>OY735237.1:39843997-39946497 GCA_963457665.1 Thysanoteuthis rhombus | reverse complement strand
ATGTACGAAAAAAATACGCCAAACACCTACATAAAGAAAAAGAAAATCATCAGATATAATTTCAGCAAAAAAAAAGTCTTGTTGATCTGAAAAGAATTCATAATAGTTTAATTTTTGACTCAAAATTGAAATTCAGTCTACACTTACAAAAAGCAACGAAAATCTGAGGGAAAAAAATTCAGTTTTATTGCATTTCTCTTCCGACTCAAGACCAATGAAAAAAGTAGCGTGCAGTATCGTTTAAAATTTCAACTGATTCCTGAGTACCTATGTTTATATTTATGCATTAGAATCAATGCAGAGTGTTCAAGATTCAAAACAAAAATAAAAATTGAACAGCTCTAAAAGTAATGAAAATACCGCGAGGAAAAGTTTGTCAAACTTAGAATCAACTTTTCAAAAATAGCACTCAAATGCTCTATTTTGCTTGCATACAGAAAACCAAATTGAAATTTTGTATACCATTATCAAAATCTTTTTTCTTAGTCATCTAATATGACTTGCCTTGATTTGTACTCGTATCTTATCCAGCGATTTTCAACTGATACGCTGAGGGAGTAAGGTCTATCCTCCCCCATACAATGGACGTGAGATAGTTTTTCAAGTATGGATAGATAAGTAACATCTGAGTACGTTCTAACATTACTGGTAATGTTAAGGAGCACATTTTCTCCTTTCTGTCAACGGGGTAATGAATAAATAGTGTTGTTCATTAAAGGTCAAATGTCAGTTTTAAATTCTCTCCTGAGTTCCACATTGTAATATCACTGATCTCCACAGCCAGCCTTAAGGTGTGCGAGAATATGGGAATTATCACATGACCGCCTTGTTCAATTGTTTTCATTTATCATCCAACATTTCTTGAAATTCATGATCAGCAATATACTTTTGGCAACAAAATATTTGAGTATTAGTTTGTTTAACTTATGAACACAATATTATCATTCATTTTCTTTTTAATTGATCAGATCTATTCCTAAATACCGATGGTGTGCCTTGACCATTTTAGTGTCAGGTTCACTGTGCCGTGGTCTGAAAAAGCTTGAGAATCACTGAGCTTATCTATGAAATGTTTGATGTCCTTTTAAACTTCAGATTTACTTAAGAATTGTTCCAGATATCCGAATTCATACATTTTTAAAACCATCAGAATGGGTAAAATAAACGTGGGCTGCTGCTGATGGAAAGCTCATGTCCTCAAATGGTGTTGGCTGACTCTGTTGGAAAGTCCCAAGTTTTTGCTTTGTTGTTTATTATGCTATTATCATTATTATTATTATTATTATGATGATGCTGGTGCCGCCTCTACGGGCATTTCTGTACAGCATTTACACAAAGGATATGTCATCATTAGTCTTTGATCGTCAGTCATTGGACATAGACCTTCCCCAGGATTCGCCAAACTTCTCTATCATCGTCGAGCCAATTCTTTCTGTACATATCTAGTTCGTCTCGCCATCTTATATTCTGCCAGCCATGATTTCACCTGTGATCTCTGTTGTGAGTTGTGAAATCCATCGGTTGTCAGCAACAGAACCAGCCCATTGCTATTCAAGTTTTCTAATGGATTCTATGTTGTCTCAGACTCTTTTTCTCCCTAATTCATTATGCTGTTGATTCACAAGAGCACACTGTTCTCAGTTTGAGTGTCTGTCTTTTGGTTAAGTTCCATGTTCCAGCTCCATAAGTGATCATCGGGAGGATGCATTGATTGTACACCTTTCTTTTTAGGACTAATAGGATTTTCTTGTTCTTGAAGGTTGTGCTGGCTCTGCCAAAGGCTTATCACTAAAATGCTGGATAAAAACCAACCACAGGAACAAGCCGGCTTTAGAAGCTACTCGACCACTGACCATCTCCATTCGATAAATCAACTAAAAGAGAAAGAATATAAAATACCACTTGCTGTAGCATTTATTAACTTCAAAGCCTTTGACTTGGTGGAAATTTCCAAAGTCATTAATGCTATCACTCTAAAAGGTGTACACCATGTATATGTCAGAATATTGCAAAATACATATCACGGAATCTCCTTTATCAGGCTACATAGAGTCTAAGAGCCCTTTCAGTTCAAAAAAGGTGTAAGACAAGGTGATATCAGTTCACCTGAACTCTTTACATCCTGCCTCAAGTTGATGGTCTGAAAACCTAGACAGGGAAAATAAAGGAATCAGAATGAACGGCAAATACCAAAGCAAATCCAGATTAGCAGATGTCATCATCTTTTTTTGCAAAGAACAATCATGATCTTCAACTAATGCTTGACTAACTAAAAGAAGGAAGTTGGCCTTCATATGAACTTCAGCAAAACAAAGGTCATGTACAACAAACACGTCAAAGACAAACACACAACGATTAGAATTGATAACACAAAGCTGGAGAGAGAGTAGATCATTACAACTATCTCGGACAACGGATCTCCATGAAATCCTCAAAAGAAGAAGAAATCAAGTGAAGAATCACACTAGGATGGCAAGCCTTTGGCAGAGGTAGCTCAACCTTCAAAAATATATATTCAACATTCATCATCATCAGTCTTTTAACGTCTGTCGTTGGACATAGACCTTTCCCAGGATACGCCACAATTCTTTATCATCGGTGCCGCAGAGCCAGTATTTCCTGAATTTGTCCAGTTCATCTCTCCATCTTGAATTCTGTAGGTCTTGGTTTCTCATGTGATCTCTGGGGATCTATGTAGCGAGTCGTGATGTCCATCGGTTGTCTGTCATTCTTGCAACATGGCCTGCCCATTGCCATTTTAGTTTATTCAAGTGATAAAAATAAAACTTGAAAAAATACAAGCTTACCACAGTACAGAAAAACTTTTACAAAGCATATTACATTCATCTATCCCAAGTTTTTCTATATATTTCAGCTGAAAACTTCTGAAATTGCTCAATTAATTCATTTTCTATCCTAGATGATCAGAATTAATCCAAGTTATTCTTGAAATTATCCATAATTACATCAATTTTGTTTAATCAAGATGGTAAACTATTGCAGTATTAAAGAAATTCCTTTGAAGAAAAAAACAATTTGTTTTTACAATGGACCTAACAAGTGAATTTTGTCTTTTCTGATGAAATTAAGCATTAGTTTACCCATGCTGTTGAGGTTAATAACATGAATGAAATATATGGATGCACATTTTATAAACGTAGATAATAGAGATTTTAATTGCAGTGAGCTTACGGAATAGTGTTCCGTTGACCACAAATCGGTTTTTATTATTTTTTCTATTTTTCAACTATTCATTAAATTCAGCCTTTTCATCATGTTACTAGAATAGGGATGAAATTATATTTCACTATGCCAGTTGTGTCCCTTGTGATGGAAGACATCTACTAATTATTATATAGGGGGATTGGGATTTTGTAATTCGTAAGACCATTTGATGTCTTGAACTTTTCTAGTCAATCTTTATAACTCAAATCTCTCATGCCTCTTATCAATTTGGTTAATTTTCTCCAAACTGACTCCAATTTCTTGCCATTACAGTCAATAACTGAACAACCGTAGCATCAAAATTAGAAGTCATGTAAAAAAAATTCAATTGAAAAATAAATATGGTCAGAATAAATTCTATTTATGACATCACAGGCATTTTCCACTAGAAAATATCTTTTTTTCTCCAAAGAACAAAACAAAAAATAGAACATTTTTAGAAGAGTCTAGTGGAGTACTGATATCAATTTTCGAGTCTGTAGACAAAACGGTATGGCCAGGAGCGCTTGAACACACAAACATGCACATATAATAATGGATAGAACCCTTGACTAGCTTTGGTGGCTACGGTTGTTCAATTACCATATCTATAGCACATGGGGCCCAAGCCTGTACACAATACTTGCTGGAAGTAAAAAAAAAAAGGAGAAAAACTACAAGACAAGCAATATACTGTAGAGCAATGAAAATGCATGTCTTGTTCTCTTTTGTCTCATCTTTTTTATTTTTGATTCAGTCAGTTTTTTTTTTTTGCAGATAACAAAATCTTTTACATCAAACACTGTGGCTTTTCTCACACAGGTTTTAGTTTTCATTTTTCAAGTATAAAAAATAAATAATGAAGGGGGAAAAAAATGAACCATGAAAGAATTCTTTGAAAAATAAACCAAAATTAAAATGTTTATTTCTACAAAAATGTTTTCTTATCTCAGAATTCAATTTGGTCCTTCCTACTGACTCTGCCTAGATCCTTTTCCCAACCTGGGGTTCCCTTTTCTTTCAAATTTTTTTAAAACCAATCAATAATATTGATTATAATGTGTATTTTCTGTCTGAGGTCGCTGCTGGGGAGGTGGCCCTACAGGACCTGGGGGTCTGGGATGGGGCGGTCGTGGAGGTGGTCCACTTGTCCATGCCATTCGTGGACTCCCTGGCTGGGGGGTATAATTTGGAGCTAGAGGCGGAGGCTCTTCATAAGGTCCATGAGGGTTGGGAAAGCGTGGTGGTGGTTGATTGGACCCTGGCAGTCCCATCCTTTGAGGTGGCGGTGGTGGACCTGTAGGATGAGGTTGCAAGGGGTTGCCAACAGGGGGTGGATTTGATAAGGGTGGAGGACCCGAGCCGACCCGAGGCTGAGGTATTGTTCCTCCTGGTAGGTGCTGGGTGCTCACTACACATGGGGGAGGGGGACCACTGTGACTGTGTGCTCCTGATTGAGTGAAAGTCTGTTGAGAAGAATATAGAGGAGGAGGTGGAGGTCCAGCAACAGCAGTATGGCTAACGGATGAGGGTGGTGCATAAGTGGCAACAGGTAAGCCCTGCGGAGATAATGCCATAGAGTTAGGGGGGAATGGGGGTGGCTGCTGGGGTGGTGGTACATGAACAGCCACCTGCAAGGGATGAGTCGGGGGGAATGGTACAGGGGGTGGTGTGGCGGCATTGAAGTTTCTTCCAGGGGGTGGAAAGCCAGGTGGATGCTGCTGTTGTGGGGGTTGCTGCTGGTCAGGTCGGGGGTACTCCCCCTCATCCTGGATAGGCACAGTGATCAAGTTGGTTCGAGTGGTACTTGACATCACAGGGATTGCCGAGATGCTATAGTTATCATGGGATGAGACCACATGTTGCTGCATGAGGGGTGGAGGGGGTGGGGGCATACTGACACTGACATGTTGGGGTTGCGGGGGAGGAGGAGGAGGGACACTGACTCCACTGTGCTGGGGTGGCTGTGGGGGAGGTGGCACCCTTGGGTGCTGAGGTGGAGGCGGAGGACCATGCAAATGCTGTGGTATATGTGGTGGTGGTGGTGGCTGACCTACCATGGACGGTTCCTCCATAGGGGGAGGCCGGTGGTAGACCACCTGTTCATGCTGGCCAATTGGGGGTGGCATTATGTCAATGTTCCCTATTGGTTGTGAAGGGGCAGTCACGGGGACATATGTCCCAGGCAGAGGTTGATGTCCTGCAGGGGGCTGCATGGGGGGCTGGCCCACATGAGCAGGTTGTTGGGGCTGCTGCTGGTTCACTGGCAATGGGGGACCCACAACCTGCTGCTGTGTCTTTGGGGGTGGGGGTTCAGGTCCACCTTGCCTAAGATGCCGGTGATTTATATGAGCTTGAAGATCTCTTTGAGACAAGTAAGTTCTACGACACCCAGACACACCATGCTTTGCACCACCATATGTGCACACAAACACAGACCCTAGGGCTGATTGTTCGATTCGCTGTACGGGATCACCACATCTGCAACAGACAAAAATACATTATATTCACCAAAAGATGACAGTATGAGACAACGAAAAAAAAAAGATAGATTTTTCTATTAAAAACAAAGGTTAACAAGCCTGGCACTTGATGTTTACTTCTATTCCAAGTGAAGATGAATAGAGAAACTTTTGTATCGTAAATATAACAAATAAATAATCATAAAATATATATTTTGTAGTATAAATGTATTTATTTATAAGAATTGAACAATCCTTTGCATATCAATGAGAGAAATTTTTGTAGATATGTAGGACTCATCAATCTGGCTCAGTTGGTAAGAGTGCTGACAACTGTTAATGATTGGAAGTGATTTCAAATCAATCATCATCATCATGATGTCTTTTTATTTTTTACTCCCTTAACTTTGGTGAGGGTTGTTCTTGTTACGGTAGAAAAACAAAGTCAACCCCAGGTTTGGACCAGAATTGAAAAATATTCAACTGGTAATGTATGACATTATTACATAATTGGTAAATGATAGAGCCTACTTTTTGTACATGTAATTTGCAGCTCTTGACACAAGTCAACTTCTTATTGGGAATTGTTCATTATTCAATAAAGCATTGATATTGGATGGTTTCCAAGTAGCAAAGTGAAAATTTTGCCTTGAAAATTCAAAATGGTGGATTTTGGGATCTGGCTCCATAGGCTAAAATTCTGATATCTCAGAGTATGGACATGTTATATATCATTAGAAATTTTAATTATATTTATAAAAATATACATTTTTTTTGTAAAAATGTATTTATCTATTCATTTCACATAATTATTTTCATACCGAGTAATTTTCTTCACTTACAGACTAATGTAAAAAATCACAACTTGATTTCCCAAAGCCAATTTGATGAACCTTTGGTAACAAAATTCCAATTTTGGTAAGTAACAAAAATTCTGTTGATTTTATTATCATGGTTCTCATATACTTGGAGCATGCAGTGAGTAATGAAAGCAGAAGTTTTCCACACATCTTAACAACTGAAAGGAGTGATTATTATAAAGTTATTTACAAACAAAGAATGTCTTGGCCAAGCCAATAGCATTATACAGCAATATTAATTCATGATGACTTATTGAAATTCAATCATAAATAAAACAAGTAAAAACGAACCTGGGACAAGTTTTTTCTGTTTTCTTTGCACAATCAAAACAGAAAACATGTTTACATGGAATCTGAAAGAGATGAAAACAAAATACTTTCAGCAGACAATATAATTTTCTATAAATACGTTCAGAGATTGCCACCTGACAATATAATTACAGGTCAAGTACCACAAATTCGAAACTCCAAACACTGAAATGTTCCAAATTTAGACTATTTGAATGCCAAAATGACGTCACAGGTGGAAAATTCCACACCTGACCTCACTGTAATATGATTATAAGATGAGAAGAAACTGATTTCCAAGATATTTAACTCAGTCTGACAACAACAACCAGGCCGATATGAATTATTCACTGTATTTCTTTTAATCATTCTCACATCTGTATAAATATATTGTTGAGAATATAAAAAAAGGGCTGCAGATAACCCGATGGGTAACAAGTGATAAGAGAAAGAGAAGACATTTATCTTCAAGTACAAGAAGTAAAGCTATTGAAAAAACTGGACAGAGGTTTTAGTGTTTTCCAAAATTCAAACACTTCTGGTCACAACCATTATGGATGAAGGGCACTCAACCTTTACAATAAAAATGACTGAATTATTCTGGTTTTATTCTTTTGGCAAAACAATTTGAATTTTAATTCATTTGATCAATTGAAATACATGCAAAATCAATCTTTAGCTTCCAACAATATAACTTCAAATCATTATTGTGTGATCCAATGATGACCTTCTGATTATCCTAGGAGAGAAATAGGTAGGAAAAGATGATACGTGTAGGTATGCTAATATTGGCAGGCTCAAGTAGAAGTCATAAAAACTTCCTCTTTAAGAATTGTTGGAAGGTTGAAAAAAAAAAAAAAAAAAAAAAAAATATATATAGTGGGGGATTTCCCCAGAAGACTCTAGCCTATCATGAAAGGAAGACACCAAATGTTTTTATCTTTGTGTAAATATGGAGTTGCTAAAACAGGACTTATGATGTTACGAATTAACACCCATGGTCAAAGCATCTTGATAAGGATTGCAACTGATTGGTTAAGAGCTGTAATCCATGAAATAAAGCAGATTATCTCCATTTTGGGACAAGTATTGATTGAAATGGTTGACTCTGATTAATGAGATTGTTGTGAAACAATAGATCCTATACAGAGATCAAGAAAAATAAAATAACAAAATTGAACAGTGTAAGGTTTCAATGAAAATCTAACCTAGCTTTAGTATACGAGTAACTGGTAGTATTGAGTACTCGAAGCCTTCAAGAGCCTTTTCAGTTAATTAAGTTGATAGATGGGAATGAATTGAAACACAGGTCATCAGTGTTACCCAAGAAAGTTGTTTCTGCAAGAATTGTTTTTAACTAGAAAAATTGAATTGAAAAGTATTTCTTTCAGAAATAGAACAGAGATGGATATCTTAAAAGCCCTGGTTAGTCATCCAAACATTCTACAAGCGAAATCATAAAAGAACCAGGTTTGGTAATATTTATCACTACAAATTGAGTCCCATTCATCAATTTGTTGACTAATGCCAGCTTTCCTGGACTGAGGAGAAATTAGGAAGCCACAAGTGAGGGCAAATGATTGATGACATTGATTAAAATTCAAGTGCATACAGATTGGCTCTGGAAATTTTTCAGCACATTCAGAATGATTGTTTTTGTTTTGGGCATGGTTCATTGGTGAAATATGAACCCTATTCACAACATAAGCTTTTCTTAGTTTCTCAGTTTGTTGAATTAAAAGAAAATGCAGCATACTTTATACACCAAACAGAAACAGCATGAAGTTCATCTATAGAATATCAAATCACTGTAACCCAACGAATGGCCCTCCCAACTGACCAGGCTACAGATTCTTCTCTCTTTGTTCATAAGAGTGTCTGGTCACATTTCTAGGGTTATGACCTTGAAAACTTGCATGAGTACACCACTAGGTACCATCCATGCATGATACATACATCTGGACTAGCTTGAAAAAATGAAGAAACCTATGCTGACAGTTTCAATGGACATTTTTTAACTTCCCAAAAAGTGCAATAGATCCACAGTTTGAATTTGATTCAAGAGAGCTTACCATCCTTCCATAGGTCAGAATAGGCAGCGTACATTTTTCACAGCAGTGTATCACAGGATCTGTTACTTTTGTACCAATAAGATTCACCTGAAACAACAGAGAAAAAGAAATTTCAACTCATAATTGCAGTAGTTACAGTAAATGGATTCAGAAAAAATGAAATAAGGTTGAAATCTAATTATGTTGCAATTTTGGAAACATTAAAAAAGAATCCAAATCTAACAAATGAATAAATTCGTCATGAATCTATAAAATAATTTCAGAGTTGTTGTTAATCATTTTTGTGCAAACGAATCAATGTATAATAGAAACAAAAATTTACTTTCAGTTTTTGAGTAGTACTCTTTAAACTTGTGAAAAAATTATTGAAAAGTTTTTTGGTGGAACAGAATTTAAAAATTCCCTTGATTAGCGGATATATATTCAACATAAACAACTATTTACAACTATCTTCTGCCACAAAATAAAACAATTCTTGAAAAGCTGAATGTGCAAAAGCTTATAATGAAGATTGTTTTAAAATTATTAGTGTAGCAGGATCATCTTTTCAACTGGGTGTGTCAGAATCAATCTACCTGCAAACCAGTGTTGAGCAGATGGAAAGAATTTGATTTTTTACCCTAACTATTCAACTGATACATATGCGTGTTTTCAAACAACTATCAAAGGTGATGTTGTGATTTGATTTCAAATCTTTTTAAACATACTTTTTAAAATCTGGATTACTTTCTGACGTTTTATCTTATGAAGAGTGTCAGACAAAAAAAGCTTGTCAGGAACTATTTTGTTTTGTGTCTGGATATCATAATAATTGTATCATGTTGTAAACATGTATGTGTATAAGTAGTTGTCTCTGTTTTATAAGTATCTGCTAGTCACGGGAATTTTAAAAAAGTTATTAAATATGAATGAAAAAATTTCATAAAATACAACATACTATTGACCGTTTTAAAGTCTTATTTATTATTTACTATTTTACAGCAAGTACCAAACATGGGCAGTCCATGTGTTGACATTTCAAAAATTTTATGGTAGTCACTAATAATCCTCTTATCAAATAAGAAGAGATGGGGAGAAAAAGGGTGTAATGTGGCCAATTATGCATTTTATAGACTGTCTAATGTTACTGACAGTTAGGTAATAAATAAAAATAAGTATAATTAATAAATAAAAATTATGGTGGGGTATCAAATTTTATCAAATCATATATCCTGAGCTCCCTAGGCATGACTACACAGAGCACAACCACACCTAATGAGGTAAAACCCCAATTGGCTTATGGCACCACATTTGTGTCCGTCTGGTCTTAAATGGTCATTGCTTTATTTAAAAGTAGGATTATATATATCTAAAAGCATAATCAAGATAATCAAAAATATTTCCTACAGAAAAGTTGAGAAAAGTACAAGTGAAAAAACATCTTAGAAGTTCCAATCATTTTGGCAACCCTTCAAAAATTAGAATATCAACACCTCAATAGATTTCTTGACATACGAATTTCAAAGACGACAGTGTTAATGTATCCCCCTTACGTAATCTTTTTTCTTTACAAAGTTTGTACACCTAGGAACAGGAGTGTTGAAACAAAGAGATCAAAGTCATCATAGTTCATTAGTTTTTATATGATTCTTTTCTTCTAGGCATAAGTCAATCTTCTTTGCAGAAGTATTTTGATTGAGACAAATTATATTTGAGTGAGTAGATTTTCCCTCCATCTTGACTGGCAGTAGTGTTATTAAAAAAAAAAAAAAATCTTATAGGCAGTTTCCAGCTGAAATTTTGTGAGAAAAGTAAAAACTAAACAATTATGACTTGAGATTTTGTCAAAGCAGTTTTGAAGGATTGAAGAACAGAAATAAACTTCTATACCTTATGGCTCCAAAGAAGAGGTTGACAAGGAAAAATGGAGTCTGAAGGACTCATGTTCTTTGAGACAGAACTGTCACAGCTAGCATTGAGATCTGTAAAAAAAAAAATGAAGAAGATTATGAAACACACGTATTCAAAAAGTATTTTATTTCGAATTATTTGTTTGGTTGCCAAATTGAAAAAGTAAAAATCATTCCTCTCCATATATTTTGGGGTTTTGAATTGAAAATAAAGAAGAAAAAAATGAAAACCATTTTTTTCCCCACTGTGTAACATTTTTTCACAAAACACATTTTTTGCCAATCATTTTTATTTAAAAATAGAGAAAAGTAAAGAAAATTTTTGTAAGAAAAATGTGGTGGAGAAAAATTGTTTCCATTTTTCAAGTCAGCACCGAAAAATAATAAAAAAATAACAAAAACAATAGATATCGTCATAGTTGGAGGGAAGCTGAACCAGTCTAGACATGTCAATCTGCTAAACATGCTACTTCCTAGAGATAGAACTCATCCTTATGTTGTGTTTTAGTTATATCCATGTTCGTTGATAAAACATGTCATTTTAAACATGGATTTTAATACTAAAGGTACATCTTAACACAGCAGACATAATGGTCTATGTGAGGTTGATCTAGGAGGTCATTGCTGGTGTATAGAAGCAACCTTAAGCCCAAGTTTTGCACCAAGAAAGTTGGAATTAGGTAAGGGTACATCTTCTTACAGCAAAGGTCATGGGCTAAGGTTGACCTCAGAGGTCATTGAAAGTAATTTCTAATTTTTATTAAGTCAAAAATGTACGGAAGACGACTCACCCTTCCTCTTGATTTCGACATTTTTTCTAAATACAAAATTTTTGCTCAAGACGAGATAACTTAAAAAAAATCTTTACTGACTTTCAACTGGGGGGGGGGGCACCTTTTTCTAACAATGATATCCTAATGAATTTCAACACTTTTTCATCTCATAATCCTGTTTTGTTTTCACCCACGTAAAGAATAATTTCATGATATTCTTATAAAAATTTATAAAATTAAACAAAATATACTCAAGCACTAATTGAGTAATCCAACAATTTACTTTCATTAGATTCATTGGAAGAGCATCAAACTCTCCTACCAGTCTCCTAACCCTCAAGTTGCACATATCACAGTAAGTATATTGCTAATAGATTTGGGGGAACAGAGAAAGCATTACACACAGTGTAGGAAGATGTGAATAAGCATCCATAAATATAATAATTAGCATTGTGCAGGCGTCTTCTGTTATGTTAAGGGATGCAATTGATATAAAATAGAATTCCATTCCTGCAACTCACGTAGTAAAAAAGAAATTCATGTTCTAATGATGTAATAACAATGTTGAATTTTTGTGGTCAACAGAACGCTTTTCTCCTTAGTTCACTACAATGTAAATCTTGATTATCCATGTATATAAAATCTTTTATCCATATACATAAAACAAAATGTGCATTCATATATTTCATACTATCAATATATTGATTATAAATTTCCAACCATGTCTTGTAATCCATATTTGAATAAAGATGGATAAAATACAATGTCTTATTCAAAAACTTCCTATAGACTTTTCAAATTTGCTTTTTAAAAAAAGAAGTTTATTCATTGTATTATTTTGTGACATTTTTGCCTGACTAAGTGCCGTTAAAAAAAGATAGGTTCTTGCACGTACTGTTGGTTTAACACTGTTTTTCAATTGAAGGACAAAGGGAATACTAATCTGAAAAATCATAAAAAGCAAGCCTGGACACATCAATATAACATGATTTATATATTTCTTCATAAGAGCACTGACTTTGACATCTATAAGATTATGACCACCAGTGGGTCCTTAATGTGCCAGCAAAACATCTCCAACCGATTCAAAGAGTTTCTTGGCCAACTGAACTCCTTGTTGCTTGTATTGCTTACATATTCTGGTTGGTCCATTCTACAGTCTTCTTCAGGTATACAGTGTGCATTTGTGTGTTTATTCATTCAACTACAACTATATAACCCTTGTAGGTATATTATACCAGTAAGTAAATAGTCATTGTTACTGAATAGTTGCAGACTAATTCACCTAAAAACGAAATAACAATCACTGAGAAATACTCACATTGATCATCTGAAGAGTCAATTCCATCAGGGTCACCTGGTTTTTCACTTTTATTGCGAGTTTTTCTCCCTTTCGCTTTTGGTTTTAACTGTTTTAATTTGATTGCAATGTTTTTCCGTACAGGTTGAGAACTTGAGCCTCCAGGAGCTTCAGTTTCGCAGTCAAGTTCAAGATCTGACAAAAAGGAAACAAACGTAGACATTAAATAGACACAAAGAAAAATATATAAAGAAACTTCAGTTCAAAAAAACAAACTTGAAAAAATAAAAGGAGAAATACCTTTATACATTGCATTTATAGTTAAACAGATGCTATTAACTCATTCGGGCCAGGAATGCACACAGGTGTACTTTAGAATTTTGTGACACAGATGAAAAGCTTGAATATGGCGGCCATTTTGAATACATAATGGAGTCACACAACCATTATATTTGTACTAGCATAGTATTCGCCAAAAGAGACAGGATTTTTTTCATGTCATCTATGGATAGATTTTTATTTTAGAATATCTATATCTAACACTTAATGTCAATAAAGGTTAGAATTTGTTTTTGTTTTTTCAATTCTTCTCAAAGGATTTTTAGCTGCATCACTTACACATAATCATGAAGGGTCAGCAGTTAGTCACGTAAGTTTTACTCTCTTGAAGCTGACTAAAGACGAGAAATGTCTGTCTGTTTGAGACACAAAAAACACTTGACATAACCCCATGAAATTTTCTGTTAGGCACTCCTCGGAGCCCTAAGCAGGTTTTGAGCAAGTTTGATTTTGAATATCAACCCCCTCAAATTGGTTTAAAGCAGGTTCAATTTACAATGCAAACTCATTCTAAAATTGTCATATTTTTTGTGGACCCTGCATTGGCAGTTAGCTGATGATTGAAATTTAGTATGACCCTTCGAGAGGATGTCAAGTTTTCATCTCTCTCTTGATCTCCCCATCTTCAACTCTCCCCGACTCTATCAAATATGTCAACTGTTGCTATTTTTAAAATTGGAGAGGATGAGGTGTTCAATGCACAACTCATAAAAAAAAACAAAACAAACTCTACCAATTCAAAAAAAAAAACTCTATTAAACAACACCCGATCTACATCTATCTACTCATCTATTTCATCAATTTGTTTTTTGTTGAAAAAAAAATTAAAAAAATTAAGTTGCCAAACATAAAAAAAATGTTTGGACATACAACCACAGTGGGAAGTAATTCTGCATGGATCCGCACAAAAATTTGACCATTTCTTCAGTTATTGTCCACCATTCTAGAAAATTTCATTGAAGTTCATGGAGAACATTTGTATATATTGTGTGGACATTCATGAGCATATATATATAAATGTAATGGGGGAAAAAAACAAACTCTCGATCAATTTTCTGGAGCTGCCCTTAAATTTTATAACCTCTTTATTACTGCATTGCCTACCCTTCCACAAAATTTCTTTGAAATCCATCAAGTACTTTCTGAGAGATCATGCAGACAGAAAGACAGACACCACCAAAGACGTATACTGCTTTTCAACCTCATTTAAATATTATCACTTTTTTGTTCCATGAAAGTTTACGATTTAGAAAATGTAAATAAACTTATAATATTGTACATAGGGGGAGGTGGTCCTGATAGTAAATTGTTCAAGTTTCACACCCATGCTTACACGATGTTGAAAATTATACACACATAAAGAGAAATAAGAAAATTAATGGAAGAAAAACAGAAGTAAATACATAAATTCATTATCTCTATGAACTCTCAAAGGTTTTTTGTACGTATTTGTCCAAACAAGACTTCCATTTCATCCTCTCTTTTGAAAGTCTTTCTATTGTTAACAAGGGTAGTTTTGTGTCTTCTCTTTATTGTAATTTTATACTATCTATCTCTAGGATTACATTTTTTTTGACAGCAAATTAAATCAGGTGGGGCGGGAGTTTTACCTAGTACCTATAACTAGTCTGAATTTGAAACATAGATCTTGTTGGAAAACATGACATTCACAGCAGCAAAGACAAAGAATTGTAGTCTGAAATATTAACTGCACATACAACCGATCAGTTGTATACCCAATATGGAGCAATAAATTTGAAAAAAAAATAAAATGTACCATAACTAAGCATGTAAAATTTTCCTTTTTGTAAAATCCAAATTAGTACTTCAATATACATCAAAAGTACACGTTCTGACTGAATTAAGGGAGGATCAATAAAAAACTGAGGTCCTGGGTGCCTGCATACACAGACAGACACTCTAAAATTTTCTACTCACTCCAAGACTCTAAGGATGAACGAGAACAAAAGGCGACAGACAAGAAGAAAAATTGCGCAAGTTTTGTTACCATGCAATTAATAAATGAATGAAATGCCCCCTATTTTCAGTTTTATGTCACTCTGTCTGCCCCTGTTAACTGATAGAATATCCACGTTTCCCTTTCCTTGGTATAATCTTTTTTTTGTTATCGAACAATCATTTATTCTTTTGTTTAATCAATTCTTGTGATAGATATAAAATTACGTCATCAGCATCCACAAGCATAGGATTATAGATGAAAATTAATTTTTCCAGACATAATTTATAGTTTCCTTTTAAACAGCCACCCCTTATCAGTAGTTTCTCTTCCAGTAGACCCCACCTTCCATTAGTTCCCTCACAGTAGTATGTGGACAAGTAAAAATTCAATATTTGTTCATTATCAGAAACCTGTAAGAAGGACTAAAATTTTGAAAGGGTTTCAAATATAGAGATAATAAAGTGCTTCAGGGCTTGTGTGAATGTGTGTGAGTGCTGCTTGTACACACAGTTTTACAATAATTGATATAAAGCAAGAAGTAAAACAAAAGCTGAAAAAACAGGTGATCAATAAAAAAAAAATTGGAGAAAGCGGTGATCAATGAATAAGTTACTTCACTCGTCTTCTGTTAGATCAGTAAAAAATCTACCCCCCCCTTAAAAATCTATTTGAGGGGAATTTGAAATAAACAAACAAAAGAGTAAATTTTGAAATTTTCAGCCCTGTAGCTTCATTTGCGGAGCCTGTATGCGTGATACATACATAGCCAGCCAGACCACTTGAAACTTAAAGAAACCTATGTTAACAGTTTTTAATGAGGTAATTGTAGAATTTAAACATGAACATTAAATAAGATTTGCAACTAGCCATCACAGTCAATAATTGATCAACTGTAGCGGCAAAATTTAAAGCCAAGTAAAAAGATTCCAGCTAAGAATGATTATGGTCAGGATAAATTCTTTTACTGGTGTTTTCCACTGAAAAACATCTAACTAGAATGAAAAAACATAGATTCTGAAGAATAGAGATTTTATTATATAAACCCATAAAAATAAGACCCCCCAAAAGGTAAAAAAACAGCTTTTTTTTTCAAGATTAAAATTTTTTTTCATAGATTGGGTCCATAGGAGTACTGATGCCAATTTCAAAATCCGTAGACAAAACTGTATGGCCAGGAGTGCTGGTACACACAAAAATATGCATATACAGCTATGATTGTTCAACTGTCTTGAAAGTTTGATAAAAACAGAATGTGATTGTATCACCCAGTTGAAAAATATCAGGTAACATGCAAGTGAAAGATGCAGAAGGTGAAACTCATCAAAGAAAATCATTTCCAGACAAAATAGCCAGAATCAGATCATCTAATCAAGTAGTACAAAAACATACACCAATTCATGTCTTCAATAATCTAATTCAGTAACATTTTTAGCAACCATCAAGTGTTACAACCAACGTAATGTTGGTTTACGTTTTAGTATTGAAATATCAATTTTTTTATTGTCTTTCAAAGAAAGAGTAAGATTAGATCTTTTTTGTAATACTAAGATATTTTGAAATGAATTTTTTACTTATCAAAATAAAAATCATTAAATAATAGATAAGAATTAGGGCAATTATGTTGAAAATAATTATTTTTAGAAGGACAATAAGAACTGGTTATGGTACTTACAGTATAAGGCAGTTTGATCGGTTAGAGAAAGTTTCGAATTAGTGTAGCCACACAAAATGACCAGCCTGACCAACCAGTCAAGGTGGCTACGGATTCTTCTCTCTTTGCTTGTCAGTCTTTTTTGTCTATGTCGCAGGGTACTCATGTCTCATTTTGGGGGCTTCAACCTTGGTAATTTGTATAAAGGTACCCCCCAGAAACAACCTAAAAAATGTTCTGTTCCCACCCCAGTGCTTTTTTGGGTCTCCTTGGTCTTTCTGAACCAAAAATCCCCAAATCTTGGGCTGGCATTTTAATAAGATCTATTATTTTAGCTGATTAGTTTTGGTACACGCATGGGCTATGGTGATTCATTTATGTGAGGTATGACTATTTATTCAATTTTTTATATTCAATTTTTTCCCCAATTCAAAGATCAACTGAAAATACAACCCAATTGATGAAAAAATACTCCAGAAAGAAAAACAAAAAAAAACAACAAAATATTAAGTTATTCACGAGGAAGAGGGAACAATCTGGCAGCTAGAGTCTATTGGAAACAACTTTTCATTTGATAAAAGTTGACCAATATTGAGATTGGGAAAAAAATGATATCTTTTCTTAAATTCAGAGTAAAAACAGGATCTAGAATCACAAATAGCAAAGCAATTATTTTAGTATTAATTATTCACTCGATCACCTGATTTCTCAAGGTCTTCAGTCAGTGAAGACAAAAATAATGACAGTGTTTTAAAAGCTATGGACATAAAGTTAGTAAAAAAACTAGCATTTCGAAGGGAATTATGAATCATTGCAATATATATATGCTTCTTTTTACCTCGTTAATTCAACAGGGATGGTGAAAAATCTAAATCACTTCGATGAAAAAAAAAAAAACAAAAAACAAGAAAAAAACAAAACAAACAAAACTAGCATTCCAAGGGAAATTATGAATCACCACCACCCATATATGCTGTGTTGGGGGTAATCAATCAAAAAGTTGGAAAAAGATGGGTTGTGATCACTAAAAAAGATCTACAAGTGGGGACATACCAGTGACCAATTTAGCATAAACTTATATTACATATTGAACCTCCCCACTAAAACCTTATTTTTGGGGAGAATTTTCAAGAAAAACAAAAACAATATTTTCCCTAATTGAGAGGAGTGCGTGCATGCAAAATTCCAAGTTTCTACTACGAATGGTAAGGCTGGATGGAGTGAGGATAGCTATAAAGATACATATCTATAAATGACACAAGTAACATAAACTCAGCAAAAGTGATTAAACCAGTCTATAGTAGATAGCAATGATTAAAAAACAAAAATGGGTCTGGTTAGTCACTCAATAGAAACTGTCACATGACCAATGTCTTTAGGCTGCATGCCATGTTGGGGATGATCAATCAAAAAATTGGAAAAAAAGGTGATCAACGAATAAGTTAGTTCTTTTGCATTTCGTTTGGCATTAATCACTAAAAGAATCTGATTTTTTTAAAAAACAAGCACACTTGCTGCTGGACACAAACTAGGGGATTAACTTAGGATAAAATTAAAAAAATTAACCCCCCCCCAGTTCATAAAACCTATTAAGGGGAGGTACTGTCAAAATTGAATTCCACCAATATAAATAGCCACACTTTTAATGAATAACTGTGAATAATATATGAGATGATGATAGCTTGACCTTTGCAAAGGCAATACCTGGTTTATGTTTCAAGAAATTAACATCTTTTCTCTCTTGGAATAAAAGACATTTAAGGGATCTCCCTGCAGACAGCAATCAGGAAGAAAAAATAAATCTATAACCTCTTTAGTTCAAGAACAGCAAACTTGTATGAACTTATCAACAAGAAAAATGTCATTGTGGGTCTTTTGGTAATAGGAGAAATGATTATCAATAACAACTCTGGTTAGTCACTCAATAGAAACTATAAAGACATCAATGTCTTCTGGCAGCAGGCTGTATTGGGGAAGATCAATTAAAAAATTGGATTAATAAGTTACTTTCCTTTGTTGGGCAGTGGTCACTAAAAAAATCTGAATTTAAAAAACAAAAACAAAACCAGAATGATGCTGGACATAAGCTATTGGATCAATTAAGCCTCAACTAGAATTACAAATTGAATTGCCCACCAAAAACATACTTGGGAGGAATTTTTTAGTGATCACAGCCCAACAAAATGCAAGAATAAAAAAAAAATCAAAATTGATCACCCCCAGCACGGTGTGAGGCCAAAACACAATGGTCATGCGATGGTTTTTATTGAGTGACTAACCAGATCTCTCTTTTTGCAGCTTTATATAGAGCTGCAAATCAGAAGAATATTGCCATAGAATGCAGAAAAATGATCTTCTAGGGAGCTGGGCTGATTAGGTCTACATGATTTGAAAAAAGATAACGAGTGATAATAAAATTGAAAAGAAAAAAAGAAAGATCCTTTTTTATTCATTTTTCTAACAAATCCTTTTTCTTTCCACATGAGTCATGGACAACAATTCATCTTCTAACCCCAGGGGGAATAAACCATTTAGCTTCTAATCCAGAAGCTCCCAACCTTTTCAAGGTCATTCCCAACTTTTGTCAAGAAGATTACTAGTTTTCTCTTTATTCAAGCAAGTTGTAACAAAGAAAAATTTCAAATAATTATTTGCTTATAATTAAACAGCTTTATAATAAGAATTAGTTTAATTTTATAATTATACAGCTGTTGATGTGGATTTGTTACTCAAAGAAAACAAGTGAAATTAATTAGGAACACATCATACGAGATTCTAATTTATTACAAAAAAAAAAAAGAAAAGAATTCTGTTATTGTAATTGATTCAGACATCAGCGTGGACCTTCGATTTGTGGGTCTATCGGTGAGAAAGCACATCTTTGATCGTTCTCAACATAGAGCTTATTTCGAGCCTTCGACTTGATAGAAAGACATTTATTTTTACTCAATAACCTCATGCCCCCGGCCCCAGACTACCCCCTTGTTTGGAAACCACTGTTCTGATCTAAACATGGAACACTAACCACAGATAGATGAATTCTTATTAATGGATCTGCACTTAAAATCCTAAAAATGGTTGAATCAAACCAGACAGAAGTTTCAATATGGAATGTTGGGAATAAATGATTAATGACTGTAATCGGCTGTTGAGCCATTACTGTAATAACATTGTATTTTTAACAGCAACAAAAGTTGACAGATCTTGGAATGGGGGAAAATTTCATGTTTTTTTTTCAAATTGGTAACAGCATCTGAAAGGAATTGAGTGATCCAAAGGGACTGGTTCAAAAGAGATGATGTTCTTTAAAAAAAATCGGTCGATAGTTTTGGTAAAGATAGTAAGATACAATAGAGAGAGTGCGCAAAGAAAGATGAATATTTTCTTCTTCTTCATGTCATATTATTCCTCATTTATGATCTATTGTAAAGATGAAAAAATAGAGAATACAAAGAAGAAAGAAAGAGAAAAGAAGAGAAAGACAGAAAGAAAGCAGACTATATAGTGTTTACATACATTCCACATATATTTATATTTTGGATGATATTTTTCGTCTTATTTTGTATGTGATCATTATTTTTGTTTTGGATGTTTTAACAGGGATTAGCTCAATTGAAAACCAATATCATAATTTTTAGTTTTATTAGAGACAGAAAGGTAGACAAATGCTGTCAAAAAATATATGTACAATGTTGCTGTTTTTGAACAGAATTTGGTGATTCCTTATCCAAAGGAAAAGAACATTTTCCTTTTTGGGCAAGAAATTATCAAATCCTTTCACTGAAACGTTGATCTATTTAATAATAAATTCTGCTTTAAAAAGGCCCCTGTTCTGTCTTTACAGGTAATGGAACGACAATGGAATGTCCCCTCCAGGGCACATGCCTGGATGAAGAGTGTGGGGATCCTGGGATGTTCAGTTGTTAGACCTTTTGACCTTGCTGATGTAGTCTAGAGGAAAGTAGAGGGCAATAGGTCTGGCATCGGAGGGATGTCAAACCGCTAAAAGGTGTTATCACAATGGAATCAGCAAACCCGAGTTAGGTTGGGGTTGTTTATCTTGACTTCCGACTTGAGCCAATGGTAAAGGCATGAATCAGATATCACATCAGCTATGGGTAAAATAGCAGGCAGATTTGGCTCTCTAGCTTAGGGAAGGCAAACAGTCTAGGAGAAGGACAACTTTGATACCAAACCAGGGAATTATTGAGTACAAAAAATTTTAATATTTTGCAGGAAAATCAAAAGCCCAAAGCTGTGAAGTCTGTCAAGAAATAGCAAGGAGGTTATCAAGCAAGAAGTCTATAATAGGCTATGGACTGTTTATTGAAAAAAATACTTTGAAATAAAGAATGGAATTTTCTCAAGCATGAGCTAAATTGGATTTAAATAACTGAAAACTTCAAAATCAAACATTATGGTTTCTTCACAATTTAAAAAAACTTGGTGTTTACCACTCACGCGTAGCATTATTGCTTAAAATAACCTTATATTTTGAATATTGTTTCAGTCAAACTTACCACTTTGATAAAACCGAAAGGCAAAACATGTTAGTAGAATGAATTTTAATTTTCATACAATCATTGTTCTCTTCTCTTATTGTCAACTAAATTCATCCTGTCAAATATATTGTATCAAGAAACTGATAACAGATGAAAATATAAACTCAAGAGAGAAGAAATGAAAAATCTGACACATTGATATTAACAAAGGACATATGCTGCCAAAAAATGCTTTGACAGCTTTTTTTCAATAACAAAAATCACATACCCCTGCCAACACGGTATACTAACTAACAAAAAAAATTCACTGTTCAAAAACTTCGACATTGTATTCACAATTTTTGATATTGGTTTCTGTAATAAAACTTCTTATTTCCAATTGAGTTTTCATGAAAAAGTTATATATATATATATATATATATATATATATATATATATATATATATATATGAAGTGTAAAAACTATATAGCCAGGTTCCTTTTGATTTTTTCCAGCACTTTCAATTTCTTTTTTTCTTTTATCTTGAAAATTGATTTTTATAAGGGAATATAATGCAGTGTGACGTAAAAAAGAAATAAATATTCCTCTTTCTTGCCCTACTCTCTATATCATATCTTTCTATCATTACTAACATTCTCTCTCATCATCGCCCCTCTAATCAAGAAGCTTTCTTTCTTTGTTATGAACACTGTCCCTCTCTCTTTCATCACTCTCTCTTTGGATTACTCAAGTGCTTACAAATGTTGTTAACCCATTAAAATCTGGTCTTAACATGAAATTTTCCAGTTTTTACAACTGTCAACTTACTTTGCAGTCAAAAACTGAATGAAAATAAAATATTAGAAAACAAGGAAGAAAATGCAATTATCCATCCCTCTTTTCACAATGCAGAATAAAAAATCAATCTATCAATTGAAAACAAATCGCTTGATCCAGCCCCAAATTTGACTACTTAATCCTCACCCCATGGCCCATCCTTCCACAAAATTTCCAAAGAATTCACTGGGATGTCATCTTTATCTCTTTTGGTGATATCATGTAAACAGACATGACCCAAAGCATAAATGCATACAAAGAAAAAGAAAAAAAAAAAAAAAGAGAGGAAAAGGAAAATCAAAGAAATATTCCCGGATCAGCAAAATTTAATCACATGACCCACCCTTCCACAAAATTTCAAAGAAATTTATTGAGAACTTTTGGAGATATTGAGTAGACAGATAGAGATGGAAAGAGCTTTCCAATTTTAAAAAGAAAACAACACTTGAACACCATAAATAAATAAATAAATAGTTTCATAGTTTATTCCTGCGGACTATGAATTATTGAAATGAACTACATAGAAGTATATTAATTCACTACAATAATTCAATTAAAAAAATAATTTCAATTTTCGTATCACAATAAATTGTTCCAATTCCATAGATAGTTTTTGTTGGCCTTTCTTGTGCTGAGATGCACACAGTTATCGTATGTGTAGTTATCTGTGCATCATAGTCATGTATGGAGAAGTCAGCACTTAGTTGTAGGTGCCAAGTAGATGTGTGCAGAGAAGTAGGGCCACAGCCAGTCTTTTTAAATGTTAGCTACAATTTATCAATGCAATGGTATTGTACCTCCCACAAAGCAAAGAGAGAAAAAATTCATATAAATTCTTATTCATTCAATTAAATAAGTCAGCATTAGCTTATATACACAAGGTGAAAATACTTGTCCTCCAGGTGGCAATTGCCTACGCCCGTAAAACATTAAATCATAACTTGACTCATGGGTTTACGACTGTGGACCGGGGATAACTGTCCAGAGGGTAAGTATTTTCAGCTAGTGTAAATGAAAATTAAAGGTAAATTAGGTATTGCTTTTAAGTAAATAGTAAATACTTCTTGAACATTTACTTCAATTTACTGTTTAATTTACACCAGAGGCCTGAAATATGAGAGTAAATTTGAATAATTTTTTTTTCAACTTCCAAGTTTTATCTACTGTAGATAAATAAGTAAAGGATAATGAAATTTAAGTAAAAATCATAATCATGACAGTAATTTTTAGTACTTGAAAAAAGAAGTGATCAAGATTCTGTTTAAACTAATTTTTTTTGTGTTTGTTAATTCTTTGTTGACAGGCATACTAACATTTGAATAGCAAATAAGTATTTCATGTGATTCACGAAAGTATATAGTAGTTAAAATTAATACAATGGGCTTTGGTCAAAATCGATTTAGTTTACATTGCAGTTTTCGTAGAAAAAAACCTTTTCAATCTACTGATAATGTAATATATGAGATATTACAACCAAAGTTAAACCCCTATCCAAATAAATACAGTGAGTGTAAAAAGAAAAAAAATTTGAATAATTATGATTGGTTTAGTTTTAGTAATGCAAACAAAAAATGATAACAATATAGCTGTTTTAGTCTTCCATACTTAAAAATCATAAACACTACTTTTGGTAGTCATGAAAATGCTTTTTTCAGCTTTTAAAAAAATCATGGGGTTCTTTATAGTCTATAACCATCTAAAATGAAAAATCTGAAGCCTGCAACTGTTTTTTTTTATCAAAACGCAATTTTCTGGGTGAAACGTTGCGACCAATCTACACATAAATAATCCTGTCATTTTTTATGGTTATTATAATATGCTATCAATTTTTTTCTTTTTTTACATTCAAGTATATTACACTTCAATTTTGACCACACTTTTCAATATTAAATTTCTCGCATTGTAGTGAAGTAGATATGGTATTTTTTGGTTAGGGGAAAAAAAAAAAAAAAAAAAAAAGCAAGCAAGCTGTAATGAACCATGCGAAAATCAATTAATTTATGAATTATGAGTTAACTCCCTTTCTACTCTTATTTCAGAAAGGTATAGTTATCCCTTGCCATTTGTGGTTTGGATAATTCACGGATCAGTCTCAAATAACATAATGGGAATATCTTGGGGAGTTTTGTGGCATACAGCAAAAAAACTGCATTATAGGAAACACACCGTAGAGTGCATAACAAATCATAAATGCACATATATTTATAATATAACAACCACCACAGACATGTGTTGATAGAAATGTCTTCAATTTGTAATTTAATAATTCTATCGTAATAATCTTTGTGTTATTAACAAGAAGAAAGATTGCAGAAAATTATCAACTGAAAATCATTTATATAGACAATATAAACCCAGAAAGTTAGTCAAACGGTAATTTAGACATAAAAACATATTTTTTCCAATACAATGTTATGAAATTTATGGTTTTTGTTAATCAAGTGTATATTTTTTTATTTTATGCTTTTACTCTACTCAATCATTCATTTGTACATTTACATTGCAAAAAATGTTTGTGAATCTAGCACATGCATGGCTCCCTGGTGTCCTTAACCCTGCAAAGATAGCAACTAATTTTTGGAAAGCCAAGTTTTTTTTATTGTTCCTCGTTTATCATACCTTGTAGAATTCTAGGTAAATTGACAATTGTAGGCCAAATGTTGATTGATAGAGAGATTCCACATGAAATTTGGACTTCAAACACCTTGTCTGATCCAACTTGGCCAAGTATTGGTTATTCAGAAATACTTATGAATACAAGAAATGTAACGTTCCATGTGGAATAATTGGGAAAGCAGCTTGCAAAGATTAATACACATGGTATTGCACTCGTTACAAAACCAGAAAATCAATATGAGTGGGCTCTTTCTTTGAAAGATTTCTCCATCCGAATCTTACATGATTAATTCTATTTATTTACTCTTGGAGTAAGGATATGTTCCATAAGGATGCAGCTGATGAGCCTGGTATAGCAAAGGGCAGAACAAGCAGATTACTGCAGAAATGAATGTCAAGTGTATTTCATATACCATCCAATGAAAATTGGTGGCACTGAGAGGATTATTGAAATAGATCAGACCCATTTCTCCAAAAGAAGATGCAATGAGGACTGCGTATTTGGGGCTATTGAAAAAAAAAACAGTGAAAGGTGTTTTGTACTACCAATTGCAGACAGGACAACACCGATACTGCAGGCTGTGATTGTGAATATATTTTACCAGGAATTACATCATTTGCGACTGTTGGTCCTGAGATGATGATATTTCTCAAAGACCCAATAAAAATTAGGCATTCTGTGGTCATATATTCAGATAATTTTTTAGACCCAAATAATAAGGAGATACAAACGCAAAATATTGAGTGGGTATGATCTTGCCTAAAATATAAAATTAAACAAATGTTCGGTTCTGAGAAAGATAGGTTTCCATCATACCTTTATGAAATTCTGTGGCAAATGAAAAGGAGAGCCAAGATATTGCATATTTCCAAAATTTATTCTGATACTAACAAGTCATTGTATCTTCAATTAAATAAATAAATCATTATCCATCATATTGGTATCTCACTTTTCATATTGTTATGGATCCCACATATTTCTTATAATGTTGAACATAAATAATGAAATAAATGAAAATAAATTAAAGTCTTTCATTTCATATTGTTACTGCTCATTCATTTCATTGAAAAAGTCCCTTTTTTAAACCCCAAAACTTACCATATTTACTGGAGTACAATGCAAAAAATTTAATATAAATTATAGAAAAAATAAATAAAAAAGATAATATAGTATATCGAATCACCGTAGTCCCACAAATATAGATATAATTGACAATAAGGAAATAAAACCATAATTGCATCAAAATTAGAATTTATTCCATTAACATGTTTTACCTTTGGTCTTTATCAAAATGCTAAGTTTAAATGATACAATACTTGGAATATCCACTTATTTCAAGTAATAATATTTCAAATTGATAAAAATATGTTCTCTAAAGAGTCAAAGATTTCTAATCACTTTGTACAGCTTAAATCCACTGGCCTTGTGAATAAAGCTGAAACTTTCTTTGCAATTAAAAGCAGTGCAATTTGGTTTATATATTATACATATTATGTAATAAGAAGCTGATTAAAGACTACACCAGTCTGAGGGTCAGGATCAAAACAATAAAGCCCAGAATGTTAGTCTGAGCAAATTAGGGTTGGAACAAAAAGATTAAAATTCAAGTGATGGAAACTCATACTGCTTTGAAACAATGAAAATATTTCAGTGAGCACGCATGATAAGTGCCCAATGAACCATTTTTTTCAGAAGTTGATCTTTTTGTTATTTTTACAGCTATGATGCTAATTTTCCTCTTATTCTGAAGCTTGGACATTCTATGAATCATAAGGCAGAGTGTTCAAGCTTCAAAATAAAATGACAAGAACAGAACTGTAATGATGTGTTCATTTATCACCGAGAGGGAAAACGCAGAAGAGGGGGGGGCTCTCCGAGGAGAAAACCGTGGATAAGGTAGGACCATCGAAAGAGAAAGGTGAACTGCTAAGGGAAATTGTAAATCATACCTAAAAAACAACCCCCCCCCAACAAAAAAACAATTTTAATCTATAATAACCTATGCTTGTAAATGCTGTGACTTAATTTTATATCTACCCTGAGATTTGATAATAATAGAAAAAAAAAAGATGGTTCTTAGATGACAGAACGAATAATGTACCACTGGAAAGGAAACCATGGATATATTTTTTCTATCACGAGAATTGATTAAAAAAAAGAATAAATGATGTCAGTTAATTGGGGACAAAGTGAGATATGGAGAAGTTAGACATATCTAAAAGCTGAGCATTGTAGCTCTGAGAATAACAAAATCTTCAATCTTTGAAAAAAAAAAAATTTTTTTAAATGGTTAGTTGGGCACTTATCATGCTTGGCCATTCATTTCTAAGATGGCAGTTCTCAGTAAGACTCCAATCCCATTTATCTGATCACCAATAACATAGCAGCAAGCAATAAGGTTGAAAAGAAAAAAAAACAAGAGGGACTAATGAGAACTGCATATACAAGTTAGAAAAGCATCAAATATATTTTTCCCAAAATACCAGAACTTCAAAGAGTTTCCCGGGCAAATGAACTCGTTGTTATTTGCATTGTTGACACATTTCAGCCATTCCATTCTATGGCCTTCTTCAGATCCTAATAGTATCTCTAATGATAACAGTGTTTATCATGTTGGATTTTGGTGACATCTTTTCTTTTCCTTATCAGGCCTGGATTTCCATACCTTGTCACTGTTGCTATAGCTGAAGCCACAAGAGGTGGAACTTGTCTGACACATACACTCATTTGACATGTCAATATGTGCTGCTGCTTTGATTATTCTCAGTTTCCAACTGTGTTCACTGTGAATAATCTGAACTTCTTCCCAGAGAGGATAGTGTTTACCTCTCTCTCTCTCTCTCTCTCTCCAGATATGGTCAGCCATCCAAGACCTTTCTATTCAACCTTTGAATTGTAGAATGGATTGGCCGAAAGTTATGTTTACAACACAAATAAGAAGGAGTTTAATGGTCCAAAAGACTCTTTGAATGTTAATGAACCTTCTCAAAACTATAGACCTACCAGACGTTCTCTTATTTCTAAATCAAATTCTGGACATACATATAATAATAGTAGCATGGCGCAAGAAGCTAATTCTTTCATCAAAAGCGATAGCAATTTAAAATCAAATCAATAAACAAGAATAGAGAAAACAAATTAAAGCAACCAAATATATAACAAAAACAAATCATTTAAAACTAATTTGTATGAAAACAGACAACCATATTTGCTCATAACTGAGGTTAAATTCAAAAAAACAAAAAGCAGCATAAATTTCATTCAAATGTTAAGGTACTTTATTGCAAAAAAGCTATTTTAATAACCTTAGGACATTCTTGGGTTTTCAAAAGGATAGAAACAAACATCAAATGATCCCAGTGCTAAATTGAAAATTGAAATTTTTTCGAAAATCAATCAACTATAGTTTACAAAAGTTGAAGCATACTGTGTCTCGAGACACAACTCCAATGTTGTATGGAGGCCAGTGATGCCGTCCCGGTTGTCCTGCTGTATATGTCAGCTTAGTGATTCCTCCAAGTCTCAGGTCAGGTTGAGACCAGGACTTTATTTCAACAAAATTTTATGATGATTCCCTTGGCAAGATGCAAGTCTACCTAAGAGATACTTCCACCCTAATCACAGGGCTTAGAATGAACCCAATTAACTACAGAGTGCACTGGGAAATTTGTCTGTATAAAGAGTTTTCTACACTTTTTGTTCCTACTGGGAATTGAACCCAAGACTTTCTGTGTGAGGCAGACATGCTAACCATTATACTATCCAAGCAGACACATCGTTTACAGAAGTATATGAGTAATTTTACATACCAGTTACATTACGAACAACTGATATGAAAGACAATGCGTCAGAATATATTCAACAGAATTTCCCCTTGCCTAAAGTTTTAGCCTGTGTAATGATTTGATATTTGTTTTCACAATACAAAAAAGTCACAAGTATTTGATTAAAAATTGTTTTGATGTATATGCTTCTGTTCAAACTTCAAATATATGTAAATAAACCCAATGAAGAAAACCAATCGTGTCATCTGAAAGCCAGTAGTGAGCATGGCTAACGAAAATGCTCAACTGATGAACCGCTAAAAATTTAGCAGAAGCCAAGATAACCGCTAACTTTTATCCAGAATCTATCTTCAAGTCATTTGTTTTTTCTAATACTATCAAAAAACAGAGCCAAAGGGATGAAATTCTAATATGCTGTAGCTTAGACATAAAGCTTTCCATAAAGTTATAGCCTGCCAATATCTGATGATGATTAAAGTGTACATAAATAATTGAATGAACAAATGAAATTAAACATTAGTTTACATTCGATATATCTATTTAAAGCTCTACGTCTAAGCAACATGATAAAATTTCAGCTTTCCAGGTCTATTTTTGAGGGTTTCAAACCCCTAAAAATCAATCATAGCCGAATTCATAAAAGTTACTGGTTATCCTTGCTTCTACTAAATCCTTAGCTGTTTATCAGTTAAGCATTTTTATTTGCTGTGCTCACCACTGCTAACAACTGAAGTTTGCAATATCAAATTTACCCACACAAGTGCCATTTAGTAAGTCTATTGAGGTTGACAACAGTTAATTCAGAGCGAAACAGTGGTATTCAAACGGTGTTCTGTGGAATCCCAGGGGTTCCACAAAACAAAGTGACATTTTCACAATACACTTAATTTTCATTAATTAATTGTTCATGTTATTAACACATTATGACTCTTTGACTAAATTCCAAATACTTATTTGTTACAGTTATATTAAAATTAAAAACATTCTGCTTATTTACATGACATGAACAATGTTTAGTCAGTAGTCGCTCATGTGTATTTTTCTCAGTAAACTACATTCTTACTTTTCTATTTAGATTTATATATATTTAATTAATTCCATAAACAAGGCCAAAATCCAATAGTTATATACATTAATATAGAAAGGAACATTATTTTTTGAATGATTTCACAAGATGATTCAATAATTGAAAAAGGTTTGCTGAGTAGTTCAAGTTGGAAAACCATTAGAGTAATGAGATAGTCAAGCTTAGGAATTTTTCTCTATTGGGTTTGTTTACAAGTTTAGATTACAATGAACAGTGAAATAACTGTTGCAAAAATGTATGCCAACCAAATCCCAAACTTATTAAGTGTAAAAAGTTTCTTAAAAGCAAGATGAAATAAGGATATGGGTAAAAAATAAAGCTTCAGTATGAACAAATAAAAACAAAAATAATACTCATGAGAAAAATAAAACGATAAAAACAAAATTCAATTCAAAAAATAAAGAAATTAACGAAATTCAAATAGGGAGTTAATTTTGGATGGGAATGTTTCAAACCAAACAAACAAATTCACCCTACTTGATTAAACATTACTTAATTATGACAACGACACAATTACTATATTATGTAATGCCAAGGTGGAAACCTCTTGTATTACAGAACAATACAAACCTCATGAGACTCAGTTACCAAACCAAATAGTCTGAATCCAGGCAGTCGTCCTCAGAGTTTGCCTGTCAACAGGAAGAGAGCAAGCAGTACATGAAAATACAAGCTCAACGCAACTAATAACAAAACCTCATCATTTAAAAATATAAAGATTTCTTTTTGCTGAATCTTAATTAGATTAGTAATGCATAAAATAAACCCAACAGCTTGTTGTTTTGTTCAATAAAAATTGATATAAATTCTGGACTTTTATTTATTGTTCCTTTCGTGTAGGCAAGACGTATAGCTTGGGGGGGGGCAGATGGAGTTTATAGAGGGACAAGAGATAGATCAGTGGTTTCGAAACTGGGGTGCGCGGACACCTGGGGGCCTGGCAAATAATGCTTTGGGGTCCGCAACAGAGTTCCCCATGATTATGACATTGTGAATCTTGTGGCAGAGAAACAACGTCATCCATAGCATGGCTATCGAAAAACATACTTTTCGTACACAGGCCTGTACCATATATACAAATGAATGTAGTTCGTTTAGAGAAAATATGATTTTTGAAGGTTAAAAATTGTTTAATAAAGTAGTTCATTGATTATAGTCTAAAAACTAAATGCTAAAAATTCTGCCAGAATATTTCCCTAATAGAAGGGGTCCTCAAGTTCTTGAAGTTTCGAAACCGCTGAGATAGATCATTACCCTATTATTTCTTAATTAGAGTTCAGACGTTTTCCTATTGAAGAACAACATTAGAACGTATAGTCTAGAACTTTGAGAAGAATCATTTATATACCAACTTTGTTTGGGATAATTTGAACACTTCTTTTTTCATCTTTAGGTGCTATGTTTTCAGAAGATTCAAGATTTCTACGGCTTCCTTTTGGTGTATATTGCAATATCCGCAAGAAGTAAGGACAGAGAGCCTTTCCTATCAGTGGTTCAAAGTGAAAGAAACTAAAAGGAAAAAATTTTTTTTTCTCTGCCAAACAAAGACATGAGATGGAACTGAGGACATTTCCAAATTAAAAATAATGGAACCAGATGTACTTGAAGCATTGCTGGAATAAAATATTTACAAGTGTTGTGGTTTATGTTAAAATTTTGTTCAATACCATTCTCTTTCCGCTTTGAACCATCAGAAGAAAAGGATGATGGGAGAGATTCTCTTTCTTTATGAATAGAATAATTTACACCCCAAGAGGGCAGTAGAAATTGTCTGAAACTACACCAAAGACGAAAAGAGTAGTTAAAATCGTCCAAAACTTTAAAAATGAAAATTCACTATTAAAAGTAAAAAGTAATTAAATGTTCTTTTTTTTCAAAAGGCTAAAAACACGTAAAAACTGATTATTAAATGGTATCAAGTGCAATCATTAAGAGCTTTTTTGACAGGAATTATTCTTTATATTATCATATCTTCTTTGATAACATAATGTTGTAGAGACTAAAATTTAAAGCAATAACAAAAATTTTAACTATAGAAACAGCACACACATAATATAAAAATTTACATGAAAAATAACATTCAAAAAGTCCGTCATAGAAGTGATATTACGCATGCACTTCTATGTATTCTATCCATTTGTATGCCGTTCATTTTCTGCATTGCTTTTCCTCCTACAGTTTTTGAGATATCGACGCCATTCCGATGCTGATTTGAGTGTCCTAATGCTGTGTATTGTGCTTACATGGGTGGGTATAGGTGATATTTCCACCTCAGCATAAAAATGAATCATCATAGCCAAGTTGTTTCATTTTTCTCACAATAACCCCATGCTGTAAGTTATCTCTCTGTCACCTAAGACTTTACTAAGCCACCTACCCAATCCTGACTCTTGACAGAGATACAAAGTTATATATACATGACTTGACGAGATCAAAGGCGCCAACTGACTGGAGATGTCAGTTTTAAGAGAATGTGTTTGACAAAACCAGAAGGACAAAAAAGGGTATAATTTTTATTTGAAAGAAAAAAAGAAAAAAGAAGAAGAATTTAGCCGTATTTGCTCTCTCACTCTTATACTTGTTCTAGATCATTCCAACCAAGCCTTACGATGCCTTTACGTCATAAATGCTATGTCACAGTTGTAGCAAAATAAAAGTATCAATTTTATAATGGATCATCATTGCAAATCTAACACCCTCAAAAAACAAGAGAAAAAGGATGAATTTCAAAAAACTGAAAAGGCTGTTTTTAGAAGGAGGCTATTGAACTACCCACGGAAATTTTCAAGGCTCTATGCCAAAAAACCGAGACTAGGAGCACAGGAGTTTTTTGTTGTTTGGTCAGGTCAGTGAATGTGGCTACAGTGATCCAGCAGATGGAAGGCAGCTAAAATTGTTGATTATATTTGAGCAAATAAACAAAGGCATTCTTCAAGGCACCCCCCCCACCCCCAACTAAACTTGACCACCAAAATTACAAAATATTAGCATTAATGACATGAGCCTTTGAACCTTCAGTCCCTGTGCCATAAGATCCCCTCAGGGGCTTAGGCACAGGGTGAAAGTGAAGAAGTGAAAATTAGGAAAAAAGGGGGAAAGTTTTCTTCAGGGACTACTGAAATGATTTTTTTTATAAAATTCATTCCATTTTTACAGTTGGTTTGCAGTGTGAGTCAAATATATTTCCAAGTGTGTGTAGATGGTTGCTGAGTGGGGGGTTGTCATCAAATGGGCTTATGTATAAAGTAGGATAGTGCTCAGCCTGAAATACTGGCTTATGGTATAGCCTGAAGCTTGAAATATCAGGCTTATGGGTTCAAAAGTGGAATTCTCTTTTTATTCGCCATTTCCTAGATGAGTGGGTAATAATACAGGTAAAAATGTTAGGAACCTCCCACATGTATGTATGTTCCAAGTTGAAGTCCTCAGTTTTGCAACTATGAAGCTGAAAAATCAGGTGTGACTCTTTCTGACTGTACGCCAGGTGATAGAATTCTTTTTAAAAGAATTTCACTGAATTTTCACCAAGTGAATATTTTAGATCCAAGGGAAACTACTGAGGTAATACTTGAATATTTTGGGTCAAAGTGAAAGTACTACTCTAACAAAGTGTAGGTTGGACTTTAATAACAGACACTCTGATGATAAGAATGTATGAGAATTATGCTTTTATCTCAAGGATCACAGTGTAGTATCAGTCCAATTCCTCGCCCAATTTGAGTGGGAATCGGTTAAGATTTCTGACCAAGAAACAAATAGGAAGAAATTGGGAAAAGCGATTGAGAGGAGTGAAGAAGGAGAGAAAACTAGGTGTAAGGAAAAAAATACTAAAATCCCCAGATAATAATCTTACATCTTTAAGTCTATTCGTCTGTATTTATGTAAAGGTGACACCAAAGTAGGGGTTCATGTTTTTTCTTGACTCAACACCTCCAAAAGTTTCAAAGAATTATGACAATCCCTGGTATATTATATTTTGGAAAAATTATAAATTTTAGAGATGGCTGAAGATGTTTAAAATTTAAGCAGTTCACCAAAGTATTAGGTATATTTGATAATATTTTCCTCATAATATGCACTCCTTCTCAGGGCGTTCTCACAAATTTTTGACCATTTTTCTGAGCTATTCTGACCCTCTTTAGCTATTTTTGACTTTTCGAAAAAGACCAAAATGCAAGACTCAACTTCCCAATCCTATAAAAATGGTTTGGGAATTGAATTCCTGGCCAACACCCTGCTTTCATGTCTCAGGTCTTATTTTTAGTTTTAGTTTTATTGCTATCTTTTAATTTGAAATAGAAATAAATGGGATGGGTAAAACATATTTATCAAGCTCAAATCTTGTAAAAAATCTCAAGCTATGTCACTTTTTTCACTTTTCTGTTGGCAGTGCCAAAAAATCTGTATAAATCAAGACAGGACTTGTATTTCTAATACATCTCTAAGTACTTATTTTTTTTATTTTACAAAAAAAAACCAACTTTTTATCAGGTTTAACAATGGAAGTTCTATTTATGATGTAACGTTCATGTAAAACTTAGCCCTGGTTTTCAACATAGTTTCAAAACGAGTAGGTTGTCTGGTTGAAAAGAAAAAAAAAAGGAAGAAAAAGTAAGGAAGGAAGGAAAGAAAGGGAGTGAAAATAGAGAAAGAGAGACTTATCTATTGTTTATAACTTTGAGAAGAGTTGATACACCAAATTTTGTTCAATGATGTCTTTTCTTTATAGGATTAATTTTTTTCAGCAGAGATTGAAATTTTAGGTTGTTAAGATTTTTTTTTAGCAGTACGCAGTTCTCCCAGAAGAGATGTTCTTTTTCCTTTTAATTTCAAGTGCTTCCAATCCATTATACCAAGGAAATGTTGAAAAAAAGTCTCATGAGGAAGGTTCTATTTACAATGTAACTACAATGATAAATTTGTCACGTTTTCATCCATTTCTACGGCAGTATGGCTCACATGAATCATCCTCTCTTTTAGTTACATTCTTTGATACAATCACCGCCCCCAACTCTAGCCCTGGCACTATGTAAAGACGGTGGTATCAATGGTACAATATAAAATTTCACACCTTCGCTCACTCAATTTGAAAATGGTGTACAAATAAGAAGAAAAGAAATAAGTGAATTAATGAAACGATAACAGGAGTAAAATTTTGAAAATCCCCTCCTCTGAAAAAAATTTACAGATAGGGTTTTAGTGTGTAGTCAATTTACCATGTAAGTTTGTGCTAAATTGGTCTCCTAGTTAGTATCGAACAGGGCTCATGCGTATTTTTTTAATTTAAATTAAGGTTTTCCCAGTGATCTGCACTCAACAAAAGTAACTTATTCATTGATCAAAACTTAATTGAAAAAATAATTTTTCGTTTCGTTCTCGCATACACAACTGTTCAGTAGAGTGTCTACTTTATATGCTATTCTAAAGACGTCACATTAATCAAGTTGAGAACTAAGAGTTCTTACAGCAATCAAACTCTGAAATTCCCATTGTTTTCTGACATTTTGGGCTTTTATAAGAAAATATGAATGAAATCTAATCAATTTGAAAAATTCTAAGTAAACACTGAAACTACTTTTCAATATTTCCATAGAAGAAGGAAATATATTATGCAAATAACAAGAGGAACAGGCAACTTGAAACCTGCAACATTATTTATACAATTCTTGATAACGGTTTGGCAGCATTTCTGTGATATACAAATTTTCCAAGTTTAATCCACATTAAAAGGTCCAAAATGAAAATAAATGATTCATTGTATTAGAAACGAAATGAAAAATAGCATCTGATATGCAAAAATATAATTTTGAAAAAATTCATGGATAAATGTTTCCAAAAATTGAAATTTTTTCCAATTCTCCATGCTAACTTATGGTTATCAAATTAAACTGTGTTCTAATAATCGTGAAATATGAAGTTTAACAAAATATGACGTTCCTAAGCTTTTTAATAGAATTATTTGACTATTGGAATTAAATACAAATGTTATGCATTTAAAACATACGGTGGTTCAGAAAGCAATAACTGGATTAATTCCCTTGTTACTCACTGGTCTTTGAATAATGAAAGTTATCCATAAAGGTGAAAAGACATAAATTTGTCTACATCTTTTTAAAAATCTTTTTAGCTTGTTAATTTTGGTGACAGACGACGCTAAAAAAATGATATTGTGGGTCCATCTAATACTGAAAGTCAGATTCTACATTTGACCTTTAAGTAACCGAAATGGTGCATTGTAATCAGATACAGAATCAAGTCGACACCCCCCCCCTCGACCAAAAAAATAATAATTCGATTTCTCATCCTGACGTGTTTTAATCATCATGAAATATGAATTTCAACAAAATCAAAAATAGTGTCTGAAAAGTCCCATTTAGGCCCTCCGCAGTAATGTACTTGGAAACCTGTCCTTAAGGCAGGTTCTCAGCTAGTAATAATAAATCATAATTAAGTAAAAGCTAATGATGAATTGGTAAGATAACTTGTGGAAATCCTATGGATGCTAACATCCAAGATTACCCATCATTTCATGCCTCTGCTTAACAACTTCTCATTCTCCGCCTTATCCCTTCCAATCTTTCTTATCAATCCATGTTTTTATCTAAATGTTATACAAACATAGGATTGGTTTCATGTGCGGAAATATTCCCAATCTCTTGATAAACAATCCAACTTCCTATTCTTCACTCACTCTATTTCCTAATCAAACAAGATAACTTTGTTTTCTGTCTTCTCTCTTTCCACACACCAATTCAACAACCTCACCTTCTACTTAAGTTATAACTGAAAGCGTAAAATTTGAACGCAGGTAGGATCAAATAGAATAATACCATAGATTATATCTCTAATGAATCACTGTAGTCCCACAAATAGCCCAACCAACCAACCAACCAAGTTGGCTACAGATCCACCTCTCTTGGCTTGTCTGGATGCTCCTGGTCACACTTTTTGGGTTACCACCTTGGGAAACTTGCATGAGTATACCACTAAACATTGTCTAAAATTTCCTTTCTTTTTGTTTTCCCCCATAGAAGTGTTTTTTTGATCTTTGTGGTCATTTAAAACCAACAATGCCCAAATATTGTGCTTGTATTTTTTAGATAATTCTAGATATTTATTTTAGGAAATTGGTTCTGATGGTGATTCAAACACATGAGGTATAGATATTTACATTAAATTAACAAAAAAGGCAACTATATCAGCAAATCTTTCATTTTTATCATTAATTTCTATGATCAAAGTTACTTATAATTTTTCATGGTCTATGTAGGACCCAAAAGCCTGTAAGCAACTAGAAAGAGTCTAGTGTGTAGAAAATATTCTACTTTTGAAATGAACATTGATTTTTTGTTCAAAGTCTTAGAAATTAAGGTAAGTTACTTTAAACAAAAAGTGTATGATAAAAAGAAATAATTTATTTGGTGTATTAGTTTTACTTTCTTATTCATTATTTTTTAATCCTTGTGTGTAGTACTAAAAATTTCAAATTTGTTCTTTTGTATGGTAACACAGAATAGAGTAAACACTGACTGCAAAACTGTTTTTTCTCAACTCCTTTCAATGAAGTTGGAAGAGGTATATGTATTTACTTGTTCTGTCTGTTTGTTCACATAATATCTCCAAAAGTTCTCAATTAATTTCAATGACCTCTCATGGAGAGATGGGTCATAGGCTTAGGAAGACTTGATAGGATTTTAAGAGTGGATCACAAACATTTTAGTAAACTCCCCTGCATCATAGCTATAAATGAACTAATTTTCCTTGAGATTCTAATTGGTGTTGGCAGAGGTATGCTCTCTCTGAGTGCTTTTTACTTTCATAATCAAACATACAATGATTCTTACTCAAATATCCTTCGTAAGAAAAAGGAGGCTCCCAGTAACAATGAAATTAAAGAGAATTTTTGTGTGTATCAAATGTTGAAGGTGTTTGTAAAATCGTAATTATACATCTGCAAATAACAATAGAATCAAGATAATAAGCTCAACTTATACTTGAATTGATACGTAATTTTCTTCCAATTTCCAAGGTGCATTTCACTTCCGTCAAATAGAGCCACGCACATGAAGTTTCAAAGGTGCACCTAAAAAATTACAACATTGTTCAGTCAACTTATCAAAAATGACCAATCTGTATCCCCTACCAAAAAAAACACATCTTGTGTATAATAAAACCAATTATAACAACACCTTGTTAAGAGGTCTACTCCCTAAAAAATGCAACGCTAAATGAAAAAACCGGGTCTTTATTACTTAGTATAGAGATTATGCAAGCGATCATTTTCCAAATGTATGATATAGTTGAGCCTCAACAAGATGGAATGGATTAAAGCTGTTTATATCATATGGTATCTACATACTTGAGCTGATGAAATAATACTAGATGTGAATATATATCACTACATGATAAATCATTGTATACCTGCATGTCTATGAATATATATTTATTCTAATAAACATACTCCATTAACCATAGTCTATAGTATCGAAGACAGTCAATAAGGCTCTTTTCTATCAATATTTATTTTGGAAATCTAACATCATTGAATTTATGACAAAAAATTTGAAAAAGAATACTATAGCAGATTAGTGTATCTTATAGGCAAACAGTATAGGATCAAGTAAGCGTGGTTATCAACATTGCTGTCTCCATTGGCACGGCCATGTTGGACATGGAGGATCTAGAAGGAATTGCTATATAGGGAACTAGCCTCTAGCAAGAGAGACATAAAGTGAATGTGAACGGCCGGAATTGGGAGTATCGTAAGCTATCTCTTCCATTGGAAGCTCGGGCAATATTTGATATCGACCTTAGAATAGGTTCTTATACCCATCTTGGTAATCCTTAATCATACATGACCAAATTCTGGTTGGCTATAAAATGGCTACCCTCATTGTGAATCGTACATTGTGCTGTTTTTAACATCAAGTGAGTGAGTGTATAAAACCTAACAATTTCATGCGACCTCAGAATGTTCTAGAAAATTATTCAAATTTCAAAATTTTCTCGGGGCTTACTCCGTTCTGAACACAGAGCTGTATGGGTTCACAGCACTTACCAGATATCAGTAATGGAGATATAGCCCCATTACCCTAAGGTCCCTTAATATGCACAATGCATTTACAATAGAGCTTTCAACAAATGATGACCCTGAATCAAGCATGATTTTAGGACTGAAATATCACCTATTATATTGTTTTACAAGCCTTGATTTTTGCTTAAACCACTGCTTTTTTGAAACTTTCAACTTTACCCAGTGTCATAATGGTTTCAGTATACTCCAAATAGACTGAATTTTAAAGCAAAATTCACATAGAGTTTCCACTTCTGAAAAAAAAAAAAAAGAAAAAAAAAAGGGTCTGTTTCTGCTCTTATTCTGATAATAATGGACTGATTCCAGCTATAATACTAAAAGTCTGATTTGCCCAACCAAATCTAGCATGCATACTCAATGGACCCAAGGGAAAGTTTCAAAGTAAAATATATACACGACACCACAAGATCAACTAGTTACCACTAACTCATGTCAACCTACCAGTTTCTTGAAACGAGTGGCAATCATTTTCCTATATGCTTCCTAAATCAGCGTTATTTGGTACCTCCCTTTGATATTTTAGTTCACGAACCGGCAACAAACTTTTACCGAAGCTCCTTTGCTGGCTTATATATCAAACAAAATGCCAGATCTGTTAAAGAGGTAGTCAGTTTCTCAGATTTGTACCATAGGCTCCAATTATTTGATTTTTGTCAAGAGTATCTAGCAGATCTGCAATGGCCATAGCAGTTTCAGAATTAAACTGACCTGTAACACATTTTGTCATTCGTGAACAGAGAGTATGTCTTCTTTGAGGAGGGACACCTCTGCATCAAAACAATCTCTGAATAACAAAGAGCAGTAGTAACAAAAACTTTTCGCTCTCTGTTAGCAAAAAAAATTTACTAAGATCGAAACTCAGTGCTGTCAAATCAAAAAATATTTTTGTGCAAGTCTGACTACCAAAAACATCTTAATTTAGCAAATTTTACACAACCGAACTTTTGTTTGTCAAGGATGGAATTTCGTCTGAAGACGGTGATTTAACATCCAGAAAATGATGGAACCAGATCACCATTATTAACAAAAAATGAAAAAAAACTCATACTTCTTGGACTTTTTTTTTTACTATTAAGAAACTCCAAGTCTTATATAACTTTACTCTCATTCCTGAAATACTCCCGGAAGCAATTCAGTTGATGTTCCAAGTTTATTTTATCAGAATTACTATTATGAAAAGAAGTATTGAGATGATACAACCTATCATTAAGATCACCTTGAAGTTTCAACAGGCAGGGGTGTACTCTCTGTTAGTTAACTGCATATATTCAAAGAAGGTTCCTTTTTAACCCCCCCCCCGGTATAAAGAAGAATGCCATGTTTTTGTTTATGAGTTTATGCTGAACTGACTTGAAAGCATTTGTTATGCATGACAAGAACTGTGTTTATTTATTTTGCTTTTTTCAGTCCTCTGATACTGATATATTTATATCTTAAAATAAAATTGTTCAGCAACAAAAATGGTCGAAGAAGGAGAATATACGTTTATAAAAAGCCCTCTTTATTAGAAACCTCAAAACTGAAGTCCCCACAAGACAGAAGTGCAAAAAAAACCTGTGTAATTATTGCACTGAAACTATAATGCTTGATAAATAACATTTAGAGGAAAGTAAAACTTGTCACAGGAGAGTGGCCGTAATTATAAAGTCTATTTATTGACTGAGTTCATATAATTATGAAAGTCTTGGAACAAGACAGTGTTTTTATTTTTTATTTAATACTTCCTAATGTTTGTAATTTCTGGATATAGAGTAACTGACTCCAAAATCCGAGAGCTGTATAACAGTAACTCCAGTGCCCTAGAGTTGTGTTCGTCAATACAAGTTCAAAGGTCAAGCCACCCAAGTTTCCGAATGTTAATCAAAGCACTGAGTCCATTGAAGCACATATCATACAAACATTACCCTTTAAATCATACTAAGGTTATTTCTCTAATCTTAAGCCAGTGTAGACTGAAAATGCCAGGCCTAATTGACCAGCATTCTGTATGTTTAAAAAAATGTAAGGTTATACTTAACAAGAATAGCAGATTTCAATGAAATAATTCAAAAAGTTCGATAAAATCATTGATCAAATCACAATTCCTTTCGTCCGAAATTTCAGTAAGGGACACACACTGCTGTTGATAGGTTAAAGAGGGTGTCCGCGACGGGCAGGAAAACCCTCAAGTACCCTCTAAAACGTATACTCCTTTGGCCTTATTCACGGTGTCAATCCCTTCCCTAAAGAATTCTTCACTCTACAATATGAAGGCAAAGCATTAACGTGCCATAAAATGACACGGTCCCTAAACTGAGGAACATTAGTTTGAATGTTGAAGGCACCATTTCAAGCAGGTTCATTCATTGTTTGACCATTTTGGAAGAAGCTATTATGCATCAAACACCATCTGTTTCACCAACTGCTCCTCATAATCTTTGAGGCATGAGAGAACATTTTGGGATGATATTTTGGCTTCTTAGCCACATCTAGTTACTCAACAGATTTAGGGTGATTATATAAAATTCATTTTTCATCATGTAAAATTTAAAACTGAATTGATTTTCATGATGAACACAAGTCTTTATACATCTGATACATGTCCTTAATTCAATTCATAGGTGTATATATATATATATATATATATATATATATATATATATATATATATATATATATACACACACACACACAAGCATAGTACCCAATTTTTATGTTATCTACAGATAGAAATATTTTAAAATATTTATCTATTAACACACATCATTTTCAGTCCCATAAGACTCTCGATCTCCCTCTCTTTAATCAGCTTGGAAGAGAATAACTTACATCTTCACTGTGATGTGAACTGACACACAAACTTGGTGACTATGGTCTTTATATACATAGATATACATATATAAAGCAGATAATATAATCTTGCATTGATCACTTGAAAAGAAAAAAATGTGCTGAAGTAAATATAAAAAGCAATTTGAAATATCTGATAAAAAGGCATTATTTTAGATGAATGGAGAACTTTGGAAAGACAGAAAATCTGGTATTAATTATGAATATTTTAAGGGCCTTAGATTAAGGCTATTTAAATCATAAACCTTAGATCAGATACCGTTGTGCTGATAATTTAAAAGGTATCAAAATAGCTCAAATATTGGAAAGAATATCTCCCACACAATTATATGGTAGGTCATAAGGACAAAATTGATAAGCCATCAATAAAAATTGTCTCTTGGTTGAATGAAGTTCAAGTACAGAAATGTTTTATGGAGGCTGACTCTGCACTGCTCGCAAGAAAAATATGGAGCATCCTCAGCTTTTCCTTATCCATCATATGATCTAACTGTCAAGTACATTTCAACTGGCTACATCATGAGTCTAACATTTTAACTCTCAACCCTATCTCTAACATTTCTTGAAAAATTTATAATGATACGTGAAATATTTCCTCCATAACTATGTTTGATGTAGAATTGAAAAAAATAATGGTAAAGAATTTTCTAAATTGAAACAGTTTTCAAGTTTACATCTCCTGGTATTATTAACATACACAGCTCGATCCATTGCCTTAAAAACCGAAACAAAAAAAAGATAACAACACCACCCACGTGGTTCCTTAATGTTTGTACCGTTTAAGAATTGACATTGTTTTTAATCTATTGCGATATTTTGTGAGATGAGGATTAATTTCTGGTAGATTTCGAATAGACATTTCACTTCCCTCTCTCTCAATCACGTGGGGCAGATCCAAATGAGCGGAAATCAAAGATCTGTCGCAGATGTGAAAGTAATCGCTAATTGAACATTAGAAAGTATATATACATATATCTGTCACTGACAACTATCAATTGTGCTCAAATCACAATTCCTTTCGTTCGAAACTTCGGTTAGGGACATACACTGCTATGATACACCAAAAAAAAAAAAAAAAAAAAAAAGCACATGTTGATAGGTTGAAGAGGGTGTCCGCGACGGGCAGGAAAACCCTCAAGTACCCCCTAAAATGTTGATCTAGTTCAGTTGGTCATCCGCAGATCAGAAAAGAAAAACACACGCACACTACTTGAATGTTACAAATTATTTTACATTAGTGAACTATTATAAAATACATTATCAATAATTTTAAATCTCCCGTACGTAATAAGCGGATAATATTAAGCAGGAACAACTATACCCATATTTACAATATACACATCATATAATAACACCAGAATCGTGGTGTAATGGGTATATGTTCGTTGTTACTGGTTATCAGCTAATTACGGTAATTATAAAGTTTTGTTACATCAAAATATCTTATTCAATTATTATTCTGGGTAACACAAAGGTTCTGGATATTCACAAATGTACGTGAAATATGAACAATAATGTGTGAGTGGTGAGAAGTAGAACCTTTAAAACTTACAAATTGTCTAAATGAGGCTGAAAATAGCGAAAATAGGGTTTTACCGTTTTCTTTTCACCCAAGTCATAGAATGTCACCCTCCACGAAAGAGAAAGAAGAAAAAAATATATCAAGGTACCCAAAACCAACCCTCATGATATATCAACGGTTTTGTTTTCGAAGATTAAGATACCATTATCATTTTCTGTAGTATTAAAAAAAAGCAAACCTTATAAATAAAATATATTGGTCAATTATCCAAGAATCATTGGTGAATCACCATCAATTTTTTATAGTCAACCATGCATAAAACTGAAGAATTATCTATTTATTAAATAAAAAAAAAGCCTAAATGTACACCTCCGTAAACAATTTACATTGAAAATATATATTTAAGATTAAATTACCCAATAACTCAAGTTACAAAAATATGAAACTTAAGAAAATTACAAGCTTATCAGTATTGAGAAAACGTTTACTAAACTAGGCAGATTTTACATTATATTAAGAGTCTAACATTCAAACGGATACTAAATATAACTTAGAGGATATAGAAGAAAGTAGATTTTAAATAAAATAAGAAGGAAATTGGAAATATGAAAGTTAAACAGACTCAACAATTTATATAAATCAGTTCTAAGAAAAAGCATTAACACACGTCTCTTTGGCGCGTTAAGATTATTGTTCAGATACGATGAAATGCAGAAGAAATAAACACACAAAAAAGTCCGATCAGTGTTTGGGATTTGTAACTCTCCATCTATTTCTCACGAAACATTATTTTCCCACTTAAATTCACACCAAAATTTATAAAAACGAACTGCTTGAATTGGATTAGGGTCTTACCTGCTTCTTCAGCCATGTTTTCGGTTTTAACAAATCATGTTTTGTTAGGTGAGTTTTGATTGGATAAGAGACAGTGTTGCCAGATTGTGAGAGACGTTTCTGGCCAAAAGCTCGTAAAGAAAATGGCCAAATGCCAAAATTTGTAAATAAAAGCAATTATCTCATTTTTATTACATGGAATATTGTAAATCATAATTATCAATTTTTCATACTACTATTCACCTTAATATTAATTTTTCAGCTGCCTTTTTATCGCAACGTTACGATGACGATCTGAGTAAAGCTGTGATAAAAAAGTATCTGAAAATCAAGATGTAGGAGAAATAATTAATATCAATGATTGTTTATAAGACATTGCAATGTGGCAGTACACGTAAAAATTTAAAAAAAAATGAAAATATAACTGTTGAAGTCAAAATGGCCAAAAATTTAATTATGCCAAACTAAAAAGTTCACAGTAAATGCTTCTTAGAAATGCCAGATCTATCATATTTGGCCATAAAATGGCCATAAAAGCAATCCTGATACGAGATCGTTGTCTTCTGAAAAAACAATTCTGATTGGTTAATAAGCCACCACCTGAATGGTTGATTGTAAAGTCTCATTTTTTTTATACTTTTCTTTCCTCTTTTCCATTGAATTACAGTGTTGCCACTTTGGATATTTTACATCCAGATCTGGATGTTTTTCGATGCGTTTAGATGTGAAAAATTATTCCATCATCCAGATAGATTTATTAGCGGGACAGACATTTTGAAAACTTTTGAGATATCGGTAACATTTTTTGATAAACAACAAAATTTTCTAAAAATTCATAAAATTATCTAAATTGGTGAGATAATGATTTGTAGTTTAGATTTAAAAAAAATACCAAAATTCGATCACTTCCTTCGAATTAAAATATATTTGAATTTTTTCATCGGGACCAGACGTAAGTCTGACTTTTTTTTCAATCTTGATTTTTTTTTTTCCAAAAATTGAGTCTAATGGTCACAAATGTTGAATTACATTTAATTTTTATCATTTGCAGCGGAAAAAGTCGGTAAAATCGTGATATATTATTGGAGGATTTTTTAAATATTTTTCTGAAAAATCTGGATATTTTTAGATCTTTTTGGACTCAATTCTGGATATACAAATTCTAGATGAAGTGGCAACACTGTTAGAGAACGGTGTGTTTTTGTAAAAACCCGGCAAAAAAGAACCCTTCCTTCCCTGTGTTCCCGTTGTCTCCCCTTGTCCACTTGGATCCTAAAACAACCGGAATCGACTCTTAAGAGTTTTTAAATCCTCCAAATTACCAAAGATAGAGCAATTTTCTCGCAAACGACGGCACACGTGCCGCGTGTGCCTTGAAGAAGAAGACGAGTCGTCTTCTGCTATAAGAGGAGCAATGGCGACAACGACGTCCATCAAGACGAGCGTGAATAATAATAATAACACCAACTCTGTCGACAATAGTTGTACAACAACAGTCTTAACAACAGCCACGGCCAGCAGTAGCACTTCTTCTTCTTCTACTATTATCAAAGAAAGGTTTAATTCAAGCGATAAAACCCTGGATGAAGAGGAAGAAGACATGAGGAATGCCTGTAGTTCTTCACCACCAAAAGCGAGAGGTTCAGTCCTGCCCGGGGATCAAAATGCAGCCTCACCAAATCTGACAAAACGTAAGAAAGACATGGAGAATTCCAGGGATGGTTCCTCCTGTTCTATGTTCAAACGTAAGTAAATCAGAAAAAGGAAAACCTGATCATCGTTCGATCTTTGATTAGAAAGTGTTACTGTATACTAAACAATTATGGGCGATTGTTACCCTTTCCGCGTTAAATCCAGAACCTGGACGGCGTAAAATATTATCCAGTGGCAAAAACCTAACTAAACTACCATATCGTAATAATGACAAGTTGTCTACTTTGATTTGTTCCGTAATTGACTTATATAATCACAACTTCAAATAGTAAACAAGTGAAATCTGACGCGAAAATGTTTTGAATTTAACGCGGAAAACGTAACAAACGCCCAAATCGTCTTGAAAATTGAACCAGTTCATTTATTAGTCTTTATTCAAATCATTTTTGCATTTAGACAAACATTTTTTTGCCAATATTTGTTTTTCTTCCACCTCCGATCTATATTTTAAGTACACACATTTTTATGATTTCCACAATGAATGTTTACATGGAATGAGATTATACAATTTTTTAAAATAAAACTAAGACTAAGATTTAATACTATTTTTTTTTTTTTGACTAATTTGTTGCTGTTTTTAATTTCTGTATTTATTGCACTCTTTTATACGAATAATTGAAAAAAAGGTCCTCCCTTTCATGTGTTATATTTTTGTGAAGAAATGAATGGTTTTTATGTTTTAATTAACGTACTCTCTCCAGTTTGATCATTTTTGTATATTTTGGAATGTTTTACTTAAGAGCCGGTTTATTGGATCTGCACTTGGGGAGGGGGTCAGATGAATCATATCTTTCTCGATGATCCAAATAAACCTGCAGTTTTTTCCTTTTTCTCTGGTGAATCCAAGAAACTAGTGCTTTATAAGTGTTTTATTCTAGGTAAGAATAGTGGTTGATTTGATTTATAAAAATGCTTCAAATAATGATTTTTTTTCCCCCGACTGAATGCTGCACCTACATTTGTGTGATGAATGGCCCTAATAATAACCATCATTCAATAATGATTCATTCGTTGATTTAACTTTCAACCTGTGTGTTGATTATTGAATGAAAACGAACACTTGCTCAACTAATCAGATTAAAAAGACTCGACTTCTATCTCCTTTATAATTGGGACTACGCCTTTTTTAAAATTTTTTTTTTATTTGATAAAAATCGACATTCACCAAAGTGGTTTTAGATGATTGAATTGAAAGGAACTTGCAAATTTGTTTATATGAGAGCCGAGTAATACAATTATGACATTTTACGACAGTGCCATAAATACGAATCTCAACGCAAGGAGGTGTGTTTGATCACGTGACTATCGTAAAATGTTCTGAACAGGGTTGCCAACTTAGCCATTTTCCGGCTAGACGTGGCTTTTTTTTTTTTTTAACAATTTAGCCGATAAAAATCTACGACAGCCGGAATGAAAGTAAATGTTCAGTTTTTATTGATTAATTTGTTTTGAAGTCTTAGTGTACTGTGATTTAAAAAAAAAATTATTTACAGGTTATGAAAGGGGTAAACATCTGAAATATATAAAATTTAGACATTTTGGAGACAGTTTCTGCTATAAATATTAAACCATACTTGGCAATGCTGATTCTGAAAACTACGATTATTATCAAGAGAGATAAACAACTTATTTTCTAGATTATTCATAGATATTTTTTTCAAAGTAATATTCACAGATTTTGGTTTATATAATTTTCTTTTAGGCTTTTGGTTACTGAGACCTCCTTAAATAAACAGCACATCAAAAATAAAACTATGACAGACCTTTTTGCATTTACACATCATAAATACCTCCAGTTCGGTTATTTTCGTCACAAGTTACCTGACTATTTTCATTTTAAGTCTCCTTTCTGCTCCAATATATAGACATGAAGAGAATTATTCAATAAATCTGTAATAGTTATACACTTCTATTTAACTGATACAGAAATAGACCTTAATTCAAATCAGTTTGTGTTACAAATTACGAATTATTGAATATTTCAGATAAATCCTTCACAACTTCGGCTTTTGCTTTTTTTTTTCTTTTGAACGAACGATTCATACGTTGTATAGACGTTCGTACACTCTAAAAAAAAAACGACAATGATCACGGAACATTTAGAAAAAAATAATCAGTACTCATAGCTTTTTCTTTTAAGAAGAAAAGTGACTTTTTTTCATTTCAGTAGTGGACTGTATCTTGGCAAGAATAGTTATCGTGTCAGAGGTTGGTGTTCGGGTGTGGGTAAAAAAAAAAGAGGCCATTGTTTATTTCTGATCTTTATTTAGTCAGAAGACAGGCAGTCTCCACATTGAAAACTGTTGCAGCTGTAAAGTCCTCATATCTTTATTTGACCTTGTGCCGTACTTAACTGAGTTTACTATCAAGGAATATACCTGGGTGTCGTAATATGTCTAATCTAATACCATTTTGCAGTTTTTACCGACTTTGATTCAATATCTGTGATGTGGTGAGTTAAAAGATTTTATATTCCTCAATCCTTTTCACCGATTGTTACTTTCATATGAATAATGGTATTGTTAAAACTTGTAAAATGGTTATATATTATAAAAACATTAGTTGACCGTTAATACTTCAAATGTAATATTGGTTCCAAGTTTTAAAAGATGGTAAGCGTTGACAGTTACAGAAAAGGATGCCAAATCAGCCGCTTTCCGGCTAGATCTAACCGATTTACTCCGTATTCAGCCGATAAAAACCTGCGATAGCAGATAGCTGTCAATGAATTAAATCTGCTTGTTTTTCTGAAGTGGCTAGAATTTCGGCTAAGTCTTGAGTTTTATTTGATTTTTTTTTAGCCATAAAGTTACTTGAAAATGGAGAAAATTTAGCCTATTTTAGTAATGTTTGATAATCGATCACAGCAATTAAAACTACATAATTTTAATCATTTTTCTCTCAAGAGTGATAAACAGAATTTTGACGGAAACTTCTGCTTGAATATTTTTGGAATCCGATTTTAAATTTTTCTCTTTGCCCACTACGATTTGGGTAAAATTAATGACAAAAAACCCCCAAAACGTAAATGTACCACTTTCGTTAATTATATGTTCTGGAGTTTCAGTATATTGTTATTTCATTTGATTATTTGGCTTAAAAATGGGTTTAAAGTTATAAAGTTAGCCGAAAGTGGAAAAGATTAGCCATTTTTGAAGCAGTTTTAGCCGAAAAAATCAAATTTGATTTGGCAACACCTTGTTGTTGTCATAGTGAAAGTGAAAAATGTTTTACTGGTTACCATCAGAAGTATTAATCAACTGGTACTCTAACCTGTATCTTACCCACAGCCCCCCGAAAGGGTTTTGACTGAGGCCTGCAGAAATATTTTACAGTTATTGGCGATATTTACACCGTAAATGCCGCTCTCAAGGTTAGAATTTATATTCGAAATCTAATATGGCTAACATATTAGCTTACATTATTTTTCTTCACTTAAGGAAGAACAAATATTGGATTTACAACTCTACTCAGTGTTGCCAAGTGAGCTTTATTATTTATAGCAAGAATTGTCTTCAAAATGGCTAAAATCAGCTAATTTGATTAATTTTGATTATGTACCTATCTTAATAAAATAACTATGTAATACAACTCCAAAAGATTATCAATGAACTAATAATTGGTGAAGATAGTACATTTACTTATCAGATTTGATCGGCTATCGTGGATTCTGATTGGCTTAATTGGAAAAAAAAATCAGATCTAGCCGAAAAATGGCTAATTTGGCAACCCTCCCCTGGGCGGAAGTAGTCAGCACACCGACTACATGCCTTTTTTTACATTTCCTCCTTATAAAATCTGATTGATGAGTAATAAAGTTTTTTAGGGGTGATATTTTTTCTGCAGTATCATCTCTAATTATTTTGGAACCTTTTGGTTTTTATCGATTTGAAGAAAAAAAGAAGTCTATTAAATCTTTCATTTCCATTAAAGATAACGTTATGAAATTATTCACTTTAAATCTTGCTTTTTCGTAGTAAGATCATAATCAAGTATGTCTTCAGATAATAATTTGAAATTTTCACCGATTTTAAACTATGAACAATCATAGCCTTTATTATATGGAATTTTATCTTCAATTCGCATAGTAAATTATCAGGATAAATCGTTGACTGTTGCAGTGGACTTATTTTTTTAATAAAAAAAGCTATGTACGTAGAACAAGAACATTGTCTCTAAATAAAGAATTAAGCTGTAACTAACAGGAATGATACGTTTGAATTCTTTTGATAATATAATTTCTTCATTGTGTTCATCAGTAGAGCATAGAAGAGTTATAGTCTTTTTATAACAACCGATTTGTTTTTGCTTCACTGACAACGAAGACTGTCCGTCCGTAGCACCCCAAAATGGGTCAACTCAACTCGTGGTCAGTGTTGCCAAGTAGGGTCTGTTATTTACGGCTAAAATCGGCTAAGTTTGATATATTTAGAACGTTATATGCAGATATTCATTCGAATTTCATTATTTATCAAATAAAATAACTGTATACCAAGACTTCATAACTAATTATTAGTAAATATTGAGCACTTACCTTTAATTAGACTTACCAGAATCAGCTATCGTAGAATTCTATTGGCTAAATTGGTTAAGAAAAAAATCTGCCAGATCTAGCCGAGAAATGGCTAATTTCGCAACCCTACCGTGTTCACTAATCAAAATTCTCTTCGTCGCCTTAGACGGACCAAGGACTTTCTCGCTCTCTTCCTCCTCGTCGTATGTATATTTCAGAAATTTTGATTAAGAGTATTTTTTTGGTTGTATATTCATCATGTACCCTCTTGATTTTGATTCACTTTAAACTTAAACAGTCCTCTCTTCTTAACTTTGGGTGTAGTCGGTGTTTTTTCTTCTCACAATTATTCGTCTAGTGAGAGAGTTAAGTGGGTATAATTGAGTACTAAGAAACATTTTCAATTCCTAAGGGAAACTTTTTGCCGTAAATCTGATAACCCGTTTTAAAAGGATCAACTTTATTCTATAATTTCATTTTTTTTTGTTTTTTTTTTTTAATTTTTTAAAATAACATTACATAACTCGTGGAGTATTTTGAATGGGTTTAATTTTTTTTCTTTTTATTTAAAAAAAGAAGTTTACTTGAGAATAATTCTAATTAATTTCTTCTCACCTGTGAATTTAATTGTCCTCTATCTCAAATCACCCCCATTATAATCAAGTGTTCGTAAGTTTAAATATCTGTATCAGCTATTCTAGGGTTATAATCCTCTGTGTGTATGTAATACATTCCATTGTTAATGTCAATCAGATTACACAAAAGGGTAGAGAGTTTTTTTTTCTCTTTTCGTTCGTATGGTTGATCTTGTAACAAGAATGAAGTTAACAACACCGACATTGAAGATCATGGCATCATTTTTCTCGTCATTTCTGAAGATCAGCTTCATTTTCCTTCATCTTGGTACTCATCCATGTTGATCTCAATTGGGGCTGTAGTCACCTTGTGTGTATATATATATATATATATATAGACTGGTAACCAGCCCCCTCAGCGGTTTCTTCCCGGTGCCCGCTGGCCTAATAATTCTGACTTATTAGACTATGCAAGAAATCTGACGCAGAAAAGAGTTTAGTAAGTGAATTTAGATAGAAACTTATTTTGGGTTTCAGTTTTGAATATTATTTTCACTTGAGTTATATATGTATGTATTATGGTAAACATCAACCCTTTTCACCCCTTTTAGTGATGAAGAATGACCCTGAGAGAGACCGATCTGTTGATGGGTTTTTTTTGTGTTGGTCTGTCTTTTACCCTGGTATTTCTTGTAAGAAAAACTAAGTTATTCTTTGTATATCTTTCCAAAGACACACTATGTAGCCATTTTTATAGTTAAAAGTTGCTATATTTTGAAAAATAGCTCTTAGGTAGATTTAATTGCCAGGTAACTGTAGATTTCATATCCTCTGTATTAAAGTTGATTTTGAATTTTAATTTTGACCCTTAAAATCATTTAAGGGTCACACTTATTTAATCTAACCAATGGTAAAAATCTGAAAATGACCCTTATCAAAATGCTTACATGATACGTCTCTACAAAGATAGCCTTTTTTAAAAATGATTCATCTCCTCACACAGACAAAAAGTAAAGTAATATTCAATGATTTTGTCGGTTGTCCTTGCAAATCAGGCACTAAAACGACTTGTGTGAATATTGAAAAAGTTATCTCCCTTTATGGCCGAAAATGGCTAGATTTTATCATATCAAACTGTCAAGTAACTTTAAAGCTGAAAATGTTGACTATGACAAGAAATCCTGCAAAGGCTCCTTAAGTGCTGAGTGTCCTAATAATTGATGTTCAAATTTCATCTTGATAAATATATCAAAAAATCATATTGTTTGTATAATCCACAAATTGATGTTCAGTCTGTAATTCAAAGTGTTTTGACAAATAACAGACCTGACATTTAAATGTAATGGTAGCCTTGCCATCTGATCAATACATTATTTAAGAATAAAGGTAAAAAAAAAACATATTTTCATTATTGTGTTAATTTCTAATCAATGTTTCCCTTGAAAAATCATACGAAGGTTCTATTAATTAATTAGTATTTAAATTTTGTTTTAATAGATCTATTATTTAAAGATCATAATAATTATACTTAAAAAATTTTTTTTTTTCCATTATTGTATGATTAGGCACCATCGACTTCAGCTCCACGTTGTTGTAGTAATATTGCAGCTTGCATGATCAGTAAGCAAGCCATAACTGTCAATGAAAATCCAGTTAAATTAACCCAACTCCGCATAGTAAGTTTTGTTTTATATCAAAGAGACGACATCAACTGATCTATGTAAATTTAATTTCAAGCACCTATAATAAATTTCAAAGGAATATTTTTTACTTATCACTATACACTCAAATATTTTAGCATACTTATATACATTTTTACATAAAATGGTCATGTGACGTTTTTTTTATTGAGTGACTCACCAGTCCTATTTTATCTCCTTTTTACACAGCAGATTTTCATATCTTTTCTATATAATAGTTAAAAAAAAATCAAATTAATGTAGCCACCATAAATGGCTTGTCCAACCAACCAGCCAAGTGTTGGTATATATATATATATATATATATATATATATATATATATATATATATATATATATATATACATGTATTTTTTTTTTTTTTTTTCTTTTCAGATAAAAGATCTGTTTCTTTTAGATAATTAGTTCTGGTACATGAGCAAGCTAAGGTGGTACATTTATGTAAGGTATTGCAATAACTTTTGAAAAGCCTTCATTTATTGCAATCTCCTTTTCCTTATTTTCATCGTCAACTTTAATGGTAGCTACCAAATACTTCAATTTCTACTTAAGTGTGATAAATCTTAATTTGTTAATGCCCATTTGATGTTTATTGGTAGCTTAGTTAGAAGATTGGTACTTTGTAACTAGTACTTGTAGATGAGGTTCAGTCATTACAAGAAATAAAAACCAATTTCAAAATTAGGCTACGTGTGTAATAACACTAAATAGGCAGTTACGAACCGTTGATGTAGTGTATTCAAGGTATGCTATAATGTTTGAAAAGGAGATGCTTATTGCTTTGAAGTATACAGTTAATTCTATTTTTTATTGTAACACTTTTAATGAATAAATAAATTCATTAAAGATACATCAATGAAAATTTCAAAGAACTGGGTTTGTAATAATTTTGTTTTTCTCCTGACTCCTCTGTACTGAGAGACCTATGTATATGATACTGATAATGTTTGTAAAATAATGCCTTTATTAAAAATTGATGCTATCTTGGGTTATGATATTTTGGTTGTACATTAATAATTGAGTCACTTCATCCCTGATCACGGGCTTAAGCAGTGGTTCTCAACCTAGAGTCCACAAAGATATTACCAGGGGTCCGCGAGCTGTGTTGCTGACTCATTAAATATTTTTTCGCTGTTTCGACCGCCAAAAAAAGTTTAATTTAAAAAAAAAAAAAAAAAAAAAACGCCAAAAAGATGTTAAAAGTGGCAGAAATGTTTGAGCATGTCCATGTTAATTTAGCACTTCTTTGGACTGCCAAAACAAAAAATGAGCAGAATTTTGTATGAAAAGTGCTATATTAGCAACACTGTGAGTTTGTTGAGAAAGCAGACCTTTCAAAAGCCCAGGGTCTGTGGGGAAAATTTGTTTAAATAAAATGGGGTTCTTCGTAATGAAAAATTCACAGGGTGAAAGGTATTCTTCCTTTTTCACTTTTATATCCGTCTGATTTTTTTGGCATTGATCCTTGAAAATTTCCATGTTTGTTGAAATGGCTTAGTCTTTTTTTTCTTCTTTCACTTCTAGGTGTTGCTCAATTTTCAATAATCATTTTTATTTCACCACAGCCATGACTTAACATTTTATAATGTTTAGGTGTGTAGAAGATAGATATAGTGAGAGAGTATAAGAGAATATAGTTTAATTTTATTTTAAAAATCAGTCGACACCTTCGATCTTATCCAGTCATGCATTGCTCTGTAATTTTGTATTATTGTCTGAGTCGGGGTCAGTTAATAAAGTCTTTGGTGACAGCGAGATAAGAATTAACAGTGTGGGAGGTATAGTGAGAAAAATAAAGCAATTTGGCTGTTGTGATTCATTTCGGGTAGAGGTGGCAATATTTCTAGTCTTTTTCTTCGTCTTCATCTTTTCACAATGTCATTTAAGATATTTACAGGCTTGGACCTATGTATATATCATTGTTTTCCACTTATACTCTCATAGAGGGTATTATGAGGTTAGTAATGTACAATAGTTAGTAACTCCCAGTTTGACAGGCCTGTCAAAGCTTCATTCTGCTTAGTGCACCTTGTATTTCCCCATTTAGGTACTAACCAGATTTGATGTTGCTTAACTTGGGTAATCTTACGAGAATCACTGTATCCAATATAATTTAGCTGCATCTCCTTAGCCTTTGAGAGAGGTTCCTCAATCCTTGTCCTTATGCTGAGTGCTTTGTTGAGAGACATTGAGTACCATTTTTTAAAGTTTTTGGCATTGGCTTGGTGGCAGATTGAAGCATGGCCTACCAAACCAGAGAAAAAAAAGATTTCTTTTCAAACTAATCTCTCTTTTACAGAATGAAAAAACTTGGTTAGACTTCAGTGTAGGTTGGTTGCACGTAGTGACAAGTGTAAAACTTGTTTTACTTCCTCCAAAGGAGGAAGTTTTTTTGAAAACTGATCACTTGGATAGCAACAAGTCATAAATAGGTTAGTGTGCTCTGAAGTAGTTAAGGATATGAGGTTTCTATGGAAGGAAAGATTTTGTCTGTAATTTGCCCTTTTAGCTACAATAAGAAGGAAATTATTTGGTGGTTTGTAAAAATAGACAATTCTTGGATACCAACAACTGGTTGTGTCACACAACATTACTAGTATATTGTACCAATATATATATATATATATATATATATATATATAATCTTTTAATTATTAAAATGAGCTCTTTTCACTAATATCCCCTTTTTATTTTCAGAGCTATCTGTAACGGTATACACTCTTATATTTGAAGATGAAAAAAAATAACATTCCAAAGGGAGTTATAAATCACCATCCATATATTCTGTTGGGGGTGATCAATCACTAAAAAAGGACTGAATTTTCAAAAGAGAAGCGGTTATGAACTAGTGACCAATTTAGTGTAAACTTCGCATACTGAATCCCCATTGAAAACCTATTTTGGAGAGGAATTATTATGTGTGTGTATGCATACAAAATCTCAAGTTTCTACCATGAACAGTATGGGGTTGGCGAAGTCTACATATGAATAAATAAATGTCAGAACACATGAATAATCTAAACCCTACAACAGTGATTAAACCGGTCTGTTGTGGGTAGTGCTGATTGAAAGAGTTGTTGAATCTTTTAGTACCGAAAAAAACTTGGTGACAATGCGTTTCAAACAGTTCTCAGTATTAACCTACATTTGGACGAAGGATCCATCTCCAAACCCACTGTGGCATTGGTTTTTAAAGTTTTGTACTGAAGATTTGAGTCTTGAATATCAAGAGGGTAGAGGACGGCCATCTGTAATTGGAAATGAACAACTAAAGATATTGGTCGATGAAAACCCATTCCGAAATATTACAGATACTGCATGTTGACAGCATGACAATATCCGACCATCAAAGAGAAATTAGTCAAGTGGAAAAGCTCAATAAGTGAGTTCTACTTGAATACTAAGAAAACTTACCAATAAAAAAACGGTCATCAACTTCCGAGGAACCTGATATTGCTTTGGAATACTGTTATTGGCCTAATGTGCTTAAAGTATCTTGTTAATCTAAGTGAGCCTATCAAATTGAATGAGTACTTCAGGATAAATGTTGTTACTGAGGATGACTTTCAATCAAATTTTTTTTCTCAGTTATTTGAGAGAAAAAAATTTATTTGAATATTGAGGAGTAATTTCATGTGAGATTTTTGAGCACTTGAAAGAAAACTCTGTAGTGAAGCTCTTGAAGTGTATGTGTCTCTAAATGTGTCCCTCTCCATACGAATGTTGATACATACACACGTATGTTTAAAATACAGGTTCCAGAAAGCTTATGAGTTTTCAAAAAGATATTATGAGGCCTAAAAGACCATTCTTGTCGATGGTCCCTGAACCGAGATAAGTTTTGGGGACAAAGTATTGATGAGCACGCCAACTTTCTCCATCTGTGTTGATGCCAATACCTTGGTTTTAACATCGTTTTTCTGGGTCCAGATTGTTTTAGACCTGCAGTATTGAAACCTTTTGGGGGGGGGGGGTTCTGCAAAGCGAAGTAATATTTTCGTTTTATATTTGATAATTCTTCATTATATAAAAGATTCCTTCATAGATGTTACATGTCATTTTTATTTCTTTAGTACGAGTAGAGTATTACTTTTTATATTAGAAAGAATTAACATTTTAGTTGTTTATGTGACACAGACTCTGTTCAATCAGTATTCATTCATATATCTGTTTTCCCTCGATAAGCTCTGTTCTAACTTTTTCATTTGAATGTGTATTTCTGTTTAGGTTTACACCATGGCTAACCTTTTGGCCATAGTTTATTCATATCCAGGTAATTGGATAAACAAGGCCCAAATCAAATTGTTACATACATATGGCAATATTGTTACTTATATACATATTGTAAATATGAATACACTGTCGAGAAAGTTAGGTTCTCTAGAAAATTTGATCATTGAAAATGAACCGTATATGACCGAGTAAAAGTACAGGGAAATTGTGGTTCTTGTAAACCATATTTTGAGTGATATATGCAAGAAATGTGGAAGCCACACATCAATGAAACTAACATAGCCACACTGGTACCAATAATTTCTAATGCTTATTGGATATTTTGTGTATGTTGGCTCTTTCACCGTGTATAACATCGATTATTTTTTTGTAATATCTTGATTGGCTTGTTATCAACCTCAACTGGTCTACTCCAACCGTGGAGCATTGTTCAGTAAGGAATTTCCTGCATGAAACTTTGCAAACCACTTTTGATACATTTGATACCTTCTCCATGAGCTGCAAAAATCCTTTCTGAGTCATTTACCTTTCATAAAATAACAAGAAAAAAAACTAACTCAGCTCAAAAACTGTGACATTGTTTACTCCATGTTTGACATAATTTGCTAACATTTATTTCTCTAATGAGACTATTTTCTATTAAAATACATGCAATATGAGATAAGTTAAAAAAATATCTTGATTTAGGAATACATTCATGTGTCATATTTTTTTAAAATTTCGATATTAGATTTAGACAAAAAACTTTTTTAGTGTGATGTGAATATTTCTTTTTTTCTTTTTTTCCCTCTTTTTTTTCTTTTTTCTTTCTTGCCCACTCTCTCCCCCCTTCCCCACAAACGCTTTCAAAATTCTTCAGCTTCGTCTGAAAGAAAGTAATTTTTGGCTACTGTAGTACTTGTCAACATCTGTCATGGGTTAAAAAAGCTGGATATGCTGAAAATGTTGCTTATTTCCTTTCATCATCAATGTTCAAATCAGTAAACATATTTTTGCCAATTTCTAAAACATGCAGCCGTCTCACTACAATCAAGTGATCTTTTTAGAATGAAATTTGTCAACATTTTCAATGCAAATTGTTTTTTAGTTATATTCTCTCTATTGTGCCACCTGTTTCCTTGAGACGGTAAGACCGGGTCATATTGTTACTTCAGGGAAGTATGGTGTACTGCTGAAACAAGAACTGAAAGTTCAATCAGGCGTTTACTATAAAGTCCAAATTTCATTATTGCCAGATCACCTGATCCTGAGTTGAAATTTTTTTTTCTCTAGGTAAGAAGAGTCTTATCAAGAACCGCCCACTATCAAGTTTCAAGTAAATATGACTTGAAACATCTGGAAAAATCCGTTTTAAAATAACTTTGTTAAGCCATTATTGCCTGGTCACAAGATCCCAAGAGGAAGATTTTTCTAGATAAGATTTTTTCTGGGTAAGATTTTTGTAGATATTAAGGGACTCCTTTCTACCAAGTTTCAAGTATAATTAGACTTGAAACAGCTGAGAATCAATATGGGGATAGACCTATAGATGGACAGAGCTTCTCATAGAAAGGCACAGTCACCTCCAAGAATGAAGATCTCTGCATTTAGTTATTGTGATCCAGGAATACTATCTATGAGGATCTTCAAAGAAAGCACTGAAAGTTTTATAAGTAAATGCTCCTGGTGCCATCTTATGGCAAAAAAAACCCTCTTAACTTCTTGGCTGGCACATTATGTTTATAAGTTAATTTAGTTATATGTAAAGGAAATCGATATTAAATATTATCATAAAATTATCATAATATGCTCAATATTCTCTCTCTCTCTCTCTCTCTCAGCTTTTTTGAAATTTTTCTTATTCTTGTTCAGTCATTCGAAGCAAGGCCTTTTGGCCACTTTCACATCAAAGTGTAAGAAGTGAGTTATTTATACCACAGAATCGAGAATGGCTTTAAAGATGTAGAAATAACTTATTGATGTTAAAATTGTGGTTTTGGAAATGCTTAAACATGATGTGTTAAAAACAAAAAAACCATAAGGAGTAACATTGGGAAAGGCACTTATTTACTCTTAATTTAAAAATATCAAGATTGCACTTGTTAGGAAATATTCAGAGGGGAGTTGATTCCACGTAGAAGATGTTCTTGAGAAGAAGCTATTTGCATGAGACTCTGAGAGTATGGATGTGCCTTAGTCGCTGACCAAGTTTCAACTGAAAATTCCTGGACAGGACGGGAATCTAGTTTTTAAAAGGAAGTATAAAAATAAGCTTTAGTGATAAAATGAAGCTATCACCAGGAATAGAAATTTTGTTATTGTTGCCAGCTGAAATTTAGATGATATGACCTTTAAACCTATCTTTATAAACATGACTCCTGGGCGCAGATACTTCGGAATTAGTTACCCTATGATATCTAGAACATACAAGCATCATGAAGTTTAAAGAAAAAAAAAAAAAAAGTTTTTTTGTTTTGAAACTTTCATGATTATATGAACTCGGTCAATAAATACAATTAGTAATTATGGCTCCTATCCTGTGTTACGTGACTTATTGACAAGTTTCACTTTCCTCTCGATCTTCAGCAGGCCTTACGTTTCTACTTCAATGGTTACACTGGTTTTCAAATGCTTTTGTCCAGTGGGGACTTGATTATTGAGGTTCCCAAGAAAGGGCCCTTTCTATAAATTATTATATTATTATTATTATTATTATTATTATTTACCAACATTTTTTGTGATACTCTTGTTGATCCAATTCTATTAAATGTTTTTTCTTTTTGTTTTGAAGGTTTAAAATATGATTGGAATCAGACTGATGAACTTGTGACTATCATTTTACAATTAGAAGATGACAATGACATAATCAAGTTTAGTGACCCAGAATTTTCTCGGACTGGAGTATGGATGAAATTCCCAGGTTAGCTCACTTGAATTTTCCTCTTAAAAAGCAAACGAAAGAGATCCTGTTGAGCTGAATATTGGATAAAACAATGAAAACTTATGAAAATCATCATCATCATCATTCATAGCATAGAATCATAACCAGATCACTTTGAAATTACTACTACAATTACTTCTCCACTTGTAGAAGTAAACCAACTTATGATGGTTTATGGATTATCAGAGGAGTCAGATCTTGATAAATGAGACCTGATATAATTAACCTTGTTATATGAATGATTTTTTAAAATATATATATATATATATATATATATATTTTATTGTTATATATTGCACTAATAAGGCTTCAACTGTCTATTGCTTTTTACAGACACTTAAATATTTTTTGTTTCTGTAGCACATGGTGCACCCAAGATACAAAACACCATACACCCCTGGTGAATATACCTATTCAATTGGTCTTTAGTGACCAACCAGACCTTTGTTAGAAACCATCAACCAAAACTGTCAACCTAGGTTTCTTAAGTTTTCAATTGGTTTGACTGGCAGGTTATGTATGTATCATGCATCAAGCTATGCCAATGGGGCTAGAGGGCTAAAAATCCAAACATTCATTCATTATTATTCTTATGTTCTCTGAAAATTCCTCCATTTTCTATGAGGTTAAAATTTCGATGTAAGTTTATACTAAATTGATCACTTACTGTCCGCTTGATTTAAAAAAATTTTTTTTTAATTTATTCGGACTTTATTTAGCAATCACTGCCTAACAAAATGCGAGAGAAGCTTATTCATTGATCCTTCTTTTTCCGTTGATCATCCCCAACACGACTTGCTATCAAAAGATGTTGCTCATGTGATGGTTTCTATTGACAAACAGATCTGTATTTATTAATCTTCTGCTTTTAACCTAATTTTTTTCTTTTCCATCTTAGTTACTGGTAATATGAAATGTTTTTTTTCTATTGCAGATGGAAAAGTGTGGAGCTTAACTTTCAACAGTGAAATAGATTCGAAAGACTGCAAAACAGAACTAGCAAATGCTAATTCAATGGTTCTCACTGTTAAAAAAAAGGTGCACAGCCATTGGGCATCACTTGAGGTAAATATTATTATCTTCTTTTATATCTTAGGACTGTCCCTGCATTCCCTTTAAAGGGGAAACCTACACTAACCACACGGATATCAGTGGTGGACACAGCTTACCAAAAACACTCAATTGATGAACAGCTAAAAATTTAGTGGAACCGAGGATGACTGCTAACTTTTATCATACTAATTTAGTTTTTGTTTTTTTAGCTCTTAAAATCAGACCTGGTACTGAAGTTTCATTATGTTAGAGCTTAGACATAGAGCTTAGAATAAACTGTATTTTGATTGTGAACTAATTTTTTGATTTCATTTGTTCATTCAATTATTTATCTACACCTTTACTATTGGCATGCTATACCTTCTGGGAAAGCTTCGACATATTAAAATTCCTGCTCTCTTTATCTATAATCCGGACTTCTTCCCAGAGAGGATAGTGATTGCCTTTCTTTCTCCAAATATGGGCAACCATCCCAGACCTTTATCTTTTGCCTTTGATTATGACTTTTTTTTATGCCCCTTAAATCGGATTTTGAGAATCCTGCCTGTTTCTCCTGTATAAATTTTCTGTGTTAACATGAACAAGGAGTGGCATTGTTAAAAAAAACTCTTTCTATTATGAACAATTATCCATGTATGTAATTCATTTGATTTTCGCTATGGTATTTCCTGGTTGGACTGAATTATTGGATTGGTCTTAGCATCAATCTTTTATTCACTTGATGCTAAATTTCTTTGCATTAAATATTATCTTTGCATTGTTAGGCAACAATCAATGAAGAGTGTACCAAGCCTCCTGCTTACATGGATAATGCTATGATGGAAAACGGACCCCAAGAAATGGTACAAGAGTTGAATGAATCCAATGAAAAGATTAATGATGGTTCCTGGAAAGAGAATGGTAATAATTTATTGTATAAGCTCTGAAGGTGGTTCTAAGGGAACTTTGCTCTCATGAAATCTATGATTATAATTTAGTAACTAGATTACCCATGCTATCAGAAATGATGGCATATATGAAATTTGCAGATATGCACATTGCATTTTATATACGTAGATAATAGAGAATCTTGTTCCACTGAGCGCGGAGATAGTGTTCAGTTGTCCATAAACAGACTTTTATTAATTTTCGTTTTTGTTTTTATTACTTTTTCCGGTGTTTTTTTTTAATTTTTTATTTTTTTATTTTTCTATTTTTTTATTTTTTTATTTATTTTTTGAGTTGAGCATTCTTATAGATCATGAATTAAATCCTATTTTACTACGTCAGTTACGTCCCTTTCTTTCTTTCCTCTGCTGTCAGACTAGTACAAAAATATTTTTTGAGTTGGCAACCTCGAATTTAAGTCTTGGCAATTTTTTCCTACTAACACTCGTGTAATGTGTTAGTTAGTATATCTCGGAATTTTTGAGATGAGGTATTATTATTATTTCTATTGATATTCGGCCGAAACGTTGTATGAAAAACAACCAAGATGAGGATGGTCCGAATATCAATAGAAATAATAATGTGTTAGTGTTCCTATTTTTGATGACAATAATGAATAATCCTCGTTTGAGATCTTGATCATTTCTTTGTATTGAATAATCTCGATTACTTTTTGTTAACTTTGTTCGGGAATTGAAAGGTGATGATTAGTATTTTTAAAGACTGTTTTTCTTATTTGGTATGTAAAAGTCACACATTTCAATTTTGTGTCACGTTCTAAAGTATTTGATGACATGGTTTGCAAAAAGAGAAATGAGAAACAAAATTTTTCAAGTTCTATGGAATCTTTTTCATTTGCTTTGTGATTTATAAAAAACCCAACTTGATCTGATGTAAATTCTTTATATCTGTCTGTTTTCAGTCACTGATCTTTTTCAGCCTATGATTTGATGAGATCCTAAGTTACATTTTTGAATAAAAATTACAAAACCATGAATTCAAAATACACTTACTTTAATTTCTTTGAGAACTAAGGAAATAAAGTATGTGTTTTAAAATTATAGTTTTCTAAATTTAGTCCTAAATATGAAATTACCAAAATACATTTTTCTGTTTTTGATTCTACCTTTCATTACTAATTTCAGATTCCTTGTATCAGCTACAACATACAAAACATGATTGGATTGAAAAAGTAAGTTTATTTTATATTCTATCAAAATCATTGATTCTAGTGTACTTTTGTTGCCAAAACATTTCAGAGAAGTCTTAAATTCTCTGTATTCAATCAAATTGTAGAATTATTTGTGATTTCATTGAAATTCAAAATAGGGATACACTACTCTAACTGGTGTACTGATTTATAAGCTACAATGAATGTTTTTATTACTTAGTCTTTATAGTTTAATCATAATTGTGAGATGTTTTATTTTGACCATGGACGGTTTTCTTTTTTTTTCATTCTTCACAAAAGCGAAAATGACTATATAGTTTATGTACTTACTTCTGCTTTTCTTTGAAGAATTCTCTCACTCCTCTTTATTCATGTTCAATTTTAACATCGAGTGTCTGGGTTTGAAATTTTCACTTGCATGAAATTACTTTTTTTTTCTTTCTTTTTTTTTTCTTTCTTTTAGACACTTAATATTAAAAAAACAAATCTCAACTCATTTGCCCCTTTTTATAAAGACAAGTGGACAAAAAATAGCTATAAAATCTTTGAAATTAGATGTATAAAACAAACATTCATTATATAATTATTTGATTAACGTATATTTACGCAGCAATCCATCTTTTATACATCTGTTTAAATATGGCGGAAAAGGATCATTTTGTTAATTCTTTATCAAATTTCTCTTGTTACACTCTTGAATCCAAACATGTTATCTTGTGCAGAAACAAGAAGTCAAAAAATTTTTTCTTGTCCATCATATTTACCCAGACATGTATATATAATTATTGTTCATTGTGGTTATCATTATTATATTTCATTTTAGATTAAATCTAGATTGTCATTTTTGCCTTTAAAAACAAAACTAGCCCGAAATATCTGTTTACCTTCAATTATTTCATGAATTGTTGTTTTCAAATAGTCATTGAATTAATGACAAATCAAGTGACTATAATGCGTTTGCTTTAGACTTGAATGATATTTTGTTTTGGTCTCATTTTCAGAATGACACCTTCACAATTCACATTTATGTAAAAAAAACAAACAAAGATGCTGTGCGAGTCTTCTATGAAGAGAAACTTGTCACTGTTCTTTTCCAGACAAGGTAAGCTTTTTTAAATCTTCAATAGAAAAATGATTCTGGTTGTACAAATATAATCCGTGTATAAAGAGATACCTTGAATAGTGCGAATGATTTGTTACAAAATTTTCAGCATCTTTGAATAAGTTAATGAATTTTTTTTCCCCCCAAGGTAGTTCTTGCTTATTAGATACTAAAATGATCTAGCTCAAAGAATGTAAAATGTTATAAATTGTTAGATGTTATTAATAATAGTAAATAATTGTAAATATGTATGAAATTTCAACATTAATGATATCTAGCTAATTAATTTCCAGAAACTTGTGAAAATTTGATGGAAGTTTTTTACTTTATTTTATTAAAATACTTTTTGTTTCAATATTGAATTGTGATTGATGTTCAAGGTCAAGATGTAAGCATAACTAAATTCTGATTAGCTCTGTGAAATAGATTTTGATTTTAGATCCATTTTAATAATTGCGGAGGTTTATGTATGTCATGTAAAATTGAAGGGTATATTTTAGGGATAATTGAACATTAACTCTATGGTGACTGACATTTAAAAAAATCTCTCCTCCTGGAACAATGACAATGATGAAAAAAAAAAATGCATTAAAAACAAAAATTGTGTTAGAATACTTGCCATATCTGATTCTGACAAAAAACACACCCTTCCTGTACCAGAAATTATATCAAGTGTCAGGGAGAAGCCAGGTGTGTTAAACATGAACAATAGCTGGAGTGTCTTGTAGAATCATTGAGGAAAAAAAAAAAAAAAAATCTTTCTCTTTCTATCTACTTTTCATCTCGGAGGATGACCCTATTATCTCAGGTGTGTTGCCAATTTAGCACTTTTTGTGTTATCGTACTGTAAAAGTCTACTTTTTTCTTCCTTTTTTTTCTTCCTTTTTTTTCTTCCTTTTTTTTCTTCCTTTTTTTTTCTTCCTTTTTTTTTCTTCCTTTTTTTTTCTTCCTTTTTTTTTCTTCCTTTTTTTTTTCTTCCTTTTTTATTCTTCCTTTTTTTTTTCTTCCTTTTTTTTTTCTTCCTTTTTTTTTTCTTCCTTTTTTTTTCTTCCTTTTTTTTTCTTCCTTTTTTTTTTTCTTCCTTTTTTTTTTCTTCCTTTTTTTTTCTTCCTTTTTTTTTTCTTCCTTTTTTTTTTCTTCCTTTTTTTTTTCTTCCTTTTTTTTTTCTTCCTTTTTTTTTTCTTCCTTTTTTTTTTCTTCCTTTTTTTTTTCTTCCTTTTTTTTTTCTTCCTTTTTTTTTTCTTCCTTTTTTTTTTCTTCCTTTTTTTTTTCTTCCTTTTTTTTTTCTTCCTTTTTTTTTTCTTCCTTTTTTTTTCTTCCTTTTTTTTTTCTTCCTTTTTTTTTTCTTCCTTTTTTTTTTCTTCCTTTTTTTTTTCTTCCTTTTTTTTTTCTTCCTTTTTTTTTTCTTCCTTTTTTTTTTCTTCCTTTTTTTTTTCTTCCTTTTTTTTTTCTTCCTTTTTTTTTTCTTCCTTTTTTTTTTCTTTTGGTGCAAAAATATTATATGAGTTGCCAACACTGATTCACCGTACGGAGAGGAAATAGAAGTTTATATAAATACTAGTGCTAATGTATAGAGACCACAAAGTGATAGGCTCATGATACCACTCAGAGATTGGTCAATAACTCTTAAGGAATCAGAGATATTTGTTAGAAGTTTTTTGTGTATTCATTGCATGATAAGCTTTGTTTTGTTTATAGAAAGTTTTCTCCCATCAAATGAACAGAATTCCCCAAAAATTTCATACTGCTTTGTCCATATCTGGTAGTATTGTGCAATACTGCTATTGGTATTATCAATTGGTAAATATGCATAAAAAGAATAAAAACTGTGCAGTTATTCAGTTTATTTATTAAGCTTCACAATGATGTTTAGTATCATGGATTTGAATCAATCTCAAGTTACATTTGTTTGAATTAGGCTATTTTGGGCTTGTCACTAAAGGGTTAAGAGTATTTAGTATAATTTGTTGTAAAATTTATTGAAGAATGTCATCTTTTCTTTATAGTGATCAGAAGTATTTGGATCTTTATCCAGGCTCAACAGAGCAGACTATGTTTAGTTGGAAAATAAATGTCAAGTAAGTATTCCTAACTTACAATACTTATTTATTTCTGCCTTAAAATTGTAATTTTGATCAGTTTGCATGCGTGTTTATTTATATTCGAATAAGAAACCACCAACCAGAACTGTTGACAAGATTTCTTCAGGTTTTAAGTTAGTCTGGCTGTCTATGTATGTATAGAACTTGAATCCTCATCTTTGGTGAATAAAAATTTGGCAGTCAAAAATCACTTGATTAACATGGCAGTACATTTTGTCTATTTTTGACTATATTTAGCATCTTTTTTATTTTTTTATTTAGTCCTTTTTGACAGTCAAACTAGTGCAAAAATATTTTTTGAGTAGGCAACACTGAGTTTGTCGTGGCAATTTTTTCTGCTGACACCAATTTATAGGTATTTATGTATGTATCGGGTGTATAGGCAGCACCAATAGAGCCAGATGGAAATCTTTCCTTATGTCTAGAAAAAAGATGTCTTATTTAATGCTTTGTGCACTGGGGCTTTTTTTGAGAAATTAGATTTTCTATTTTACAAACAAGAAAAAGAACACTCTTCTAAAACAGTGTTGTTTACACAATTTCTTTATAACATTTGGCAACTTTTGTTTCTGCCATGAAACTATATTTTCTTATATTTAAAAAAAACAAACTCTGAAGATGGCCATTGTTTTTCTTTAGCCTGACTACATTCTTATTTGTATCTAAGAAGTTATCTATTTGTATTCCACATAAGTTATAGATCATAACTCAAGGTTTATAATATATGTTGAAAGAATGTTTTAGTCTCTTTTACAACCTTTTTCTTATGTCAGATTTCTTTTATTTCCTTACCCACTCTCTCTATCCTTCCTTATGAATGCTATGAACCTATTCAAGTTTGGTTGGAACAAAAAAACTTTTGGCATTCATAGAAGTTACTTTTAAAAATTCCCTTTTTCACTTTTCTTTCTTTTCTAAGTGGATTTTGACTCAAAAAAAAGTTTAATTTCTCCCTTGAATTTAAGGACCTTTCACTCATTGCAAAAAATATGGAATCACCACACTTAGTGGATATTCATCCAGGTTTTGTACTTCATAGCAAAAAAAAAAACCAATCAGAAATATGAAACTGAACAATTTGTTTAATAACTTGATATTCTAGCTTCATGAAACATAACTCGAACTGGATTAAATTATTCAAAGTAATGGTATGTTCTTTTCCTAATCAAGTAGAGGAAAAAATTTTGGAATCACCTTGTAATTTGCATTTCTAAAACAAATACCAGCATGTCTAAATATACAAATTAGTCCTTTGAAAGTGGTTGCGGACCATAACAAACTGTTGGACAGGGTTAATTGAAAGGAAACATGATTTCAACAAAAAGCTCTCAACTGACATTGAAAAGGATTATGAAAATCCTGTGAGAAGGAAATCCAAGATGGTGCGAAGCAAAAAATATGGGTTGTTCCCAGTCCTCTACTTGATCTGGAAAAAAAAAATATGTCAATGATTAAATAATTTATTCTGCTATTAAATAAAAAAATTATTTTGTCATAGTTTTGCTTATTTGCTACAAAGTAGAGAAGCTGTTCATTTGTCAGTGTTGAAAGAGGATATACAGTGTTCTGTTGATACACCCCTTATTTCAAAACCTGTAGAACTGATATATTTATGATCCAGCTATATCACTTGTATGTTTAATCTTGAGTAAACCAAAACACATTCAGGGTGTTGCAAGTTCATTTTTTGACAATATATTTTAGTTTTAAATGAAAGCTTGTAAATATTTTTCTATAATATTTATAAATATATGCTTATAGATATTTTTCTATTATATTTATAAATATATGCTTATAGATATTTTTCTATTATATTTATAAATATATGAATGCTTATAGATATTTTTCTATTATATTTATAAATATATGAATGCTTATAGATATTTTTCTATTATATTTATAGATATATGAATTCCTATAGATATTTTTCTATTATATTCATAAATATATGAATGCCTATAGATATTTTTCTATTATATTTATAGATATATGAATGCCTATAGATATTTTTCTATTATATTTATAGATATATGAATGCCTATAGATATTTTTCTATTATATTTATAGATATATGAATGCCTATAGATATTTTTCTATTATATCTATAAATATATGAATGCCTATAGATATTTTCCAAATATTTTTTCTAAATCTAAGAGTTTAATGAAATGTTATTTGAGATTTCAAAATATACTCATAAAACTAGTGATAATAGAATGAATTTCAAAAGTCAATGTGTCACCTAAAAACTTTGGGAGTTTCACTGCTGACACGCATGGTATAAGATTGAGTAATACAATTTACTCTGATATAGCCATAATTATGCAAATTTAGCTATTTCGGAGCTAGATCTAGCTCTTTGGAAAAAAAAAAAAATTCTTGCCTGTGCCCCTCCCAAATTGTCTATGAAATCCCTACCCTCTTCTGCAGCTGCTCACCAAAACCCACCCTTCTCCCCTTCACAATTCTTTCAATTATCTACCTTTCCAGGAAACTATTTTTTGATTCTATCTACATTTTCATCTTTAAATTATCACAGTCAGACTATTGTGTTGAAAATGCAGCATTCTCAGAAATATGTTTATTTTCTATCTATTGTAATTCTGAACTCTGTTTCCTGTCTGAATTTTGTCAGACGGGTTGTATTAATCATTATGTATGATATGGTCTGACTGCTTTATATGTGGCAACTTTTACTGGTATATATATATATATATATCTGTATTCATCCTGACAATACCAGAATATGAATTGTTCAGCCCACTCATACCATTTTTATTTCTTTGATCGTCAGAAATGAAATAATCCCGCAGCAGTGTAAACACCGAGTAACAGGAGCATTGATTGAAGTAACCTTGATGAAGAAAGAAGTGTTAAAATGGGGAGCCCTTGAGGTCCCTGTGCAGAAAAGTAAGTTTTTCTCTTCGTCATATGGTGGGTATCATTATTTTATTAAATCTCTTTGAGCTTCTCCAATTTACACATCAACTTCAAAACAAATATGAAATTCATAAAAACATTCAATATATGTAAAAATGTGTATAATTCACAGATCAGACTTTCTTGGAAATCTCATTAGATTTTTGTCCTTGTGAACTATATGCTCTTTCTAAAATTTCTGGACTTAATCTAAATCATTCTTGAAATTCTGTAAACTATTTTTTTTTTTTTTTTTTTTTTTACATCATTAGGCAACTTATTCCAAAAATATATTACTCCACGAGAAAAAAGAAAATTGAATTGTTTTGTAGATATAGTTTTTGAAATCTGTCTCGTTTATAGATTTCCAGTTCGTGGAGAGATATTAAAGAATGGTGTACCATATTTAGAAATTCTATAACTTTGAATGTCTCAATTATCTCCCACTTCCACTCATTCTTCTTTCTAGCAAAGTTGTTAAACCCAAGGACTCTTATCTCTCTTTATAACCAAAATCATTTATTCCATGAATTAGTTTAGTTACCTTTCATTGTATGCTCTCTCGTTTTAAGATTAAATTCCAGTTCCTGTTCCTACAACTTTATATTTAAGGGAAAAAGAATAAAGTATGTATAGAACATTACAAGGCAGAAAAACTTTATAAAAGTAACTATGTGTTAATCATCTTAAATCGATCCTTCAGTGATGATGATGCATTCTCTTCCTTTCGTTGTGATAACAATACTACACATCACCATAAAGGCATGGAAAAATTCACAAACTCATCCTTCATCCACAGACAATTTAATACCAACTTGTAACAGAGTAATTCACTTGTTGACAACTTTTTACTGTGTCTAAAATGAACAAAAATAAGATTTTATATAACACCATCAAGTTTAAAATTCTATTTGAATGTTTTTAAAGACGGCTGTTCATTAAATGAGGTATTCCTTTAGTTTTACTTCATTCCCTTTACATTCATTAAAATGTTTCTAATTCAGAATTTATTTGGAACTATTTTGTTCCTTCAGAGAGTTCAAGTGCAACCCAGCGCTCTTCTGAGTGGCAGTATACCACTAAGGAGAAGCCGGCTATCTCTCTCCCCAATGTTGAGATGGGTAGTTGCAGTGTGGGTTCAAGTGCTGCCATGAGTAATGCATCATCTGTGATGAATAGCAGCAGCAGCGGCAGCAGAAATGGAGTGGCATTTGATGAGATGCAAGACGTGAACACTACGACACCCGTCACTGTGGCTGATAACCGTACGGCTGGTGGAGATGCCTTCACTCTTGCAAGTTCCTGCAACAAACAAAACTCTCTTATAGCAAGTCAGGTAATTGAGAATAAACTGATTTTTCTAAGTTTACCTTTTCACATCTTATGATTTCTTAGTTTACTTTATATATATATGTATATGTATATGTGTATGTATATGTATATGTATATGTATATTTGTATGTATATGTGTATGTATATGTGTATGTATATGTGTATGTATATGTGTATGTGTATATATATGTGTATATATATGTATATGTATATGTGTATGTATATGTGTATGTATATGTGTATGTGTATATATATGTAATGTGTATATATATATGTAATGTGTATATATGTAATGTGTATATATGTAATGTGTATATATATATATGTAATGTGTATATATATATATGTAATGTGTGTATATATATATGTAATGTGTGTATATATATATATGTAATGTGTATATGTGTATATGTATGTGTATGTGTGTATATGTATATGTATGTATGTGTATATGTATGTATGTGTGTATATATATGTGTATATATATGTATATGTGTGTATATATGTATATAATTTTTTTTATCTAAAAAAAAAAAATTTTATTATCGGTGTTAGTGACCCATAAAAAATCCTCTTTGACAATAGTGAAAGAGAACAAGTTTCTGGAATGATTGAGTCATTTTCATACAATATGTCCTGAACTCATTTTACAAAATATCTTTACTAATAAATAAATACAGTGACTCAGAGTAGAAGTCAATTTATTAATTCTTTTCAAGATATGCGTTCAGGAAAAGTTTTTCTGTGTTCTGTTTGGGTCAGAAAATGACCATGTACTAATTTCTACTTTTTTAGGGTTTAAGTACTTGAGTAAGTAAGAATGAATATTTAGTGGCCATTTGTTTGATTTATTTCAGAAACCCACCTGTAAGGTATCTCCCATGAACAAACTGAAGGATCTGGATCAAGTAGTGAGTCCTGGCTTTACTGGACTTGATAATCTTGGCAACACTTGCTTCATGAACAGTGTTCTCCAATGCTTGGCTAACACTCGAGAATTCAGAGATTATTTCTTAGGTGAGTCACTTATTTTATCATTCAGATTAAATTTTCTTTGAGTTGAAGACATTTTTGAGAATTATAAAATCTGAGAAATTTTTTGGGAGGGAGGTGGGGGTTAAACATAAAAAGTATAATTAAACATATTCATCAGAAATCATATTGGATGCATCTGTTTCCGTCGTTTCTTTAAAAAGCAGTGTTGCTAATTAAGTGCTTTTTGTGTCGAATTTAATGCGTTGGTTAATATGGTAGTGTGAATATCCAATATTTAACACTATTCTAGCCAGATTTGGCTATTTCCCAGCCATTTTCTCTCTCTCTCTCTCTCTCTGACAAATTTAACTATTTTCAGCTATTGAAAATTGCCATAAAATAGCTGATAGTGTTTGTTTTTTTATTTTCTTGTTTTGGCATTTTCTGATGCTTTTTTGAGTTGACAAGTTCATGGTGCGCAATTTGATAAAAAACAAATTAATTCATTATTGTATCAATTCCTGATGAATATGTTGTTTAATTATCCTCTTTAATGAAAAATGTCAATTTTGGAGCCTTTGTATGACTTTTTAGAGCATCACTATGGTGGTTAAATACCGCCATAGGTCAATGTAAGCCAATGCAAAGATCATTAGATTTTCTTGTTTTAGCCAAAATTTCCTCACGACAGCAACTATGAAACTGTCTTCCTTTTTCTTTTTTTTTTTTTTGTTTGTCAAATTTAGACTGCCCAATAAAATGTGAGAGACAAGTAATTTATTTATTGATCATGTTCAACATGGCAGCCTGCTGAAAGACGTTCTTCACATCACGACTCCTATTGAGTGACTTACCAAACTTTTCTTTTTTTTTTTTTCTTTTAATTAAAAAATTTTTTTTTTCTAATTTCTACCATTTTTGTATTTTTTTAGATAATACTTTTCAAAAAGAGATCAACACGGAGAATCCTTTGGGCAGTGGGGGTCAGTTGGCGTCTGCATTTGCGGTCCTCCTCCGAATGCTCTGGACTGGCAAACATACTTCTCATGCACCTTCCAAACTGAAGGTAAAGTTTAGATTTCGCTTTTGGAAGAAATAACACTCGTTGGGTGAGGAACTTCACTTAGGGTGAACAACTGCCTTGCTCAATGTTAGTCTTTTTAAAAAAAAATCCTATTATTAGTCTGCATTTTTTTTTGTGTTTCTGACTGGTGAGTCATTTTAACTCTCTTGTTACTTTTTTAGATTTCATTCTGAACATGTCTGGCTTTTAGTGTTTCCATCTTAACATATTCAAGTTTTTTTGTTTTCCATATTGGTCTTAAGTCTGTGACATAAATAACTCTTCTAACTAACCCTTTGATTTGAAAAGTGGTTGAAAGGTCTTGTTTAGGTTGACAAAAAGTAAACAAAAAAAAAAGGTTTTCGCCACTGTATTCTTCTTTGCAGCTGTTATGTTAATTTTAGTTACTCGAGTAATTAGTTGTGAAAAAGAATACTGTTGGAATCTTAGAATTGGATTTTCCCTCGCTATTAACTCTTTTGGATGGGAATTGGTGTCTGTATTTTAAGTTGGATATCATTGATTAAATATGATTTGAATAATCTTGTCAGAATTTGTGTGTGTGTGCATATGTATCTTTCAAATCGGCTAGAATCGAATTAAAAAAAAAACAGAGTGGTTCAATTTATTTTGAAGAAAAGCTGTTTAAATAAACTTGGCAACTATTGCTATGTACCCATAGAATCGGATAATTAATTTTGATCAGTATATTGGTATGGATTATGGTAAATCCGATGGTGTGCAAGTGAAATGACAGACCTGTTGTACATTTTTTTGTTACACACTGTCATTGATATCTAAGAACCTCAGCTGAAGAATATCAATTTGCTTATGATCTCCCCAAATTTGATGCCAATATCCCTGGTGACTTGACACACATCTCTACTTTGCCATTCACTCGATTGTCTACTACCCCTACAAGTCACAGACAACGTATAAGTACACCATTTTCTTGTATAACCTCTCGCATAACAGTAGGCCGTCACTTTCATAGTTAGTTTTCTTGATTAGGAAAAAGTTATTACTTGCAAAATCTATTTGTTGATGTTACTTTTTGAGGCTTAAAGATTTAGTCAAATTTTATCAGTCAAGCAAATCTTAAATCTTTCCTTTCCATTATTCAGATCAGTGCTGTTGTTAAGAGTAAAGATACTTTATTGTAGCCTTTGATGCTTCGTATCTCTGGTTCATACCATGGATTTATTTTCTTGATCTCCTTACTTTTAGAACCATGTCAAGCAAAACTGTACTGAATATTTGGATTTTTTTTTCTTTTTTATCGTGCGAAAAGACCTAATTATACTTGAGGTACTAAAAGTCAACATTAAATTTAATCAGCAAGAGATGCCAACTTTTTGTAAAAAGTATGTGTTTATTAACTCTACATGACATAATATTAATACTACACTGTAGACCCATTATAATACAGTATCACTTATAACACGGTTTGAGCATGCACCTAATTTTCAAAATGGTAAATTAGGCTCTCAAAATAATACAAAGATAGAAAGATCCCTACTGAATCAGGTTACATCAACAGTAGAAAAAAAAAATGGATTTGAAAAAAAAAATTTCAGAAGTCAAACAAAATTCATCACCCCTTTTTCCTATCATTGCTAAAAGGATTACTAACATTGTCAAACCTCTACTCCAAATACTTGCTACATATATATATATCTAGGACTTGTCAATGTGGTGCCATAATTAAAAAAATTTCAATACTTATTTCTGTTTTCCTGTTGGATTAGCCTAACCCTAACCCAAACCCTTGATTTTTCTTCTCATTTCTACACAAATTTCAGGGTCGGTTGTGAAGAAGTTAGGGGGAGAGGTCTGGACTTGTTTTATTTCCACTGGTGTAAAAATGGCTGGTAAACGCCAGGATTTTGAGTGCTGATTTTCCAAGAAGGCTTTCTTACCATGCCTTTTCTTCCATTTGACCTTTAAAGTCCTGCTAATCTTAAAATGCTGGGTGTACAACCAATACATCCCCCAATAATCACCTATGGAGCTGAAACATAAAACCTAATCAAAAGATTGGCTCACTGAGAACCGTGCAATGTGCCCAAGAGAGAATCATGTGTAACATCACCTGAAAAGATCACAGAACAGCACAGTATAATAGAAAGAACAGGAGTTGGATATCATAGAATTTATTAAAAGAATCAAATGGCAATGGGCTGGTCATGTTGCCGGAAGATCAGACAAATGCTGCCCATCATGGCTCATGATATTGATCTCCGGAGATCATATGTGAAATAGTGGCCAGCTAAAAATAAGATGGTGGGACGATCTAGACAAGTTCAGTAAGTATTGGTTCTAAGAAGCTTGTGATAATGAAGTCTGTGAATCTTGGATGTTCTATGTCCAAAGACAGATGCTAAAAGACGATGATCACCTACTTACCGCCAGGTTCAATTACTTATATCACTATCTGTACTCCATAAATGAATCACTGTAGCCTGCATGTGTACCAGAATGATTATTTAAACGATTATCTTGAAAAAATATGAATAAATCAAAAATTTTTTATCTGAAATAAATTTTTAAAAAATCTTTACTTTGGGCATTGTTGGTTGGTTGATCAAAAAGAACTGGAGACCCCAAAAAGCATTTTTTTTTTTTTTAAATTTTGGATGGTGCTTAGTGGGGTACTTGGGTAAATTTTTTTTGAGACTGTATCCCTCCCAAAACTTATCAGAGAGAGAGAGAGAGAGAATATAATCATCTGTAGTCCACTTGCCTCTTTGTTTAGGTGGGTCATTAATGGGACTACGGTAATTCAATTTGGAGAAAAAAATCAAAAAAATCTGAAGCCAAAAAGAATCTGATGTGCATGTTCGTGCAGATTTTTTTTTTCCTTTTAAAAAATGAACATTTCTTTTTCTTTATTTGATGGTGTATTATTAATACTTTGAAAATTTCTTTTTTAGAATCTTGTTGCCATGAAAGCAAGTCAATTCACAGGATTTGCTCAACATGATGCCCAGGAGTTCATGGCTTTCCTGCTAGATATCCTGCATGAAGTGAGTAGAAACTAACTTCTCTATTTGGTCATATTAATTATTAGTTTACCCAACCCATCAAAATGTTAAATTCTCATATTTAGATGGAATTGCCTTTGACAATCTAAATGATTTCTAGAGGTTGATGCAAAAATGCAATGACTTGGGAGGGATTTTAAGCATTTTCTGGGGGAGGCAATTTTTTTTTTTTTTTTTTTTTTTTTTTTTTTGAATTTAATTTCTTTTTTTTTTTTTTGAATTTAATTTCTTTTTTTTTTTTTTTGAATTTAATTTCTTTTTTTTTTTTTTTTGAATTTAATTTCTTTTTTTTTTTTTTTTTGAATTTAATTTCTTTTTTTTTTTTTTTTGAATTTAATTTCTTTTTTTTTTTTTTTTGAATTTAATTTCTTTTTTTTTTTTTTTTGAATTTAATTTCTTTTTTTTTTTTTTTTTGAATTTAATTTTTTTTGTTTTTTTTTTGTTTTTGTTTTTCCCATTTAGCACTTTTTAGCTGTCAAACTAGTGCCGAAATATTTTAAGTTGGCAAATTTCAGTCTTGGCAATTTTGCTTAAATTTGCTCATGTATCTGTAGTTTACAAATGAAATTTTCTTGTTTTTGTAAATCTTTTTATATTTTTATCATTTTCTAAATTCAGCATTTTTATTACCTCATTAGAACATGAATGAAACTCTATTTTCCTACATCAGTTGTGTCCCTTAGCATGATGGAAGACATCTGCACATTGGTAATTATTCATGTGGATTCGCAAATTAAGATATCAAAAGTAAGGGAGCAAATCATTTGCTCAATTGTCATAACAGAATTTAAGGACACCTTATCAGTTTTAATAGTGTCTTTTTAATCTAGCATTTTATGAGTATAAAATTTATGAAATCTGAACAATAAGCTTTTTGAAAAAAAACTTAGATTTTTTTCAATCCCTTTGCACTAATCCAGTGGTCTTTAAACTTCAACTACTCAGTGAACCCCTTCCAATGATTAAATTTTCTAGGAAACCCCTTAACAAATTCCCCTTATATATATATATATATATATATATATAGCATATCAATTAATTTATAGATTAATTAATAAACAGTCCCCATATACTTTTACTTCTGAGTCCATCTCATTCCCTATGTGTTTGTATATTTTAGCCTTGTTCATAGAATTATCTGAATGTATATAAACCTAAATAATTACCGCTCAAAGTTTATTGCAAGTATATCGAAATTAACTATCAGCTTGTCATAATTGTTGTGCTATGTTATTTTAAATTTGAAGATATGTATTGTATCATTTTTTCTTCTTTTATCAGGATCTGAATAGAGTCAAAAACAAGCCATACACTGAGACTGTGGATTCTGATGGAAGAAGAGATGAAGTAAGTAGATTTGAAAACATTCGAATTGAAGGGGTGTAGATTCTTTTCAGATCGTTGTCTGCATTTCGGTCGATCTTTTGAACATTACGTTTTGACCGTTGTACCCTCAGGCATTCTTCTGGTAGTTGTCGTAAATGGTGAGGGTTTGGAATGCCAGGATCAAATCCCCATTCCCCTGTCTGTTTTTTGGATGGGAGAAATCCTTGGATCATTACCGAATTGCTGATCATTTTCATCTAGCCATAACCATTCATAATAAAAAAGTTAAATTGTTTTTATTTATTATTTCGTATGCGACTAGTTGTGTGTGTTTGTGTGTGTGTGAGAGAGAGAGAGAGAAGTGAGGTTTGGTTGGGGTCAGTTTACAATGTAAGTTTATGCTAAATTGGTCTCTTGGTTTTTGTCTGACCATTCATGCTACTTTTTAATAAATTTGGACTTTTTACTGATCGCAAAAAGCGAAAGAAGTAACTTATTCATTGATCACCCCTTTTTCCAATTTTTTTTGTTTTCACTGATCAGCCCTAAAACAACTTGCTGCTTAATGACAGTGACTAACCAGACCTGTCTTTTATTTCATTTTTTGAAATTTTTTTTAATCATCAATTTGTCTCAAACCATACTTGTAGTATTTTCATCAAAATGATCAGATTTTACCACCACCAATGCTTAATTTATGAGGTCAAAAGAAGCACACACATGTGGTAGTGATTCATAATTTCCCTTGGAATGCTAGTATTTTTTTTTTTTTGTTATGGAAGCCTTGTTTACTTTGAATTAGTAATTTAATTCCATGTATAGAATTTTCATGGAAATATATGTCTAATATTTCAATTCATTTGTTTCAGGTTGTTGCGAATGAGGCTTGGGAAGTATACAAGAAAAGGAATGATTCTTTTATTGTTGACCTCTTTCAAGGTCAATATAAATCAAAACTGGTTTGCCCTGACTGTGAAAAGGTAGGTTCACATTTCAAATATTTCTCTCTTTGTTCATTCAAGTTCATTTGCTGTGGTCTTTGAAAGTAAGGAAGGCATATCATACTGAAAATGTCTATTACACAGAAGTTCAACAAAAAACGGGAATCAGTGCTCTATATTTTTTTTTCTATATTTATTTGGGCTTCTGCATTACTGATGGCACTTCAGCTCAATGGTTAGAGCAATGTTACGTTTAAGCGGCTATCCTATCAGTGGCGGGTTTGATTCCTGCAGCAGCCCATTGTTTGTTATATTTTGTAGGCCAAATGATACATTAATAATGAATTGTTTAAAAATGATATCAATAGCATTACCAACAGGGCTGTTCATCTCAATGGTAATAGCAATGCTGCGTTGTTGCGGCTTCCCTATCAGAAGCAGCTTTGATTCCTGCAGCCGCCCCATTTTTTTCAATTGTTTATTCTGTTTACGTTGTCTTAATTGAGTGATATATTAACCGTGTAATGATGGGAGATCATTTCAAATGATTTTCTATGTTATGTAATGCAATTTATAATTCATGCGTGTGTGTAATATGTATATAGTCTATTCATATACCCATCATCCCCAAAACTTCTAATCAACATTATCTACTCCATCACATGTGCAAGTAAATTAAGAATAATACAATCCACTTAAGCCACAAAATATACCAACAGAGGCAATAAACCCAATGCCAAATATCAAGGTCAAGATAAAAACATTGCTCAGAAAACAATTTAACATCCATTCATAGATAACTCTTATACCTAGCTCATACCCTTTGACATGTAACTTACAACCACCAACAATAACATTCACACTACTAAAAACAAAACAAAATGAATAGCTCCTCCTACTCATAATGACACCTTCAAGATTCTCACCAAATCCCTTATCTAGAATCTAAAAACACATTCAATCATTTGCCTGAATGTTGTTTGTGTTGTGAATCCACTTCCTATATATATATATATATATATATATATATATATATATATATATATATATAATGTGTGTGTGTCTAGAAAGCTTCACAGCTTTAAACAATTAATATTAAAAAAACCTTCCAAAGATATTTGTGTCACTTCAGTCACTTATTTCCCTGAGTCTATCAATGCAACTTATGAAATTTTCTTCAATGTTTTTTATTTCCAGTTTCCTCCATACTTTATTATGGTACTATTTATAAATAATCTCCTGTTTGGATTATGTTGTATTACCATTTAACTAATATATATATATTTATAAAATTTTATATATATATCTTTTTTTTTCCTTTTTCAGTTATCCATTACATTTGATCCATTTTGTTACCTCTCAATTCCACTTCCGAAAAAGCTGAGACTTATTCCAGTTGTTTTCTTTTGGAGAGAGCCATATCGGAAACCAGTACAGGTAAATACCTACTTACCAATATCTGTATAACCTTTTATTTCATTTCTTAAAATAAAACCTTAGTAGGTATAAGGAAAGTTTTATCCGGGTAAAATAGACTAAAATTTCAATACTTGGTGATGTTTTTGATTTTTAAAACCAAACCTTTAATTTTCTATTGGAATTATTGTAATAAGCCATTCTTACTATTATACATTTATTCAATTGAACCAATTTCTGAAGTAACTCTAAATATTTCATGGATCTGCCCCTGAATTTAATCACTTCTTTTGCCAACTGCCCACACTTCCATAAACTTTTAAAATGTATTTTCAACATTTAGGGATATTGTATGGTGTTGACATATTGCTATGATTCTGTGGGAAGTTAACTGTTTAGAGATCGGCCCCAAAATTTATATTTGAGATCTCAGCATGATACTTGGCATCCCTGTCAATAATGGTTCAGACCAACCGAGTAGTTTCTCAGAGATTTTGGGGACAAATAGCTACAATGCAGGGGAGGTAAATGCTTGGATCAGCCCAAGGAATTATTGTAGATAACTGCTTGATGTTTTGTGTCTGTCAGATTTGGTTCTAATAAATCAAATGGTTTCCGAGTTGAAATTGGGATATGTATAACAATCCTACTAAGTTGGTAACTCTAAAGATTTCATGGATCTGGCCCCAAATTTGATCACTTTTACCTTTTGAGTTTTACATTTGAGTATCTGGTCTATCAGCATCATCTTGGATTTTAGAAGCCAGCTGCTTTCTCGCTGTTTGGTTGCAGGTCTTTGGAAGTTATTTGTCATCGGTGTTGTACCAAAGATTTTAGAAGCTGCCTGCATTGTGCAATGGAGATAAGTGTTTAATCTCTGTCTTCAGACAGAATTCTATCTTTGACAAATTCTTAAAAATCCAAATATCAGGACAAAAGTGATTGAACATTTTGGCCTCCTTTTGGCCATTTCTATGGCATTTATTTTTTTACTGTTTTCTAATGCTTCTTGGCTGACTAGCATGAAAATATTTTTTATTTGGCCACACTGAGTTTCAGTGTTGGCAGTTTTTTCTACTAACAGAGGGACTGTATGGAATTTGGAAGATTTGATGTCTTTTATTAAACCCTTTTCTACTATCAAGGATAGATAAGGGCTGGTAGGTGGGATACTTGTCTTGAGGCTGAAATAGCTTTTCATTCAGCAAGTATGATTTTTTTATTCTATTTTTTTATTTTTTATTTTTATTTTTTTTCAATATTTACGCAAGGAAAAATGTCAAAGGAGTCTGTGCTTCTTGAGAGTTGACTTCCTAAAGTGTCCTTGTCTGCTGTTCCTACTTGTGGTGGATCACTGTCTCAAAATAAACTAAAACTGTCAAAATAGGTTTCTTCAGTTTTCAAGTCGGTCTGGCTGGCTATGGCTATTTATTTATGTATGATGCATGCAGGCTGCACCAATCGGGTTAGAGAGCTGAAAATATAAACATTTACTCCTCATGTCGAGAGAAACGTTTTTTTTCTTGTTTTTTTTTTTCTCTGAAAACCCCTCATAAATAAGTTATTGGGGGTGGGTCAGATGGCTATGTAAGTTCTTACTAAATTGGTCTCTAGTTTGTGCCTGTTTGTCTTTTGAAAATTCAAAGTCTTTAGTGATTACATTCTGACAAAAGACGAGAAGTATTTGGTTCATTGATCACGCCTTCTTCCAATGTTTTTTATTGATAACCCCCAACAAGGCATGCTGCTAAAAGATGTTGGTCACATGACTGTTTCTGTGGAGGGACTAACCAGACCCGTCTTCGTTTTGAGTTGGGCATTTGTGTTTTGAATCTTTATAAGCACACTAAATTGATAAGTGCAATCCTTTGTCTTTCTTGTCAACCTTGGGAAACACATCATTCAAATTCTATAAATACCAGTCAAGATTTAGCAGTTAAAAAAAATTCCAGTCAAAATAGATGCATCTTGTATGAAAAAGTCCATATTTCATTCCTGGGGGAGTACTTGATAACCCAAGATATTTTTTGAGTTGCATTTTAGACCCCTTTTTATTAATAACAAAATATTTTCCTTTTTTTCCAGTATAAATTACGCCTTCCTAAAGATGCTACTGTGGAATTACTGAAGGAAAAATTATCAAAGAAAACACTTGTTAAACCACGAGATGTGAGTTTTTTCTCTATAATAACTTATTCTCCTTTCAGAACAGCTGTTGTTATAAGCGAACTAAAATAATATACTTTACATATTGATGAGCTGTATTGTTATACATTCGCATATGTATGGGATATGATTCCTTGGATGTAGGAATAATTATTTCAAATTCAGTAAACCCTCAGTTTGATGGGTCAGTAGGGATGAATGGTTGTTTTTTGATTGCAAATGTCACCTGGGGGAAGGGCTTGTTTATTTAGTCATTAATTCTTTTTTTTTTTTTTTTTTCACTCTTTTCAAATTCAAATATTTTAATGCAAAAGTTGCTTTAATATAGATTTATGTTACTATAATACAAACCAAGTCAGTAAAATTTGTCAAAACAGTAAGTACTTCTAATTTTGTAGCTGTCTGAATTAATGAAAAATGTTCCCTGTAGAATTTTTCAATTAACTTCAATTCCTTTGCCATATTCAAGTTCACACGCTGTCTTTTAACTTCTGTATCATCTGTTGATGCCATTTCAAGTTGGAAGATTTGCTAAATTATTTAATGAATAAAAGTAAACATTTAGAAATCAGTATAGATAACAGGACATGGCCATATAACAGAATCATTTATGCAAAATGAATTTAGAAAAAAAAATCTGATTGTTCCAGAAAATTATCTAAAAATATTATCCGAAATAGAGGCAAAAAATATCCAATCATATCTAGATGTTCCAGGAATTTATCTAGAAATTATCTAAAAAGTACACTACATAAGCCACTGCATTCTTTACAAAATAAAGAAAAACTCAATTTTCGGAATGTAAAGTGAAAATATAAAAGATTTTTTTATTTTCTTATTTTTTTTATTTGTTTGTTTTGACTGATTATAACCCTCAATCTTTTTCTATTTTTGAGAAATATTGAGTTTTGAATTTATATTGAAATATGGTTATTTAAAGAAAAATGAAATGTAAGAACTTACCGGTTAAATTTCTTGTATGTTTTGTTCATATTCTTTAAATGTTTTTCATTATGGAAATGAAATTTCTGTCAGTTATATTGTAAAAGATGAAATTTGATTTTCTTTGTTTCATATCATTGATATTTTTTTATAGATTCGAGTGTTTGAACCTAAAAAAGGACGAATTCACAAAGTATATGGACGTGGAAGCCAACTGAATAATGATTACTCAACTGAAAAAATATTTGCGTAAGTATATGAATTTCTGATGTGAAAATTCTCAAGATAGCTTTGTAAGGTAAAATAGTGAAGGAGGAAAAGATAGTCTTGATCCTTCTCTCAACAATCAATTTGACTCTTGATATTCTCTAGAATATTTGTAATAGATATATAATCTGATTTGAAATAGCATATTCTTTCCTTAATTTTTCATTACATTCTTTGGTACTCTTACAGAACTGGGGTCTGATGACGTAGGCAAAAAAGTTATTCCCTTGAATCATTTAAAAAAAAATTTTCAAGGCTGACCATACTAAAAAATAATTCCTATTTTTATTCTGAAATCTTCCTCTGATACACGAAAGATACCCACGAAAACATGATGGTAGAAATCTGAAATGTGGTGTACCCTACACTTTACTGTGTGTTTGCTTATTTTTAAGATTGAATTAATGATTTATAATAATTCATTGTATGAAATTAAATGAAAAAATCTCTATTTGCTCAGACCTGGAAATTGATTATACAGTTTTTATTTCATTTTGATTTTGTTATTTTGATTTGTTTTAAAAACAAAACACATTAAGGTGTGGGGTACATTTGGATTCACAGATTCACAAATAAAAGATGAATTATTTTTGTGTGTGACCCACTTCTAAAACTGAAAAGAAAAAAAAAAAAATGATTCAAGGGGAATAACTTTTTACCTTTATCTTTTGATTCTGTCTGTAGAAGAACCCATTCTTAACACCCATGTTATTATTTTCTGTTATGTACACAAATGTTGAAGTAAACTTTATCAATGGCAAAAATTTATTTCATTGTCTCCTCTTATAAACATTTTGATAATGAGTACATAAGTAGTAAGAGTATTCAATCTGGATGTATAGTTAAAAAAAGGACAGTACTCCTCCAATTTTGCAAACTTGATTTTTTGCAGTCCTTTTCACATCAAAAACTAACAATAACTACAATCATAGACTCTTGAGAAAAAGTGGAAAACATTTTGTCCTTAAATTCATTCATTTATTTATTTTTTTTATTTTTATTTTATTTTATTTTTTTTAAAAATGTCCAAATATTTGTTCCAAAAAGAAAAGAAAAACCTATTTTCAATAACATAGAATCAGACTGTTTTAATTCAGTGTTTCTGTTTGTTTTAAGAAAATTTTATTGGCAAAACATCAATGAGTTCTTGAAAAAGAAAGACTTTAAATGATGGAAATGTCAGTGTGCTTAAAATTATTGATATTTCATCAAATCAAAAAGATTGTTTCAAAGTCACTTATTTTATCTTCTGAAAAATAACAGCAAATTTAGTGCTGAGAAAATAAGACATACTTTTCATCTGACCTTACTCTTTTCATCGTAAACTTTTTCATCTTTTTTGCTCTATAGGTGTGAAGTTTTATCCCAAGAAATTGCCGGTGAACCTGTTTTTGAAATATATGTGATCCAAGTAAGTTTTTAAAGATGAATTTCTTTTTTTTCTTCTTTTTTTTTTTTTTTGATTGCATTTTTAGTTGCGTCTAAATGCATCTCTGAGCAATTTTCGATCGGTCGGTTTCAGTTACATTAAACAACGGAAAGAGGAAGGAAGGGTATTGTGTTCTATTCACCAGCTGCTATTAAACTTGCAGAGAAATTGTGATGTCATCAAAAGAACATATACTCTGATTTTAATTTATTTATTTATTTTTTTTAAATTAAAAAAAAATTTTTTTTTTTTTTTTTTTTTCACCACTTGTTATGATGTCAGATTAGAATGTCCGATGTCCCCTTTCTTGGATTTAAAAATGGCCATGTACAACTTTTATTGAAAATAAAACTAAAATGATATTTTCATGTTGCAATTGCGTGAAAATCAATACACCAGATTTAAAAGGTAGATTTTTTTTTATGTGTTAATCTTATCTCTAAGGTCACATGACTGACTATATTTTACAAGTATGAAAATCATTTGACTCCAAGAAAGACTATTTGATCTGGTTCTTGTTTGAATATATTCAGTCTTTATGTAATTACAAGAATGTTATGGAAAATCAATGATAAATCACAAAAATAAATTCTTGGTGTAATTGAATATCTAGACGGCCATTATCCTTTTAGTGATTTAGTTTTGTTCCTTTTTGTAGAGAATCCGAATGCCTACTTCCCAAAAATGCAGTTCATGTGGCAAGAAGCCACCTGAGGGGTGCCAATTGAAACGCTGTGCTAATTGCTACACTGTTGGCTATTGCAATCAGTAAGTAACTATATTCAAGAGATTTCTTTTCCTTAACTTATAGTTATTTCTAACAACTCGGTATGAAAATAATAGTTGCAAATGAGCTGCTTTGAAAACTCTTTTCTTTTCTTTCTTTCAAATGTACTCGGGTATGTGGGCCAGATTTATGTAAGTGATAAAAATGATATGTTATTGTAGAAAGCTTCATTTTCAACTTTAGAAGAAGATATTTTGGTTATGTACAACCTCCAAATTAAAATCGTGTAGTAGTTATATACATAAGAGTAGATGTGAATATTCTCATCTGTGCTATAGCAAGAAACCTGCCTTGTTTTTTTATACTCCCTGAACAAGTCTATGGTGAAACAGCTGATGAACTCCATAGAATGAAATTGCAAATATAACTGAATTACATGCACCAAGAACCTAAAGTTATATTGGAAAAATAGTTTTTGGATAACATGTTGAAATAATGCAGATCTGTTTGAAAATTATTTACATGATTGTGGATACTTTGAGACTACATAAAATTTTACATTTCAGTATAAAAATTAAAAAAATAGAAATATGTATGATGCATTTGTAGATATGGTTAAAAGATTATCATGAAAATACATTTGATGGAGAGAGAAAGTGATATTATTCAACAAATGATAATGGTGCTGAATATTTATATTGATATCTTTTCTATTGTTTTGTAGAGAATGCCAAAAGTCTCACTGGGAAGTCCATAAAGACAATTGTAAATGTACACCAGTTGGCAGTCCATTTCTCATTTCTTTGCCAAAGTCACGAGCAACGTTTTCTCGGTTACGTAAACTCATGGAAGCATATTCGAGGTAAAGTTTCCTTTTTTTTTTCTTCTTTTTTTTTCTTTCTGATTATTATACTCGGTTTTTATAATATGACTCAATTGAGAGCTTAATCTTTGATTCTAACTGTATTTGTGATATTACAATAATTCTAAAAGTTTATCACAGTAATTTTTTTGAATAGTTTCAAGGCCAGAAACCAGACAGTTATTTTTTCTTTAAAACTTCCTAATTTTTGTATTTTCTGGATATCATTGAGTGCTATGTAGCAGAATCACCTTCACTCACGTTCGTTTATTTTCTAATTGCAAATTTATTCATCATATTTGCCCCTTAAAAACCCCAAAGTTATAAATGAACGCTTATCTCTTGCCAGGTCATTGAAGGTGCTCCAATGATTATCTGTATGTGTATCTGGTTTGATTTGGATTTTTATGCCCCTGGGACATCTTGAGTCTACTAGGATAGTATAATGGTTGGCACATCTGTCTCATTTGCAGAAGGTCCTGGGTGCAATCCCCATTATGAGTGAAGAGTGTGCAAAACTCTTCATTAGGACAAATTTCCCTGTGTACTCGGCAGCTAATTGAGTACACTCTAAGCTATGTGATAAGGGTGGAAGTATCCTTTCAGTGGATTAGCATCTTAGCCTAGGAGGTGGTCATAGAAAGCTTGTGAGAATAAAGTCGTGGTTTTGACAAGACTTGATACTTGCAAGGGTCACTAAGCTGATTGGTTTCCATATTCCATTTGGATTCGTCTCTTAGGAGACAAGATGCTGTTCTGTCAACTTCTTTAGGACATTGGATTTTACAAGTACAGTGATTGCAGTAATTATAACTTGAAAAGTTGAAATCTAAGGTGTTTATAAATATATGTGAAAGGCATTCAGACAAAATCTTGCTAAAGAGATTAACCAATCAGGAAAACTATTCTGCAACCCTATCCAACATCCTCTGTCATTCCTCCTATTCATATTCTTGTCCAAGACACTGTTGTCGGCAGTTAGGGCCATAAGCATGGTATGCCCTTTCATTTTCTGTATCAGATAGGAAGATGCCATCTTGATGTAGTCAATATGTCAGAAAGAGTGGAAATTTGGGACATGCAGTGTAACATGTAGGGTTGTCTTCCATGTTTATTCTGTTGGAGTTGCTTTCTCAAATACCTGGTGCACCCTGTAGAGGAAGGATGTTTATGTAATATAGAGAATCTCAACTCAACTTTTGATCATTCAACTGGAGAAAAACCTCCTAATAATCACGTAAAAGCAAGCTTTATCAACAGGTCACTTCAATTTCATAATCTGAAAATGCAAAATAGAAAAATGAAAAAAAACTTCACTTAACAAAATACTGTAATTATTTTGTGTATAACACGCTTTGACTTTTACGAATTTGTAGCGACTAAATTGAATCTTTGTTCAACTTTTACCTGGTTTCTATCGACTAAAAATAAGATTTCATATAATTTTTGAAACCTGAAATTTACACAGTATCTTCTGACAACTTCATCTATCTTTGACATGAACATTATTGAAACAGACTAAAATGTATTCAATATCTATGTGAATGAAATATTTCAAATGATTCCAGTGTTAGATTAATTATTTAAACTTTGTTAATTATTACTTAGTGTTGACCAGAGGTATAACTTGTGTTCGGACATGCTTTCCAGAACATGGCCACACACTTAGCCGCGGGATGCAGGATGGATATTTATTTATGTATGATACACCCCCTTAAGTTTTAGGTTTGAAAATCTGAAGAAATGTATCATACACGAATAATTATGGTACTTTAGGAGTGTATGTTGTATTTAAGTACTGATAGTAGAGAAGAATGAAATTAATTCTTCTTAAACAGGGTTTTTCTTTCTTTTCTCTTTCTTTCTCTTTCTTTCTCTTTTTCTTTCTCTTTCTCTTTCTCTTTCTTTCTCTTTCTCTTTCTCTTTCTTTCTCTTTCTCTCTCTTTCTCTCTCTTTCTCTTTCTCTCTCTTTCTCTTTCGTTCTCTTTCTCTTTCGTTCTCTTTCTCTTTCGTTCTCTTTCTCTTTCGTTCTCTTTCTCTTTCGTTCTCTTTCTCTTTCGTTCTCTTTCTCTTTCGTTCTCTTTCTCTTTCTCTTTCGTTCTCTTTCTCTTTCGTTCTCTTTCTCTTTCGTTCTCTTTCTCTTTCGTTCTCTTTCTCTTTCTCTTTCGTTCTCTTTCTCTTTCGTTCTCTTTCTCTTTCGTTCTCTTTCTCTTTCGTTCTCTTTCTCTTTCTTTCTCTTTCGTTCTCTTTCTCTTTCGTTCTCTTTCTCTTTCGTTCTCTTTCTCTTTCGTTCTCTTTCTCTTTCGTTCTCTTTCTCTTTCGTTCTCTTTCTCTTTCGTTCTCTTTCTCTTTCGTTCTCTTTCTCTTTCGTTCTCTTTCTCTTTCGTTCTCTTTCTCTTTCGTTCTCTTTCTCTTTCGTTCTCTTTCTCTTTCGTTCTCTTTCTCTTTCGTTCTCTTTCTCTTTCGTTCTCTTTCTCTTTCGTTCTCTTTCTCTTTCGTTCTCTTTCTCTTTCGTTCTCTTTCTCTTTCGTTCTCTTTCTCTTTCGTTCTCTTTCTCTTTCGTTCTCTTTCTCTTTCGTTCTCTTTCTCTTTCTTTCTCTTTCGTTCTCTTTCTCTTTCGTTCTCTTTCTCTTTCGTTCTCTTTCTCTTTCGTTCTCTTTCTCTTTCGTTCTCTTTCTCTTTCGTTCTCTTTCTCTTTCGTTCTCTTTCTCTTTCGTTCTCTTTCTCTTTCGTTCTCTTTCTCTTTCGTTCTCTTTCTCTTTCGTTCTCTTTCTCTTTCGTTCTCTTTCTCTTTCGTTCTCTTTCTCTTTCGTTCTCTTTCTCTTTCGTTCTCTTTCTCTTTCGTTCTCTTTCTCTTTCGTTCTCTTTCTCTTTCGTTCTCTTTCTCTTTCGTTCTCTTTCTCTTTCGTTCTCTTTCTCTTTCGTTCTCTTTCTCTTTCGTTCTCTTTCTCTTTCGTTCTCTTTCTCTTTCGTTCTCTTTCTCTTTCGTTCTCTTTCTCTTTCGTTCTCTTTCTCTTTCGTTCTCTTTCTCTTTTGTTCTCTTTCGTTCGTTCGTTCTCTTTTGTTCTCTTTCTCTTTCGTTCGTTCGTTCTCTTTTGTTCTCTTTCTCTTTCGTTCTCTTTCTCTTTCGTTCGTTCGTTCTCTTTCTTTCTTATAAAGTTTTCAGTGAGTGATATTTTTTTGAAATGTAATTTTAGAAACCTTAATGATCTTCATCTCTTTTAAATTCAGGTATTCAGTCGATGTTTTCCAGCCACCCGTGAAAGCCGAGTCGTCAACAATCAGCAAGTCTACAACGTCAATTGCAACTCGTTCATCAACATCCAATTTAAGTTCAAGCAGTCAATCATCGGGAAGCTTGAGTAGTCTCGATAGCCAGGCATCCTACAGCAGTGCATGCACACTGACCGCTGACAATGAGCAAAACCTTGCCGATGTTAATGACGATGAGGAAGAGGAGGATAACGCTGGTTGTAACAATATTCCAGATGGTAATCTGCAGACCTGTATAACCCCACCAGCTGGTATGATCAAGCATGGCACGCCAATACCGATCAGTCCATCTATGCCTGCCTTAACCCCGCACACGGATCAGGTATCTCTTCTGCCCCTCTTCGAGCGGACAAAAGATGACAAGATGAATGATGTCGAGCGATGGCAGAAGGACTCTTCACAATTGTGTGATGGTACCGATTCGAGTAGCACGTTCATGGCGGCACCTTCAGCAACGATCGTATCTTCTTCGTCTTCAGTGTCTTCCAGTTTGATTGGTGGTGCAGGTGACTCTACCCAGCCTGCTGCTGCTGCTGCTGCTGCTATTCTTTCTTCAACATCTAACTGTATCCCTGCTGACCGTCCGGACCGTCTGAATGTTAGTCGGAATCACTTGCCCATGGGGGCTGTTCTTGGCTTACAGAACGATGATACTGAACATGGTCCTCTTCTGTTCTCCATCAACCAAGTCACTCAGGATGGAAATAAAATAGTCCGTGGTGAAAATTTTGAAGACAAAGGTTGGTTTCACTTTTAGATTCACTCCTTCTCTGCTGAATACCATAAAAGGGGAATCCTTGGAATGATAGCTTCTCGGATTTCTTGAACGACTATTTTCAATAGCTAAAAGTGGCTAGATTTAATAGAAGGGAGGTAATTAGTACGATGCAAATGATTATTCCAAGGATTGCCAGGGAAAGTTGTTCCTTATAAATTAATTTTTATGCTGAATTTTGAAAGTTATGTATTTTGATTTACATATTGTAGAACTTGATCCATTTCTTATGAATACCACCATTTATTATGTATTGAGTTGACCATAAGGAAGAATAATTGTATTTGAATTGAAGTCAATGTTGGTGGTAATAGCAATTTCAACTGGAACAATATTGAAATGTTCATTCTAAGTAACAACCTCTCGTGATATCATTACATATTAGTGGCAAACGCCAAATATCTAAGATGAGGTACTAATAGCAATGCAAAAAATGGATCCATATATTTGAATAATCAAATTTAGAAGGGGGGGGGGCAAGAACAAAGGTTATAAAGGTTTTTCAGGGTTATGTTTTTTATTTAAAGGTCAATTTCTATGCGTGTTTAGGTGTGGTTATTATTGAATGAAGGAACGAAGTATTTATTCTTTCAATTTATTGGATGTATTGTATCCACATACTCATCACATATTATTATGTACCTGTCAAAAATGGTAGGATTATTCTCATGTGGATAAATTATACTTATTTATTAATATAAATGTATCTATTGCAGACAAAATGGGGATTATTTTTTTTTTTAAATTTAAATCAGAACAAAAAAAAAACATTAATAAAAATGAAAATCAGTGAATCTGGATCAAGTTGTTGAGAGAAATAAATTTGTGGTTTTATTTAAAAAAAAAAAACAAACCCTTTATTTCTCTAGAAACTGTCTGCTGAGCAACGTGTGTGATGGCAATTGGAGTCAGGACGTAAAGTTTAAGGTGACAGTCAGTGGGGTGATTAGGAATATCTGAAGACAACCGTTATTCATCTTTTTTTCCCCCTTATATGAAAAAGTACATGATGGATTTTCTGGACTTTCTCCGTGACTGAAGAGACAAACAAACCATCTATGCTGCTCAAGTTGTAGAATAATTAACACTCTAAGTGTCTGGATAAAAAGTGACAGAATAAGATGAAAGAAAAACTGATCAAAAATTGATAATGACAATTCTCCCTCCAAGAGATTCGGACAACTTGAGACGATTGTAGAAACCATTTCTGATAATTTACAGTTGGACGATTAAATAATAACTTTGATTTTTTGTTTGTTGTGATTTCAGGTGATGAACTTTTAGATTTAAAGAGTAAAACATTTTTATCAATGGACTGGAAAAATAATGATAGAATTCTTACTGTTTGGGTGCAATCCAGAGAATTGGTGAGTAAATAATCTTTTGTCTATGATCTTTTTCTAATTCATCTCAAATGTTATATATGTGTATGAATGCATTTCATCTATACAGTGGATTCCTTTTGAAAGGACCAACTGTACATTAGCACCAATCTGGTAGGAACAGATTCAAAATTATGTTAAGCATCGCCTATTTACTTATTTACTTAGTTTAATCAGACCAAGCAGAAAAGCTACCGAATCAATATTAAAAAGGATATCTAGTAAAATTACAAAAAAAAATATCTTCCAGTTCTCAAAAGAACTATCTTTCAAATATTTTTAGGCTGCGACTCAAATTTTTGTTTAAAAAAAAAAAAAAAAAAAGAAAAGAAAAAAGGGGACGTAAGTCGTTGTAATTTTTTTTGTAGAAGTTGTTTCCCTTGAGCCCCCCCCCCAAAAAACTCCGATGTTTTGTACATAAAAAATCGTGTTATACATATTTTGCGAATTTGAGGATTTTTTGGGGTGATGTTTTCTTGTAAATTCTAAATCATTTTCAATATAAATCTTATATAATCATTTTATCATTTTTATTTATTTTTTTTTTATTAAGATGTGTTTTTGAATAATTGTACTTTTGTTATTGGGATATTGATCGAAGTCAAATTTTTTTTCTAGTATATTACAACATTCAAAATCTAATTTAATTCATATTACATGTCTAATTTGTATTTGAAAAATATTCAGTTTGATTCATTGTTATCAAATGATGTTAACTCAATCTTCATTTTCATTCTGCTAAAGCTGTTTGTTATTTTTCTTTAATTCTAGGAATGTGAAGATGATGAAAGCATGCGGACTGAATCTCTAGATGGTAACGTTTCAAAATTCTGATTAGAATGTGCTACTATTTTCTGTTTGGATAAATGTTTGAATTTTCATCTTCCTCTGTCAGTTATGCAGAAGTATTCTTATATTTTTTGGCTTCTCTATTCTCAAAATTACTGCTGGAAATCTTCAATAGAATCAAGATTTATGCAAGATTATCTTTTTAGTAGAATTATCACCTTCTCTTTCGTATGAACAGAGCTGGTCTAACTCTTGAGAAAATTAAACGGCTGCTTAAGACTCTGTGACCCCTTAAAAAGTGCTGTATGGTCAATAGCATTTGTAGCAACAAGGCAGTGATTGGAACCCCGAATCATATTCTGTTTATGGCCCTATAAAGGCTTGGGCCAGTGCTGAGTATGGGGAATTTTCCACTTGACTTGCAATCACAGTCTATAAATGGACACCTGTAGCATCAAAATTTGAAGTTACGTAAAAAAGAAATTCTATCAAAGAATGAACATGGTCAGAACGAGTTCCTATTTTGACATCACTGGTGTTTGCCTCTTAGAAACATCTAGATTTTGTTGTATTAAAAACGTGTAAATTCTCCAAAAACTAGGTGTCAAAGTAAGGCTTCAAGAAGCTTTTTTCCTCAGATTTGATTAAAAAAAAAAAGATTTTACGGAATTTTTTTAGTGGAGTACTGATGTCAATTTTCAAATCTATAGACAGGTGTGCTGAAAACACTAGTACACCCACACATACATGTATAAAAAAGGATAGAACCCTTCACCACCTGTGGTGGCTATGGTTGTTCAATATTTTGATAAAGTGACCAAAATTAAAAAAACTCCTGCTCTTCTGTTATTCTGGAATGATTTTCCTACAAGTTTTCTTTTACAGAAAATGGAGAAATATCTTTGGATCAATGTCTGAACATGTTCACTGAACCTGAAGTTCTCAGCCGAGACGAAGCATGGTATGTTGAAGTTTTCTCCTTCAAAATCTTTTTCCTTATCATCAATGAATAAATCAACTCTCATTCACATCACCATGATGCAGTTAGTGTGTTCATTTTGTAATCGAAAGGTTGTTGGTCCGAATCCATCCAGGAATTACCCTTTTTTTTTTTTTTCTCTGAAAAGTAGTAATCATTGTTGTGTATACGTATTGATAAAATATTGAAGAAAACAGGACCAGTAAGGAAAATGTGCTAAAACAATTGTACAAACTTAAAAAATACTGAACAAGAATATTTCAACATAAAGTATTGATGCAATGGCACAAAATAGTTATTTATAGTGGCATATTTGCATTTGTAACTAAACTTTGTGAAATAAGATGGTTTAATCTACCTCGAACGGCAAACCAGTCTAATGGTTTGATGACAATCTCCATTAATTGCGCGTATAGCCTTTCCAAGATTTTTCGTCATTTTGTCTTGTTTAAAAATCAACCAGGTTGTGGTGGGTCTTCAAGATTTTTCACCATTTTTGAAATGTGAATGCCTCTCGCACACTCATGTTTTACCTAAAGTTTTTCCCTTGGAAGCTTCTTGGAGCATCACAACAGTTTAAGCTGCATTTTTTCTGACAAAGAGAACAAAACAATCATGCACACCCTCCATTATTTTTCATCGACCATGGAACTATCGCCAAATGTATTGGAAAGAAAGCCTAATTTTAGTAGCGTATGAAATTTTTTTTTGCCTGCGTATATTCATGTATAGTATGAACCCACCACCCTATTTTTGCTCAGATTAGGATACAAAATTCCTTGTGTTATTCATAAAGAAATACAGTATTTAGATTGTTAAATTAGTTGTGATGTTGGTAATAGCTAGGAATTGGTGAAATTGAACACATAATATTTTGCTAGGGAGGTAATCGAAATCATGGCCGTTTTGAATGGCTAAGAGTGGCTATATTTTTAACAATGATCTAATAACGTTATTTTCAATCTGAAAATATTGTTGACATCTGAGCTATTGTGGCATGCAGTTAGGGTTAGTACATAGGTCTGGGGGTAATGTTAGTTGGTAGGTTAGAAAATTAATCTTATGTTGTTAACTGTAACTCCTAACCCAAATCATATCCTGTTTTAAATTAAAAAAATACAGTTCCAAACGTTACTTGCATTTTTCTGTCTTAAAAGAAATTCTAGCAATTTCTAGCCATTCAAAAATGGCAGTACCCTCACCTATTCTAAACAATTACCCTGATGTTTACTGCTAGAAAAGTACCTAATTGATTACCCTGATGTTTACTGCTAGAAAAGTACCTAATTGATTACCCTGATGTTTACTGCTAGAAAAGTACCTAATTGATTACCCTGATGTTTACTGCTAGAAAAGTACCTAATTGATTACCCTGATGTTTACTGCTAGAAAAGTACCTAATTGATTACCCTGATGTTTACTGCTAGAAAAGGACCTAATTGATTACCCTGATGTTTACTGCTAGAAAAGGACCTAATTGATTACCCTGATGTTTACTGCTAGAAAAGGACCTAATTGATTACCCTGATGTTTACTGCTAGAAAAGTACCTAATTGATTACCCTGATGTTTACTGCTACAAAAGGACCTAATTGATTACCCTGATGTTTACTGCTAGAAAAGGACCTAATTGATTACCCTGATGTTTACTGCTAGAAAAGGACCTAATTGATTACCCTGATGTTTACTGCTAGAAAAGGACCTAATTGATTACCCTGATGTTTACTGTTAGAAAAGTACCTAATTGATGTACTTTAATCTTTTGTCCAGGTATTGTCCTCAATGCAAGGAACGCCAAGAAGCTACAAAACAATTGTCTATATGGCGTTTACCTCATACACTCATAATTCAATTGAAACGTTTCTCCTTCGGGAATCTCTCTTGGAGAGACAAGGTGGACAAGATGGTCAACTTTCCTACTCGGTAAGTAACTTTCCAAATTTTCATAGGTCTTCCAACACGTACCTAATACAAGTGTTAATACGCTAGATCTGCAAATAATTTTCTGCTGACACTGCAAAACATCCTAAATTTTGTACTATAAAAACTTTACCATTCTCAAATTGTGGATGTACAAATAAATGAATGAATGAAATGAACATCACAAGACAGCACATTATATAAGGAAGAAAACTGGTGTTTGTGACATCATAGAGACTATTAAAAAACAATTTTTATTCCATTTAATGTCTTATCAAAATTAGGGTGGTAAGTTTTTTGGTAAAATATTGGCATGTGTTCTGCTATTTCAGAAAATTGTATAAGGGTTCTGTGAATAAGTTAGGGAACCATTGATCTATTTTGTTTTAAAACTCATGAAAGCAATTTTCATTTTTCAAAACTTTTGATAGAATTTGTTTTTCATGGAATGTTGATACCTCTTTTTATTTTGAATATTTCCTTTGAACTTTTTCCAGCGGTTTGGATATGTCCCGTTATTTCGTTGGCAACCGACCAGACAATAAAACTTCAACGATTTATGATTTGTATGGTGTCATCAATCACACAGGAGGCATTTTAGGAGGGCATTATACAGCCTATGTACGTTGTGCTGATAAGTACAATTACAATAAAAACGAAGTTGGTAAGTCAAATTATTACTATTTTTTTTTTTTTTCCTTTTTTCGTATTCACCTAAAAACTACAATCAACAAAATATATCGTCTTTTAATGTTGAGAAACAGAGGATGATTAGCATGAAATGAAATAGAACTTATTTGGGTTCTTCATAAAAAGACTTTTACAAAAAAGTATAAATTTATCAAATGAAATGGGTAAATTAGTTATTGCACCGGAAGAGGTGACAAGATCATGAAATCATTGAAATATATCCAAAGGCTGTTGGCCCAGACAAAATTCACCCCTAATTGTGGGGCATTGATTCAACTCTTACAATTTTATCACAAAATTCTTCTATCAAAGTATCGAATAAAAATACCAGATATTTGTAAAATCAACACAATCCAATTTGTTAGAAACTATTGTTATAAATGAGTTCTTGATGGAAGTCTGTAAAGATATTTATATTTAGATTTCAATAAGGCTTTTGATATAGTCTCACACAATAGACTATTTGTGAGAATTGAAAATTCTGGGATTTAAAAAAAATATAGACATTCTAGAATATTTTTTCTTAAAAGATGAGAGAAAGAGTTCAAGTTGAACGCTCTGACTCAAAGTCAGTCATGTGTGGAGTTCTGTGGAAATCTGTTTTGGGGCTGTTATTGTTTTCAATGTTTAAAAACGATCTTCCAGAGAAATTGAAATGAATAGAAAAAATGTTTGCGAACGAAGAAGTAAAATAATCGGATCAAATGAATGTAAAATAGTGCAGGAAGACTTGGATCTGTAGGAGTCTACATTCAAGATTTAATATGGATAAATATCAAGTGTAATAAAATATAAATGTGCCTTGGCGTAGGATCTAAGTTACAAATACACATTGGGAAATCAACCATAACAAAAAGTATTGAAGAGAGAAACTTACCTGTTAAATTTAATGAACAAACAATTTAATTATGAAAAACATTCCTTCAGCCCTAGCTGAAGCTATCTCAAAAATCTGTTGGGTGAGTAGAAGTATTTCATCATGAAATCCAGGTTTTCTGCTAAATATGTATAAAGCAGTAATACAACCATGTTCGGAGTATTATACATCTGGCCTCCCAATGATTTGTTTTTGTTTTGAGGGCCACTACGTCTGCTTACGTCCCCCACATCCTGTTGGCCTTGTTATTAATTTTGACTTGTTTTCATCTTACTTTTTACTTGCTTTTTTATCACGACTTTGACTTGGACTGTTATTTTAAACAGCTCTATTGGAAAGTGAAGAGTGTCACTGATTACTTGTTGCAGTGGTTATAACGGGCAATTTATTTTGCAATAAATGTAATCAATATAATCAACAAATATTCATTGATTATCAGGTAGAATATGACACTTGAAAATCAAGGTTTAAGTTCGTTTACATTTAGATTATCGGCATGGCATCAATATGCTGTGACGTGGGTGACAGTTATTTGATTAATCTTATGAGACCTTGGATGTATGTGCAGTTGGATAATAGACAAAGGATGTTATGTGGTGTATACCCATAGTTTAGCAAAAATGGTATAGTTTGTATAAAGAAAAGTTTAAACTTTTGTCTCTTTTCCATCTTTTAATTTCCAAAAATTATACTTGATATTAAATTGTGATATGCAATTCTTTTTGACTTATTCATTTGAGTGTTTCTATATAGAGATTATTTTGAAACAAAATATGAAGTTAGTTTGGAATACTTTTATAGTCTATTTTTTCCATATTTGTTTTCAGATCTTAACTATATTGAATAAACGGCAACTTGAAATTATGAACTGTTTTTCATAACCATTTCCTCACATGTTGGGACCTATTTTTTTAAAGTTTGATATATTATCCTAACATGTAGGGAACTGTATAGTTTTTCTGTTGTGCAAAAGAGCCTCTGAAGATGCCTGATTGAACATGGCGAAATGCATTGACCCTTATAAGTTTTGCTTTTATGATAATAAATATTTTTTTTAGATGTAACACATCTAAAATCTTTTACTTCCAGCCATTTTTATAAGTCAAAGAATCCCTTCAAACATCAACCATAATCAGCTTCTATGCAACACATTCAAATGAATAAATTGCAATAAAAGCAAAGCCGTTAACGTCAACTTGAATTTTTATCAATTTTGATTTTCAGATTGGAGATTTTGTGATGATAGCAGAGTGATACCTTTCAGTGAGAAGAACGTTGTAACTCGTTTGGCCTACCTACTCTTCTACAGACGCCGAGATACACCTCCTCCTCCTCCCCCTCCTCCAATTGATCCCAAAGCGAGCTCTCTTCTCAGCTGCATCCCCCCAACCAGCACGAGCACCGGCGTTACAAGCACTTTGACGAGCTCGTCATCCTCGGTGAGCCCCGCCAGTCCTCAGGATAAATCTGTGATGGAGAACCTTTGCTGCAAAAAGGACGAACTTCCAGAGTTGGATGCCATTCCAACGCAAGAAACCAAACTGTACGGCAGCACAACGACGTCGGGTTGGAGCAATTCGAGTGATGAAGATTTTCCACCAACACTGGACAATCGATATACTTGCACAAGTTTAAATTATACAGACATGGATGCTGTTGATTAATGAAAGAGTATGGAAGATTTTATGTCCCTTTTGGCCTCCTGTACTTGACTATTTTACTGACTCTTTGTTGAACCTTTTGTAAATAGCTCCAATCTGCTGTAAAGTTTGCTTAACACATGTACAGAATATTTCTATATCAATTGGAGATTTAGTTCACTTTGCTCCACCTGGTGTTTCTTTTCTTCATTTTCTCTCTCTTTTTTTATATAATTTATAGAGTTAAAACTGATACAGAACAGAGTTCCTAGATTTGGATGAGAGGGGGAGATAATCCTAGCTCTATCCCGGAGACTTGCCCCATGCAAACATTAGAATTTGGAAAAGGAACAAGTCTGAAATCAGAGGTTCAGTACCGGCTTCTCCCCTCAAGAGGCTGGTATTGAACTTCTGCCTCCAGATTTGCTCGATTTCTAAATACGACACTATTCCAGTGTCCGTTTGGGTAAGTTTCTGAGATAAAGCTTGGATCATCTCCCCTTTCTCACCAAATGTGGCAACCCTGGGAATCAAGAGTGCACAGAACTAAAATATGATGAGAATCTTCATGGCGGGAATTTTGATGATAATTTTAATAGTCTTGTTTGCATTTGATTTCATGTGTTGAGAATATGTGTGTTACTTTTGTGAGGGCAGAGAATGGAATTAATTTCAGCATTTATCTTAAACATTTATCAGGAAAAAAAAGAATGATATTGAAATAAGGATTATGAATTATGATGTTTTTGGGTTCGGAAAAATAATTCTTTTCTTTTGACAAAATTTCAGCCATCCATTTCGAAGTATTTCTTTCACTGCCATCAGCTAAAATTTACCTCGCATTTAATACTTTTTTTTCTTTTTCTCTTTCTCTTCTTTCGCTCTAATCCCACGCTCTCATTCCACCCCCTCCCTCGCTTACTCCCCTACCCTACTCACTCCAGTTTCATCCCTCCCCCTATCCATTTCCCCATTCCCCCCCCATATCACCCCCCCTCTCCTTTACATATAGATATATTTCTTGTGTAGTAGAAGTGCCAAGAAAGTGGGCACCTATTGTTCATTGGGCAGGAACTAAAAATATATATATGTGTATATATATCTATGTATATATATCTATATATATGATTTAACTATTTTATTTATATCCAAGATTTACACAATTGTCAACTAATGAATTTGTGAAGGGTTAAATTTTCATTAGTTTTGAAATAAAGAGTATAGTTGTATGGTTATTATAAAAATTCAACATTGATTGTATTTTGTTTGTAAAATCTTTTTATGGCTCGTGTGGCATAAATAATTTCTATTATCATATCTAGATCAGTCATACTGATCATTAGCATTATCTGAAATCCCGCTTCATATCCGGTGGTGGACCATTGAATTTACGCATAAAAATGTCATAAATATCCATTTTTTTTTTCATCTGTCATACTTGCTTGCCAAATAAGCTACCCGATACAACCAAAGGATATTTAATGATTAATGTGAAATATCATGAACATTATTTGTTATTTACTATTATTCACCTTAAACAAGGCCTTTGGCCACTTTTCACATTGAAGGGTTTGTAAGAAGACTTATTTATGCCACAGACTTAGATAAAAAATTTAAAAATTGTCAAGTTGGAAACACTAAAATATGACTTGTTTAAAATAAAGACTAAGACACTTGTTCACTCTGGATTTTAAAAGGTCGAGATTGTACTTGTCGAGAAAACATTCAGAAGGGAGTTTATTCCACCTAGATGTTCTTGAGAAGAAGCTATTTGCATGGAACTCGCTATGAGTCCTTGATATGTCTAAAAAGTATGGATGTGCCTTGATTGTAGATCGGGTTTTAACTGAAAATTCAAGGTTAAGTTCACTTTCTAAACAATTATCTTGCGTAAGTCGTACAATAATTCTTTTCTTCTATTCTGTATTAATCTTGCTTGACCTGGAACAAAACCATTTTGCAAAACTAAGTAACATGATTCAAGCATAACAATCAAATCCATCCAACTATTCACATTAACAGAGATCTTCACATACGCATTTATGTTAGGGTAAATACGAGGAAATGATCTAATTACTGACAATGAAGTGTGTGTGTGTGTGCATGGATGTTAAATCTCTGTCTTCAGACAGAATTCCGTCTTTGACAAAGAATTTGGCAGTGCAAAAATTGCTAGATTAGTGCGAAAGTGCTTGAACATTTTGGCCATTTTTGACCATTTTTGGGGGCCGTTTTTCATCTATTTGGTGTATTTTGGTCATTTTTGGCTATTTTTTTTAATTTAGTGCTTTTTGCTAGTCAAACTAGCACAAAAATATTTTTTGAATTGTTAACACTGAGTTTCAGGCTTGGCAATTTTTTCTGCTACCCTCCCCCCCCAGGGCGTGTGTGTGTGTGTGTGTGTATGTGTACATTTTGATTTCTATTTTGCTGGAGAGAAGAGCATTTCTGTTGTTCTACTCTACAGCCTTCCATGCCATTCACATTCAGTTTAACTTACTTGAAGGGACACGTCTTACTACTAATTTTTGTATTATTTAAATGCTAAACTCTGTTACCATTCTTACTGAGAAATGGTGTGTTGTTGCTTGCCTTATAATTGTAAATTTTGGTTTTCATTGCAGTTTTTTGAATTTTCTTTGCCTTTTTGAAGAAAAAAAACATTAAATGCATATGTTATGTTGATTCTAAAAGCATCCTACTGTAATCTAATCACTGAGCACTTTTATATTAATTGTATTATATATAATTATATATATATATATATATATATGCATTATACATTGTACATAATCTGATACTTCTTTGTAGTATATTAGCAGTTAGCCAACAATGATTTAAAGTAATTGCACATTGAGTACCCCTTATTCAAAACTCCAAAAACTGAAATGTTCCAAAATCCAAAACCTATAGTATGATCCAAAGACGAGGCTAGGCTGATACTCAAAGCATTTAACGTATTCGGACTACAGTAAAAGCTTGGTTATCTTTGTGTAGCCCTTTAGAAATGTAAAAGTATGTTTACATTACAAATGGTAAAAGATAAAACAAGTCCCAATCACAAATTATTGTCACTGCCAGACCTACTTGAAATTAATCACTGTACAAAGATATTGTTGAAACTGTCTGAAAAGGCTGCCGGTATCTCTGAGTAACAATTAGAAAAAAAGCATTTATGTTTATCGCATTATGTATATGCAATTATCCTAAGATCAAAAAGAAAATCTGAAACACTTCTGGTTCCTGGTCTTTTTGATAAGGGGCACTGAACCTGTATGACTTTAGTGCTACTTGATAATATATTATTCTGATGTATTCCTTCTGCCTGTAACAGTATTCTGTACATATATTTGATGTTCAGTGTACGTGCAAAAGCATTGTCTTTAACTCATCCAGGCCTGGATTTTTTCAAGGATTACAATGCGAGGTCATAATGGATAGATTCAAGCCTTCTCATTTTCTGAGAAACCATGGGAAATCCTATATTGTTTTGAAGCTTATGAGATATGGATTCAATTTATGATATAATAGTCATTTGACCTCATCATGTATTCAAAATGTCAGCATGTATGTGTGCTCCTGGCCTGAATGGGTTGATGGATTAAGTTTTAGACTTTGTACACATTTTGAGTGTGGGTTTCACCTCTTCTGTTATCTTCGGATCAGAAGAGAAACCTAGCTTTAGTGTTTTATTTTCCCGATTTACTCTTGATTTGTCTGGTAAAAAAAAATAACCCTCAAAATATTGCCTCTCTCTTGTTAGCGATAAAACAGTTTATGAAAATTATTTTAAAAGAATACGAAAGAAATTTTTCTTCTTTTAACCTTTTTGAAAGTTTTTGTCATAACTTGTTTTTTCTTTGGTAATAAAGAATGACCAACTGTTGAGTCCGGGATCCCGTTCATCTTTCACGACTTCTTTTTACGAAGCATTTGGTTTGTATGTCTTTCATTTAGAATTCCTTTGGTTAGTAAAATGTCTTTCATTTATGATATCAAGTGTAGTTTATTAATTGTGACAGAGTTGTTTCATATTTTTCTTTTCTTCCTTTTTTAAAATGTTGGTTTCTTCTCTAAAGACTAGGAAGGTAACTTTTTCAAATGGGAATTCTGTGAAAAAGAATATGGTTTCTTTCCAGTGTGTTTATTTTGGTCTATTTGGACCAGAACTTTTTGAAAATCTATATTTACAAATATCTCCAGAATTTTGTTCCCTACCAGTGTATAGTGGTACCTCTCATCGTGAAGGACTCTTATAACAGGATTTCATCTGGTGAAAGGTCCCAATTGGCAAAAAGAAAATCTCATAGCGAAATATTTGTTTAATTTCATAAAATTATCCAGATTCATCTAGATTTGATGTATAATTATCTATATTTCTGTCTAGTATCTAGGCGCTTATTTTCAGATTGATAGACGTTTGGTTAATAAGATTATTTATTCATTCATCAAATTATTTGTATGTTTTATTAGTATTTATACATTATTTAGAAAGTAGTTAGTACCTTATAAGTTATTTACAAGGTTATCATCAAAGTTTTAGGGATCCAATATTTTTATTTGGAATGAATTACTGAAATTCCATTGGTTTAATTATTTGCTTTACAAATTTTCATTTAATGAGATGTTCTGTGGAACGGATTGTCCTTGTCAAGAGAGGTACCACTATAGTTATAATGTATAGCCCCACTCCAAATTTCATTGGTGTGCTTCAGGGTAACAATTGGGTTTAACAATATAGTTAGAGTCTGGGGGTGAGCGAAGTATCACCACTGACAAATAGCATGCTTACATAAGCCTTAGTTTGTTATCACTAATGAACATCAATACCGACTTCGGTATCTGACTTGTAAGAGACAAAAACATTTGTCTC
>OY735237.1:39706497-39838997 GCA_963457665.1 Thysanoteuthis rhombus | reverse complement strand
CAGTCCCAGCTAAGCAAGGATACCATTGATTTTCCCTTCTGTCTTTATTTTTAATCTAAGGCTGTAATAGCCAAGGCCCTGAAAAATTACTACTGTATCTTTCACTCTTTGGAAATATGGTTTAGTTTTTGGTATCTAGAATCTCGAGAAGAATTATGCTCTTGAATTGAAAAGATCAACTATGTATCCACCAGCCTTATGTCCATATCTGTCCATGTGTTTGCCTCCGTTACTAGCAACCTACTACAATTAGTGATTAACTTTTTAGCAATGAACTTCTTAGTGATCCCCAGTAAGTAGCAGCTATAACAATTAGTAACTTTTGTTTCTATATAAGAAAATATATACGAAGAATAAACAAATGCTAATGGGAACGCCCCCCCCCTTCTTGCTCTTGTATCTAAAGGAGGCTGTAGAGAGAATTGAGCCTTTAAATTATCAAGTCCTATGTCCTTGGTTGTCAACTTTCCTCAGCAACTGAGAATGGTGCACCTGATTGACCTGAAATCTGGGCCAGAATTCAGATCAATCCTACTTGAAACAGTCTGAAAATTCTCAAATCTTTTCTTGCATGATTGAGGATAAGAAACTTGGCTTTCAAAGAGAAGTTGCTGCTGCTGCTGCTGAGTTTCCCCTATGAAAAATAATTCCCAATTTCAGAAGGATTCTAAAACTAGTTCTAGTAATAGGAAGATGGGGATGGTTCACCAGAAGGTCTGGACCAAGTTTTATATCAATCCAACATGATGCGACTGAGAAAACCGATACTTATCATTTATCAGCTGTAGTAGCCGTAATGAGGATATCAATCCAAGCATATCAAGGACCAACCGCAAAGTGTTTTGAAGAGATGTGTGTGAGTCCGCATCTGAAATTGAAAGCTTTTTCTTTGATATAATGTAAAGCTAAGATTAATTCTACTGAACCCCTGGGAAGGATTTTTTTTCAAAATATCGCTGGAGCTTTGACCATCAACAACACATAATTTTTTATTTTTTAATTTCAAAATTTTTTTGATTGACATTTTCCTGAGTTATTTTTCTCAACTTCCAGTTTTTAGCTTGAGTTTTTTGTAATCATTTGGAATAGGTAAGATTTACTGAAATGCTGATAATTGGCAAGGGAAATGATCCACGGAGACACTACTGCCGTTGAACTATTACAGAGCAAATTTTCAAACTGGCCGTTTTTGACTGGTTGAAGTGGCTAGATTTCTACCAATGTTCCAATAACGTTATTTTTGATTTTTTTAAATGAATGTGTGGCTCGATAATATCTTGAAGGGCCTGCTAAGGTCAAAAAGATTGCCTGTGCCTGCTTTAGTGGGACCACTGATAACTAACCAAAATGGCTTTTATTCAAGATAAAGGTCCATAAAAACATTTTGTCTGTTACATTATTCATTATGTATTTCTTCTCATTTGCATTGTGTGGAAGATAATTTAGATGATTAAACAGTTTTGATTGGTGTAGTCGGTAATGGCACTGATAATAAAATCGGGGACCCGAGTTCAAACTTTGGTCGGGGCTGTGGTGGAAAGGCATAAATTCATCTTTTTCCCCTACTCAGCTCTGGATAAAATAAAATGTTTGCTTTCCTAAGTCTTTGGAAGGAATACTCTGATTCCATTGCTTGGAGTGGGGAACCTATGACGTAATTGACGTCCTTCCTGCAACTCCTGTGGCCAAAAGTATTACTCTTTGCTTTTCTCTGGACTCCATCAGCAAGGCTGAGGGGATTCTGATGACTGGGCATCCCAAGATCTCTGTTTGCTTTCCCCAGGCATGAGCCCTGAATGGGACATTCCAGTGTCTGTAGAGACCGAACAGAGGCCATTCATTCATTCATTTCATAATTCCTCAATGTTCAAAATTCCCTGAATATTTAATCATCGAAAGAATGTGAGCACAATAACACTCTAAAGATTGGTCCATTCACTCACAATTTAGGAAGACAAAGATAACAATTACTAAATCCAAATTGTAGTAAAGAAAATGTTCATTGAAATATCAGAAAGGAAAGAGATGGCTGCCATAAGCGTTCTTGTGTGTATTTGGACTGCAAAAGAAATAAGGTAGAATATATTTTATCATGATATTGATACCTGCATTCAATACTACTCTTCAAAGTAAAACTAAATGCATAAATCAAAATTTAGTGCAAGTTCATCTTTCTTTCTATTTTTCTTTTTATCTTTCATCAAAGGTAGATGTGTGCATGGAACCCCAATAAGTTTGCTTATTGTTATTTTAACTACGATATAAGTTGACAGTTCTAAGAAAGGGATAAAATTTCTCTAGAAGATCAGATTTGAGTTGGTTAACTATGTTTGCAAGAAATTAAGTGACTCGAAGAGAGATAGCATTTGTGACAACGAAAGTTGTTATCTCAAGAGAGAAAGCATTTGTAAAGGTGGAAAGATATGATATAGAGAGTGGGTAAAGAGAGATGAATATTTATTTATATATTTTTTTCATGTCGTATTTCTTTTTAAAAAAAATCAGTTCTTGTGACAAACAAATAGGAAGTACAAAAAAGAAAGAGAAAAAAAGCAGACTGTACCGTGTTTATACATTATATATATATATATATATATACATATATATATATATATATATATATATATATAATGTTTATAACTTTTTCATTGTACAATGAATTATGTTGTATTTCAGACGATATTTTTTCATTTCATTTTTGATGCTCTGATAATTTACTTTAATGAAGATTAACTTGAAAACTCAATTGGAAATAAATATTTTTATTACAGAAACATCATCATCAGTCTCTCAACGTCTGTCATTGGACTCAGACCTTCCTCAGGATTATAGAAACAAATGTGGATAAATTCTGTCAAAAATTGCATGTCACTTTCTGAACAGAATCTGTTTTTTTTTTCTTGCTTGCCCAGGGCATGCATGGTCTATGGGGAATAACTAAACAAGATGTAAATGTGTTTATCTCCCTTCGTCAGTAAACCTGATTGTATTGGTTTAAAAATGAATTGAGATGATGTCGGTGATATCCATAATGAAAACTGAAAGCTGGCCTACACTTCATTGATTTACTTCAGTTAATTCATCTTCAAGCTGTAATACTAATTCTTATATTTTTCTCTTTTCTTTTTTTGTTTATCCTCTGATATTAAGTTACACTCACTTTTGTTGTTTTATTTATTTATTCATTTTCCTACTAAAAAAGATTTGTTTGAAGTTTTCTAATCTGGATTACAGCAAGGCAGTTTCTTTCCTCATTTTGTTTTCACAATCTCCTCCATCTTTTGAGGAATTCGCTATTTATTGCTATTCCCACCCAATCAAATTTACCTGTGCCTCTTAATGGGCGAATTTAAATTTAAAATTAAATTTCTAAATATCAGACATTTTTCCATAAATGATTATTGTAAGAAAAAAATCATTCATAACCGACATGTTTAAGTATTTTGAAATAATTAAATCTTTATAGATTAAGGAAAAAATGGGGGCCATTCATACCGTGGTGAAAAATCCTTTCATCTTGTTACAGACCAAGAGCAACTTCTTTTTGTAATGACCCACTTTTTAGTCTTCTAGTTCAACCCATTGTTCAAATAAAAGGCAGAGGTGACTGACTTGGAAAAAAAATTATTTCCACAAGTTTTCCTGAAAAGATACGTATTTCATAGAAAAGGTAATTCAGGAACTGAAAAAATACTGAAAATTTCATTGAAACCTACCATTTAGTTGATTTTTGGTAGAATTTTGAAATCTAGATGTATTTACACTTTGTGATTTGTCCGTGGGCATGCTAATAACAATGAATACAATGGAATGCTTGTGTAAGCAAAAATTGAACCAAATTCTGACACAAAAGATTAAAGCCATCAACTGCTCAATGGCCCGTAAAAATACATGAAATATGAATTTTTTTAGTAGATGTCCGAGTCCTGCAGAGAACACCTCAATGGTGTAAGTGTTGTGGACCCCTATACCAAGCGGTCAGTCTGCTGTAAATCAATAAACAAGTGAATCAGCTCCCTTGAGTCAACTGATTAAAAAATATTGTTGAAGTTCTACCTGCAAATTCAAGTCAGAAATCTGATGTCACAGTTCCTACATAAGGTGAAATACAATCAAGCCATATCTCTTTTCTCTCTCTCTTTCCTGGAATCAGTATGATGGAGTTTTGAGCTATTGTAACTCTATAGTTCAATCTTTTGATGTCTATAGACAAAAAACTTTTTCAAAAACTATTCTTTCTTCTGGTACTCCTTATTTGATGTTTACAAATTGCTATCGAGCTGTAACAAGTTTGTAAACCCTTCATGGAAATATCAAGAAATGAGAACTTTTTGCTTTGAGACCCTTTTTGTACAGTTTGAAGATTCTAAGAATTTGTATCATGACTGCTTGCACTTCAGTTCACACACACTATCCTTTGGTGCTTAATTGACAGGGGGTTGGAAAATCTGTCACATCTTAATAAGGGGGGTAGGATTAAGCAGGGTGGGACTGGGAAATTCTGTTGCACCTCAATTTGCTGGGGGGTTGTAATAAGCAGGTTGGGTAGGTAACTATGGCCACTGGCATAATTTAGTAGAAACAAAATAGTCATTAGAGAAAGATCTATAGAAGAGGTGGGATAGGCACATGGGTAATAAAAACATACAGTATTGATGGGAACAAAAAAATTCTTTTGTCTCCGAAGAAAAATTTAACTGAAAAGTCTTTTGGTGGAACTAAATTTTAAAATCGCTGAAATTAGCTGATACGATTGAGCTTGGTTAAACTAATTATGTTAAACCAAGTTCTCCCCTTTATATTGTTTATGATAGTTGTCTTGGGGGGGGAAATTTTGATACATCTGTAGTTATTCCCCTGCTGCTAACTATTAAGGAGGAGAGATTAGAGATGGATCCTCAATAATTAAGGTCGGAGGGGACGGGGCTAATGTGAATGGCAGGGTAGAAATTTTTGATAAAAGTAATAATCAGGGTGAAGACGGCAATTAGACAACCCTGTAAAGAAAAAATCATCTGAAGACTTTTACAGAACAACAATAGAAATTAACTTTCTGACGTAAGTTCCGTCTTTCTAAGCAATTCTCTAAAAAGTTTTTCGGACAATGAAGCTTTCTTGTTGTTTGTGTTGTTTATGCAACATTTTGGCTCATCCATTCTATGGCCTTCTTCAGGTGTAGTATCCAAATGTGATAGTGGTATACAGAATTATTCTCCAATGGTAGCAATGCTTATAATATTGGAATAGGGTGATATCTTTTCCTTTTTTTGTTAGGCCAATGTTCTCATACCTTGTTCTTGTGAATGGTGAATGGATTTCAAGTCGGATAGAAGTCTGTCTTTGAGAAATAAAATATGTTTCTTAGATTGCCAAAATGCAATATTTTTTGGCCATCTCTTGACCATTTTCAGTTTTTTCTCAGCGTTTGTTAGCTATTTTTTTTTCAATTATCAGCAGTCAAACTATCTCAAAATATTTTTCGAATTGGCAACAAAGCTGAAAATATTGCCAAGATTGAAACTAACACCCATGATAGTACACCTGAAGGAGGCCATCAAAAGGATCAGCCGAAACGTTGTGTTAACAATTCAAACAACATGGAGTTCAATTGTCCAAAAAGACTCTTTGAATGTTAATGACCTTTCTCAAATCTATAGATGATTCTTCAAAATTTTTTAATTTTGAAAACTTCATTTCCTAATATCATTCAAGGTTAGTTAACACCTTTCTCTACGTACAGTCTTTGCATACAATTAGCTGATCTTATTAATTACGTCCACTGTATTACAAATAACTACGAATTGTTAAGTAAACCTTCTTATGTAGGATTTCATGTCAAGATATATCATTGTTGGCTGTTGACAGTAATAAAAGCAGTGTTCATTTACCTCAAAAAAATTGGAAGGAGGTATATGTATAAGTCTGTGTCTCTCCATCTGTCCACACAATATCCCTAAATGTCAATAAACTTTCGTGGCTAATGCAACAAGAAAGAGGTGCGAAGATTTTGGGGTGAACCCAAGAATTTTTTTCCTGAATGGAAGATTTTTCCGTCTCTACTCTCGACCTCTCATGACTCTCGGTACAATATCTCCAAAAGTTCCCTGTAATGTTTTATGAAATTCAGTGGAGGGACAGACAATAGGTGACCGGAGAACAGATAAAAATTTGGTGCAGATCCATGCGCAATTACCTCCCCTACGTTTCAATTATATTTCAAAACCTCATAATATTGCAATTTGTTTCCAATCCGCAAGACATTTCAAAGTTATCAATGAATTTCAATCATATTTTGTGGAAAAGTGAACAATAGACAACGGAAGAACTGATTGAATTTTGGAGTGAATCCATGCACAATTACTTCCCCTACGTTGTATCTATATGCCCAAACCAAATAATATTGCCAAAAATTTCATGAATGTCCAAACAATATCTCCGAAATTACTGAATTGATTTTGTAGTTTTGTGGGAGGATGAGTAATAGCATAAAAAACAAGAAAAATATTGAGACGGATCCAGGGATCCTATTTCGATTGAGAGATATTTTTCCATTTTTTTCCCAATTGCATATATATTTTGCTTCTGACTATCCACTCATTATCTCCAAAAGTTATCAATGAATTTCAATGACACTTTGCAGATGGGTAGACAATAGGCTGCAGGAGAACTTATTTGGGGGTGGATCCATGCACAATTACCTCCCCTACGTTTCAATTATGTCAAAACCACATAATATTGAAAATTTTTCCTATCTGCAAGATATTTCAAAGTTATCAATGAATTTCATTCTACAGCCGTAAAAAGTTACAATAAAAAGTATATAGAATTAATATGGAAGAAATACGAATCAAAATTTGATATTGGTTGACCAAGTTTCATCTGATAAAAATTAAAGATAATCTTACAACTGAAAATGCTGAACTCTGAAACACGCTTGCTTTCAGAATCATCAAAATAAATAATGGTGAATTTACTGCGCTTCATCTAACAAAATAAATAAATTTGATCATCGATGCTGAACCATCTGTTAATAACAAACATGGCACAAAAGAGATTGGAATAGGATGGAAGGGTTTGATTTGGATTCAAGCTTGCCATTAGTTCCTGTAGCTCAGTGATAGGAGCGACCGAGTGTTGACCGAGCCACCCTTCATCATAGAAGGTTGTGAATTCGTTTCTCACTGGGAAATTAATCTTTGTTCTGACCCATGCTCTTAATTTATTTAATCGCTGTCGAAGGGAAACTGGCCCGAGTTTAGTTGTCAGGACGGGTCTGATTGATGACTCATTAGAAACCGTCACGTGACCCGCATGCCATTAGTGAAAACAATGGAGGAAGGGTTGATCAATGAATAAGTTACTTATTTCGTCGTATGTTGAGCAGTAATCACTAAAAAGTCTCAAGTTAAAAAAATACCTACAAACTAGTGACCAACTAACATGAATTTACCTTGCTAACTGAACCACAAACAGTTTTGAGGTGAGCATTCAAAAAAAAAAGAAAAGTGTTTTTGTAGACACGAGTGAATGTTTAAATTTACAGCCTTCTAGCTCAATTGGTACAGCTTGTACGCTTGATACAGCCAGGTAGACCGATTTCAAATCTGGAGAAACTTATTTTGACATTTTTGGTTCACGATTTCTAATTGATGTAAATGATAACAACAAAAAAATTGTAAGTAATACTTACCGCCACAGTAAATAATTGAACAACCATAACGTCAAGATCTGAAGTCATGTTGAAAATTTCCATCGAAGAATAAATATGGTCAGAATAAATTCTACTTATGACATCATTAGAGTTTTCCACAAGAAAACATCTGAAATAGAGTATGAAAAAACACGTAGAAACATCTAGAATCAAGAGATTTTGGATGCTTTCAATAAGGCCACCAGAATAAGGTTCCTGAAAGATCAAAAAAACATTTCTTCCCCCAAAATCAAAGGAGACATTTTTAGAAGAGGTCATACTGACGGTAATTTTCAAATCTGTCGACAAATCGGTATGGCCAGGAGTGCAAGAACACATAAACACACGCACATTCAAAACGGGATGGAACTCTTCACCATCTTTGGTGACTACAGTCGTTCAGTTATCGGATGCCAAGGAATCGGTATCTCTCTCTCTGTTTCACACACGCAAATGGATCTGTAACAGACTGTGTTATGAGTGAAGATTCGTTCAGAGTAAATGATGGTTGAAAGACGGAAATGTTAAGCACTCTCGAATATTTTTAGCGTTTGCTATTTCCTGTCCTTCAATTTTATCAGATAAGAGGTAAGATTAAAACTTTGATCTAAAAAAAGCCCAAAAGGTTGACACGAGAGGAAGGTCAACTTAAGGTTGATGTTGAATGATTAAAAAAAAAAATGCACATTCTTTTGGTTCAAAGATAAAAGAGAAGAGTGAGGGTGAACGGGAAAAGGGTCTAAAAATAGCACACGTGAAGGAGAATAAAAGAAGAAAGATAGGGGGAGGAGAGGAAAGGGAGATGAAGGTAAACACGATGAATGAAAGGAGAAGGGGACAAATTGGAGAAGGAGGTTGGAAGAACGCAGAGAGAGGGAAGAGTAAAAGAGGAGGGAAGAGTGAAAAATTTCAGTGGCGTAAGTATCGATTTCAGTAAGTAAGTTACTAACAAATTATGTTTTTGTTGTGATACAAGTATCAAGAAAGAAGAACCTAGTGACGGTATGGATTGACTATAAAAATGCCAAAGAAATCATTTAATAACCTTTTGTATTGGAACATTTGAATAAAAACATTCATAAACAATGCAATGAAGACCTGGCAAATCGGAAGAGAATCCTAGCTGAGATTCCGATGCATTTTCAAGGGGATGATCAATCCTCGTTACTGTTCCTAAAAGCAATCATATTCCTCAGTTACATTTTCTCAAAATAGTTGAGGTGGATGTTAATTTAGTGATAAATCGGGAAGACCCAACCCTTTGATGGACGCGGACAACTTGAAATTATAAACCGGAAATAAAAACTGTCCGTTTCAGTCGAGATATTGGGGAAGGGATTCAGAATTGAGAAAAGTACGAAGTTGGTGATGCCCAAAGGAGACCCAGGAAGCAATAGAAGGAATTCAACTGGACAGCGATGAAATCATCAGAACACTGAACTGAAAAGAGCACTACAGATATTTGGAATGTTAGTATTTGAGTTGATTTAACCGAATGAAACGGACGACAATAAAAGAATTTATCAGAAGAACTAGGACAAATTTAGAAACAATACACGATAGCAAAAACATTAACAAAAGCATAAATAGAAGCAGTTTCTATAAGATATTCAGAGCACTTCTTAAACTGGACAGTAAAACTGGGAAGTTTTGATCAGAGATTGAGGAAATTGATGACCATGTTTATTCAATTAAGGCTAGAAGTGGTAATAAGTTGTTTATTAGGACAGTTGACTCCGAAATATCTGATTTTAAAAATTCAATATAATAATAAACTTAAAAACCTTGTATATTTTCAGCATTTAGGTACCCAAGAACCTGTATAACAGCAGTTCAGTAGTTCCAAACTTCAACATTTTGTGCATGTTGACATATGGTCATTTATAGGTAAAGGGTTTACAAACCATCAGATCTACTTGCAAAATATCGAAGATTTGAGTAATGTTCCCAATTTCAAACAAAAACAAGGTTTTTGCTAATAAAATGTAAACAAACAATTAGATTAGTCATAACTCACCACGCTCCGAGTAGAATCTCTCCTCAAGTCTACATACAAAATTTCATTGAAGTATATTATAGTCCCTTGCATTTTTTCCGCCGGAGACAATAGTTTTTTTGTCTCTCTGGTCATTTTGGACCAACAATGCCTAAATCAATTTGTTTTAGATAATTTTAGATAAAAGATCTATCTTTCAAAAGATAATTCCAGATAGAAATCTATTTCTTTCAGATAATTTTAGATCTATTTAAAAAATAATTTTAGACATTTTTTTAATTTAATTAGTTCCGTTACATAGAGGGCTACGGTGATTCATTTATGCTAGGTACAGATATATTTTATTCAATTTTATTTTAAGAAATATAATTGTTGACAAAAGCAGAATTAACGAAAGTAGAACTCGTTCTCCGAAGAGACCAAATGAAAGTAGACAAAGGATTTTCGTAATTGAATCGAGGATGAGAAAAACAGTTTCTGGAACAGGCACCATCTTGTTCAGGGGAATTATCATCATCAGTCTTTTAGCGTCCGTCGTTGGACATTGACCTTCCCCAGGATTTGCCACACTTCTCTATCATGGGCGTCACGGAGCCAGTACTTCCTGAACTTGTCAAGCTCATCTCTCCATCTAACATTTTGCCGGCCTCGGTTGCACATATGGTCTCGGGGAATCCATGTTGTGAGTCGTGATGTCCATCGATTGTCAGCCATTTTTGCAACATGGCCAGCCCACCGCCATTTGAGATTATTTATGGATTCTATGATGTCTCTAACTCTTGTCTTTTCCCGGATGTGCTGTGCTGTTTTGTGGTCTCTCCATGTGAGGCCCAGCATTATTCTTTCATGTGCACGTTGCATGGTTCTCAGCTTACGGGTCTGTTTCTTGGTTAAGTTCCATCTCCGAACATCCACTCTCGTTTCACAGGGGAATTAGCTGGAACACAATTTCAAGTAAATGTTCTTAGTGTTGTCGGCAGTGTAGCCGACTCGAAATTCTTTTTCGCGCTAAATCAACCTCGAAAAAGCGCCAAAACCACCAGATCGTGACGAAAAAAAACAAAACAAAAGCAAACACCGTTTGCCATTTCACTGCAATATTTATGAGCTGAAAATGGCTAAATTTACTCGAAATAAAGAAGAAATTGCTAAAAATGGCCACGATTGCTGAGAAATACTGCTGGAAATGGGACAAAAGAACCAAAAAAGATTGCACAAATATTTTTTGGTATTTTGTGGAAAAAAAGTCTTAGGGTCGTCCTGGTACACACATAGTGATCATTGGTTATAATCGTTAGGTTTTCAAAAAAAGTGAAACTTGACTGGAAAATCGAAAAATACGTTATTCAAATGTCGAAGGACTTTTTGTTTTCGTAATTACAAGAACAATATATATATATATATATATATATATATACTGGTTGTTGATGAATGCAGCAGGCACAAAATGTTAACATTCACTGGTTATATATCTTCGAAATTCTTATTTTCTTTACAAATCAATAGCCTCATTTACTGTGTGCAATATACAGTTCTATGATTAAACATCTACAATGGATAATATCTGTTTTCTATTTCTTTCATCTTGTAATCTTACAAATTGTAAATATATTATGAATTATATATACATTCTGCTAGTATATATATGGCTATATATATATACTGCATGTATATATATGGCTATACAGAGTGGCTATAGACTATCCATTATCCCATCCAACACCACGAGGGAGGATCGCTTCAGACCCAGAGGCTGGCATCTTACCTCTGTCCTACGCAGAACTGGACGTTTATTAAGGTTAAATTTAAGCGATATATTTACTCACACATAATTCCCCATCCACCAGAGTACTCTGTTCCTAAGTTGGGAGAGCATTGCATAAGCTTATAATGAACGAGTTACCTCATTTAAAGAGTGATACCCAGTGAATGTTAACATTTCGTGCCTTTTGCACTCGTCAGCAACCGGCCGTTCGTTGTTTCCTGTAGATTATGAAACTATATATAGCCTATATACATAAAAACTTTTTCAATATTCAGTCTTCAAAGCTGCGAAGCTTTCTAGACTATATATATATACACACACACACACACACACACATATACATACATACACACACACACATATATATATATATATATATAAATATATGTATACATGCATATATATATACACACACACGAGCAGAGGGTCTACCGTCGCTCAAGCTTAAAAGTAGCGATTAATGGCCAACAATAATTGTTAATTAAAAGCAAATTCGGCATAACAAAACACTATCTCAATTAGAAACATTCCGTTGATAATGTCCGAAAGTTTAAATATCTGGGGCATAAAATCACAAATCATAAAAATATAAAATCTGTAAATAATGAATAATCAGGTGACGAACATACAACAAGTGATTCTAAAATGGAAAATCATCATGTGATCATGAAAATTATCCGACCTTTAGAATATCATCGACTTTCCAGTGATGGAACAAATAAAAACATGTCCTGATTGATAGAATAAAAATTTTAGCAAGGATAACATTTTTAGAAGCATGTATTCGATCTCGACTACTTTATGGGATATGAAAGATAATGAATAGCTTAAACTAGAGAGGGTGTAATATGGATTTCTGGGAAAGATGGTCCCAGACGGCTACAAAAGTACAAAAAACGCCCTTTGACACAATAAGACCAGAGTAGGAGCCGTTGCCGAGGTAATTGGCGAATAAAATAGGTCTTTTAAATATTCAAACGAAGATGTACGAACCATAACAAAAACAATGCCAATATCTGATTTTTGCGGAATCTAATATTTAGAAGATATAGCAACATTGAACTTATTTTCTCTTTAGTATATTTTATAAACAACGAATATATTTCGGCTGTCGCCTGATTTTATCTATCCTTGGCCGGTAGAATATAAAATGGCGAGACGAACTCGACAAGATTACAAAGTATTGCCTCCGCAACACCCATGATAGAGAAGTCTGGAGAATACTGGGGATGGTTTAAGTCGAGAAGAATGATGATGATGATGATGATGATGATGATGATGATGATGATGATGATGATGATAATATTTCAGTTTGTCAGATTTTAGACTCTCTCCTCTTAGATTCAAATAACAATCGGGCAAGTATTGGGAGTAAAATTCATTCAAGAATATTTCAATGATATATTGAAAGAATCTATCTCTATTTGATCATCGATAATGTCGCTGAATCAAAACTGGAGATAAGATAAGATGAGATTTTTATCCGAAATCTAAATCAATTTAATAAATCTAAATAAATCCATCACTTAAAAAAAAAAAAAAATGCGTGAGAATTTTCCTTGAATTCGTTTGGGCGTGAAAATGTATGAAAATGCGTGTCTCACACAGGAAGGTCTGAATTCTTATGGATTTTGTTTCGAACAGTTGTGTGAAATTGTAATTGCTTATTGAAAGCCGCCCTTTCTTCAGTTTTTAAGCAGGTCTGGCTGATGGTCTATCTGGATATGTATGTATGTATAACGCGTACAGGCCGCACCAATGGAGCTAGAGGGCTGAAAAATGAATATTTTCTCTTCAATATGTCTAGAAATTCTCCCCCCATTAGGTTTTCAGTGATGGTTTTAATTTACAACGTAAATTTATGCTAAATGCATCCTTTGATTTGTGTCCGATTGTTTTTTGAAAATTTGAACTTTTTATTGATACAACAAAAGGCGAGAAAAGTTACTTATTTATTGATCACTTTTTTAACCAGTTTTTAATTGATCACACCCAACACAGCATTCTGCCAAAAGACGTTGGTCACATGACGGTTTCTATTGAGTAACCAACCAGATCTGTTCTTTACGTTGATTGAATGGATGTTTTGGGCGGAAAATAGGGCACACTCAAAATAATAACCCTTTTTCTGTTAATCTTGTCCTTTTCAAATATGAATGATTTATTTTTCTCAATAACCCACCATATTTCTTCGCTTGGTTTCATTTTTCTATATCATTATTTTGATTTGAAATTGCATAACATTGATATAAAAATGGAACCACCCAGGCAGGCACACATGCAGGGTCGGTTAACCATTAAACAAAACACATACCCAAGACATTAAAAGAGGTTTCTTGGAGTTTCCCTTGTTAGATTATAATGAGCTGTTAGAATATCCAACGTGATGGTTTAAATCTGAAATTTCATTTCTTTCCGTTACACGTAGAGTTAATTCAAATATCTAAATGATTTAACCGACCACTCAAATAATATCCTATCGTAGGAGACTGGTCACTGTACAAGCACAATTTTGATATGTAATATTTCGGTTTAACGAAGTAATGTATATTTGTAGGAAAATGTATAATTCTTATGTATTTTTAAGTATTTGAAGTAATGTATTTTTGAAGGAAAATATACAATTCTTATGTATTTTAAAGTATATTGAATAAATATGACCTTCATTCCTTGGAGAATTGTTTCAATTTTTAAAAAGTTTGTCAGTTAAACCAGCAGAACCAAGAAGGGGACACCATTTTTGAACGCTGCTTAGGGCATCAAGGAGCTTTAATCTGGTCCTGCGCACATGCATACATATACATACACATACGCACACATAAGCGCTAGCCAACGTACACACATAAATAAACACTCGCGTAAAACGATTAAAAGTAAAGTTAACCTAACCGTTATTGTCAGAAACGTATTTATTTTGTATAAGGATCGCCGTAACGAGTCGAGGTGGCTTCACATTGGGAAGCAAATCCTTCCTTTCTCTGTGTCTCATCTGGGAATTCGGCTCTTTAATTAGTTCACAACGTCCTATTCACTTGAGGCTGTTGGAAATTTATCAGCAGTCAGTGTTGCTTTTCATTCAAGAAATCACGGGCCTTTCCCTTTCAAGAGACGGGGTTAACGTTATCGGCTGCAAATGACGGCGATAATCTGCTTCAACTTAATACATTATGACAGGATTCTGACTTTATCAGAATTCGGCTGATGCTAACTCTTGTTCACAAAGGTCTAAATCTTTTGAAATGAAGAATTCTCTTGATAAAACCATCCTTATTATTTGGAAGTGATGGTTTCCTGAATTATATTTTCTCAATAGGCTTCTTCATAGTGGCTGTCTCTTTATATTCTAATCTTCACAGAACATTATAAAGGGTTTTTAGAAGGAGGCTTCTATTTATAATGTGACTATAGTGCCAAAGTGGGACCTTACTTTCTGTCCTTATACATATCTCCTTATATTATATGTTTACATATGATTCTCTAAGGGGTCTGAAGTGAAAAAAAAACCTTTTACAGGGGTCAAAAGTAAAGGGGAAATTTTCTTCTCTGTAAAGGGCCAAAAGTGACAGGAAACTTTGCTCTTTTAAGGTATAAGAAGTGAAGGGAGACTTTTCCCACTTTTATCGAAAATGAATGGTGTAAAACATCAAAGGTACCAAAAAAAAAAAAAAAAAAAATAAGCGAGAATCTCCCCTTTCAAGGAGGTAATAGTAATTGGAGACTTCTTTTAACGTGCGTAGATTGAAGTGAACAGGAGAATTTTGACAAATTTTAGGAGTCAGGAGTGAAGGGAGACTTTTTCTAGCTTTAAGGAGTCAAACGGGTAGGGAAACTTTCCCCCTCCAAGGGGTCAAAAGTGAAAGGAAACCTTTTCCTCCTCGTGAAAGGTCAAAAGTAAAGGGAGACCATCCATTAGGAAACTTCTTTTAACCGGCGTAGACAGGTACTTCAACTAGTATATATGACACTGTAAATCTAATTCTATGAAGACGACAAATATTTTAACACAGGATATGTGGTGCTGACCTCTGTGGAGAATTCAGGGTCCTAATTTGTAAGCTTCCATTTGAAAATCTATTTCTAAAGAAATCAGGAGGAATGCCCGTTCCCAGGCGGTTAAAAGCACAGAAAGTAAATTTGGCGGACCGAATACAAATTCCAACAGAGAAAATCATTAAAAGAGTTTAAAAAAACAACAATTTAACTATAATGCTACAAGCCTCTCGAAAACTTGTCAGTTTTGACAAAATCTTTTTAGGGATTTCAGAGGTGAGGTTCTATTTACAATGTAACTACGATGCTAAACTGAACTCTCTTGATCGTTGTGGGAAACCCTAGAGCTTGATTTCAGTTTTGAGAAAATCTTTTTAGGCATTTCAGAGGTGAGATTCTATTTACAATGTAACTACAATGCTAAACTGAACTCTTTCGATCGTTATGGGAAACCCTAGAGCTTGATTTCAGTTTTGAGAAAATCTTTTTAGGGATTTCAGAGGTGAGGTTCTATTTACAATGTAACTACAATGCTAAACTGAACTCTTTCGATCGTTATGGGAAACCCTAGAGCTTGATTTCTCTATCAGGGATTAAAATGTTTTTTTTCCAAGGTATAAACCTAACCCTAACTCTAACCCTAACTCTAACCAAACCCCCAAAATGACAATAAAACATGGCCATTATTCAAATCCGATGGTCTACAAGCCAACTGCTTACACCAAAAATGAGCACATGGATTGATTAAATCAAATCAAATTTTCAAGGTTTTAGAATGGGATATGCACCCCTGCACGTGGGTGCTCCCGGGCCTGCGTGGATCTCCCCGGGTGTGTGCACACGGCAGCAACCCTCTCATTCAATTTATGAAATCTCTGTAAAATATCATTTGCGTTCCTGTGTTGTTATATTGGAAGGTTCCCCACCCGCTGGGTACCCCAGCTAATGTAGACGAATGATTCCGTGTTTGCAAGTTTGTTTCTAATTAAATCTACGTTTGATAAACGCCCAAACGGTTTCACCGTAAGGGCTGGAAATTTGAGTACGAGGGTAACTTGTCCCCAATATGACATACAATATATAACAATGAAATATATAGCATTTCGGGCGATATTTTTTGTTTTATTTTTGATGCCATGATTATTCTTGTTTCGGACGTTGTAAAGGGGGTTTATTTGGAAAATCAATTGGAAACATATAGTTTTATTACAGAAACATATAGTTTTATTGCAGGAACAAATAGTTTTATTACAGAAACACATAGTTTTATTACAAAAACATATAGTTTTATTATAGGAACAAATAGCCTTATTACAGAAACATATAGTTTTATTACAGAAACATAGTTTTATTATAGGAACAAATAGTTTTATTACAGAAACATATAGTTTTATTACAGAAACATATAGTTTTATTACAGAAACATAGGGTTTTATTATAGGAACAAATAGTTTTATTACAGAAACATATAGTTTTATTACTGAAACATATAGTTTCATTACAGAAACATATAGTTTTATTATAGGAACAAATAGTTTTATTACAGAAACATATACTTTTATCACAGAAACATATAGTTTTATCACAGAAACATATAGTTTTATTACAGAAACATATAGTTTTATTACAGAAACATATAGTTTTATTACAGAAACATATAGTTTTATTACAGAAACATAGGGTTTTATTATAGGAACAAATAGTTTTATTACAGAAACATATAGTTTTATTACTGAAACATATAGTTTCATTACAGAAACATATAGTTTTATTATAGGAACAAATAGTTTTATTACAGAAACATATACTTTTATCACAGAAACATATAGTTTTATTACAGAAACATATAGTTTTATTACAGAAACATATAGTTTTATTACAGAAACATATAGTTTTATTACAGAAACATATAGTTTTATTACAGAAACATAGGGTTTTATTATAGGAACAAATAGTTTTATTACAGAAACATATAGTTTTATTACTGAAACATATAGTTTCATTACAGAAACATATAGTTTTATTACAGAAACATATAGTTCTATTACAGAAACATATAGTTTTATTATAGGAACAAATAGTTTTTCTACGGAAACAAATGTTGCCAAATGCTGTCAAAAACTGCATACACAATGTTTCAGTTTTCGAACTGAATCTGTTCTTTTTCTAGTTTTTCCTTTGAACGCTATTTGCGAATTGTTTCTCTTTAAAAAAATAAGAATAGATGGCAAGGCTCCAGTAGAGGTGATGAATAAATCAACCCAGGACAGGTAATAAAGTTAGAGAAAGACCATGAGAGAGAATTGAAATTGATAGGATGGAAAGTATTTGGAATAAATAAAGATATATTGAAGAGCCCCTTGCAATGTGCTTAAAGCACAAAGTACACAATGAATGCATAATACCAGCTATGATTTTACGGATGCGAATCTTAGAATCACCCTGAGAGCCATGGAAAGAGTAATGCTAGGGATAACTCTGAGAGGCAGAAAAATCAACATGGATCAGAGGAAGTACTAGAGTGAAGGGTATTGTGAGGATATTACACATATATTAAGTTCTAAAAATGAATGGTGGCTGGACACATAACAAGAAAAGATGTGAACCGATGGAGCAAAAAGTTAAATGATTGTTATCCATGGGATAATAGATGCAGTTGGAAAAGAAATACCTGATTTATGATTGAGGGAGGAGATAAAAAAGTTTGCTGGTAAGACATGGCAGAGGTTAGCACAATCACAGTCGTCATGGAAGGAGACGGGAAATGCCTTTGTTTAGTAGCGGTGATGACAATCAGTTGATAGAATTAGTGAAACCAGAAACAAGTGCACGCCTGTGCAGCGCTGAACCCTCACTATAATCATTACACACAAAAAGCACCAAAATTACTATTTCATTTGTTATCAGCAATAATTATGAAGGTCATGATTTATTATTTTCACACAGTAATTGAAATAATGACAATTATTAACTTTCCCGTTTTAAAATGGCTGCTGTTAGATCTATTGAATGAAAGTTTTCTTCGGTGAGTATGTTTAGAATTAAACGCTGATGACTCAAACCAAAACCTTAAACCTAAAAATATTAATCTTTAAAACGCTGACAGTGAGAATAATTTATTCAGCAGCTGGAACAGCGGCCATTTTGAAACAGCAGAGGTAACAATTGTCAAAATAACACTTCGATGTATTTCATTGTGAATTTAATAATGATCCAAAACACCTATGAAAGGACTGAATGATTCAATAGATCACAGATCCTAATTGAATTGAGAATAAATATAACAAAAGTGCTTACTTCGAGGTAAAACTCACCCTGATCAAGGTTTTACCAGGGTTACAATGGCCGTTCGAACCCCCCCCCCCAAAAAAAACAACTTCTGATGATACTAAAGATCAGTTTTACCTTTTGTCAAATTCCTACTGATTTTATTTTATTTCTAACAACAAAGACAAGTTCAGACTTCCGCTTAAGACTACAAAGTGGAAAGTTCAAAATGAAGGATAAAGAGAAACGAGAGAGGCAGCTCCTATTTCAACGTCATCAATCAACAAAAGTGAAAAAGAAAAAAAAGAGAAAGGAAGGAGAAGTGTGAGAAAGAAATAGAGAGTGTGTGTGTGTGTGTGTGTGTGTGTGAGAGAGAGAGAGAGAGAGAGAATAAAAGAGAGAACAAGGAGATAAAAAGCTATGGATGCTAGATTCAATCATCTGGTGTCGCCAAACAAATTCTTCCGATTAGAATTTATCACTTTTTCTTTTTTATTATCTTTATTATAATTCCTTTTCTTTTTCTTTCTTCTCTTCTCAACTCAGCCGTAACTGTCCATAGAAGAAACGTGGAATTCTACACACACACACACACACACACACACACACACACACACACACACACACACACACACACTCCCGTCAATAATTAGGGAAAATATTGTTTTGATCATGAACTAATGTTTAGAACAGTGGTCTTCAACCCTTTTAAACCAATTTCTTCCTGGTCAAAGTTTTCAGTGTTATTCCCAACCCCAAGCATCAAAGATTCATACTAACGATATACCATGAAAGAATTTTCTAAACATCCGTGAATGCAATTCAATACAACTCATTATTCTTCGAGAAATTGTTTTTTGCATTTTGCATTTCTCTGTCAACGTAACTGAAGTGGTCTTTATGGCAACAGGAATATCCCATTTTTATAACTCCCTTCTTATTTCCACTTCAACTTCAAATGTATTCCATTCGACCGATTTTGTAATGAAAAGAGATCAGTCAGGGATGTTACAATTTAAACAAACACCCAATGCTTATATACACACTGCTTGAAATAGAATATAATTGCCCTAGCATTTTGATCCCACCCCTGGGGAATTACCCCCTGGCTGGGAACCACTGATCAAGAACTTCTAGATATACAACTAATTGGATGGACATAATGTACACCAACATATTGCATATGCATGCATACAACGTGTATATATATGCACTTATGAGTGCATATATCTCTAAGTTTACATAAGCTCATACGTATTGGAATCAGTGTTGCCTATTTAGCACCTTTTGCGCTTAATTCAACGTGTTTCTTGTTTTGGCAGTGCGAATATGCACTAAATTAGCGCGGGCGTGCTCTAACCTTTTTTGCTTGTTTTGACCATTTTCAGTATCTTTTAGTTGTGTTTGGGTCATTTTGGCTATTTTAAAAATAAATTTAGCCCTTTTTTTTACTGTAAAACTAGCACAAAATTTGTCTTGAGTGGGTAACACTGACAGGACTTCACAGATGATTTAAAAAACCCAGGAATATAGAAACATGCACGCATACACCATATTCATTTAAATTTTGTTTTCGCGAATTTACTTTATATATACATACATATATCATTACATATACAAATATGTATTTATTTTTGAATGTGTATGTATGTAAGCATGTATTCATATACGTGCACAAACACATACATATTACCTTGTGCCTTTTAGAAACTGCCAACCAATACTGTCACAATAGGTTTCTCCAATTTTCAAGTAGGTCCGGCTAGCCGGCTATATATATATATATATATATATATATATACATATATATATATATATTCATACATACATACATACATACGTATATATATATATATATATATATATATATATATATATATATATATATATATGTACGTATGTATGTATGTTCCACACGCTCTGGCCGAATCTATAGAGCTAGGGAGATGAAAGATTGAACATTTAATCCTTATTATCTTTACAAAAACTTTTTTCTTCAATTCAAAAGAAAGGGTCAATCTACAATGCCAGTTTATGCTAAATTGGTCATTATTGCCTGCTTCTCTTTTGAAAATTCAGACTTCATAGCGATTACTGCTCCCCTTCTAAAGGCGAAAGAAGTAACTTATTCACAAATCACCCATTCTCCCAATGTTTTAATTGATCACCCCCAACACGGAACTCTGCCTAGAGAAGTTGGTCACGTGACGGTTTCAATTGAGTGACTAACCAGACCTATTTTCTCTTGTCTTTTCTTCTCAGACGTCATCTGGCATAAGTACGAAATTTGAAAGCACAAAGGTCACGGAATGACGTCAGCAAAGTGCACTTGTCGCTTGGTTTTACTTTCTCTCTTCCTTTCTTTCTATCTCTCTTTCTTTCTTGTTTGTTGGACCTTTTTTTGGTTAATATAATTTTGTTTCTCTTCACCTTGGATGTTCATTAATTTAAACGTCGCAATATTTTGCCACCAGGAGGCGTCTGTGTTATGCCAGCTCGAAGGAATATTCAACGAGACAAAAAAAACAAAAAAACAAAGAAAGGATCTGGTTGGTCACCCAATAAAAAAACCGTCATCTGACCAACCGACACCTTTTGGTGGCATGTCGTGTTCGGGGTGATCAATAAAAAAAGGTTGGAAACGTGATGATCAATGTATAAATTGCTTCTCATGCATTTTGTTCGATAATCTAAAAATATTTTGCTTTCTCCAAATGAACGTTCTTATAGGTCTTAATGGTCATTTCGGACCAATAATTCACGAATCTTGTGCTGACTTTTTTCTTTAGACAATCTTATCTACAAGATCTATTTTTTGGATAATTTTAGATATTTTTTTTAGACATTCAATTCTGGTACACGCGCGGGCTACGGTGATTCATTTGTGCGAAGAAGGGGCATCTTTGGTGTTTTTGAACGTTTTCCGTCTTTTTTTTTCTAGTAGAATCATTTAGATTCTTGAGTTTATGACAAGCAGCGTTCTAATTAGACGAGGGCATTGCCCGTTCGAAAAGTGGATGTTTGAAGGGACCGAACTTTACGGTGTATGGAGCACACCTGCGATGATAATCATGTAAAATATTTTTCGTTAGTCGTAGAGTCGTCAACATAGATTTATCTCAGTTTTTAAGCAGGTCTGGCTGGCTGGCTAGCTATGTATGTATCACGCATAGAGACTATACTAATAAAGATATAAAGCTGGAAATCTAAACATTTTCTCTTTATTATGACTACAAAATTCGGTTTTTAGTGGGATCAGGGTCTATTCTGTGATATACGTTTAGGCTTACTTTGTGCCCACCTTTTGAAAATTCAGACTCTTTTTTTTTTTAGCGATCACTGTCTCCCAAAAGGGGAGAGTAGTAACTTATTCATTGATCATCCTTTTTCCAATATGTTAATTGATCATCCCCAACGTGGCATGCAACGGAAAGACATAACGGTTTCTATTGTGTGACTAACCAGACTTGTAGTTAGATGTGATTGAATGGTTATTTCGCCTTGGCCAATCCGTCTACGCCGGTAGCCAGCCATGACCTGATTCGAAAGCTAAAACTGGTGACATTTGAGAAATTCTATCTTCAGCATATAAAGTCTTACAATTTCTACTTTGAAAGTCAGTGGATGCTTCTTGCGAGTGTGAACTAGGAAAAAGTGTATTCAACACTTGGATGAACAAACATTTCGTAGGAGTTATCAGCATTTATTTCCTCTCGAATATCTAAATAGGCGAGTCCAGGAAAAAGAGAAATGAGTTCCGAAGTAGGATGATTTAAAAAGGTGATCTGTTCTCGTCAAAGCAAGAAAATTAATGATTTCACAACAGCCAGTAATTATTTACACTACAGTGAAGCCTAGCTAAAACGGAAGCCGTTAAGCCGGATATCGGATTAAGCGGACAAGATCCGAATTAAATGAGTGACCGGAAAGATCTTCACCACCATTGATAGCAAGGTATGAAAACTGGACCACTTCAAAATTACTATTGCAATTAACTTTCCATATTTAGGAATAAAGAAACTTGAAACGTTGTATGGATTTTCATAGGATATAGATCTAAATTGATTAGACCAGAACTAATTGACTTTGTTAAATAAATCCAATATATATATATATATATATATATAGTTATAAGATGTATCCTATTCAGAGCACAGTGTATATTAGCAAATCTCACGGACTTTTAGCAATAAGCAACGTGTGTCAATGAAAATGTATGTGACTTGTAATCTATTACTTTTATTGTAATAATCTTTGTGTTACTAATAAAAGGAAGATTGCAGGAAATCGTTTTTTCTTTTAACAGATCCACCAACCATGACAGAATCGATACAATTTCAGTCAAAAACATAAAAACGATCTGAAACTGTACAGAAATCCTCTACTAGTACACTAAAGCATTCTCTTTAAGTATACAGTATTAACACCTACAACCGGTTAACTGGGACACCTCTGCCCCGTATAAACGAAGGTTCACTGTGAATACCCTGGACACCTCAACGTATAATGATAATTAGAAATACAGCCTGGTAGATCATCATTACAGTAAGTCTAAAGGCGTAAACACATCGCTATCACGTCACGTGAACTCATGCAAGCTCATATCGCCTCAAAACTATGAAAATCAGTTGCAGAACTCACACTTGTGTCACATCACCTCACGTGATTTTACATGAGGTCACCAAATATTACACGGTGCACATCCCTTCTGAAGTCAGTCTTGAATCTGAAATGAACACGGAGTGTTGAGCTTCTATTGATTGATTTGCCTCAGTAGTCAGTCGGTTGACTTGAAATTATTAAGAAGAACCGAAAGGCTTTTAAATCTGTGAAAATAATCGAAAGAAATCAAGAAATTTACGAAAGAAAAATGAATTTTCCCACCCCAACATCAAGCAATAACGCGTCAGTTTGTTACGAGAGGACATATTCACTTCATAATTTCAAGTGCGAAGAGAAAACCTCGAAATATGAAGAACGGTAGCTTAGAATATCATTCTATTATCAAATAATAAAAAAAGATTTCGTCGACACTTTTCATTGAAATTGCCCTTCAAGATGGGCTTTTATCATCTTCTTTATTTGTTTAATTATTATCATCAGAAGAAACAGTAAAATCTATTTTTATTAACATGTTCAACAACCTATCAAAAAAAAAAAAAGAAGCTTATCACACAGGTATAAAAATTTCTTAAATTCTGAAAAAAAACTATTACAACTCTAAGGTATATCTTCAGTTGGTAATCTTCATAATAACTTTATTCCTTACATTTCCTCTCTTTATATTAGAAACTGTCAACAAAATCTATCTCAAAAGGTTTCTTCAGTTTTCAAGATGGTCTGGCTGGCTATGTATGTATGTATTACGTTTAAGGACTGCACATTTACTCCTTATTATTTCTAGAAAACAAACGCTTTTTTGCTTTTCAAACCCCGACTACAAATTGTTCCTTTCGGTGGGGATTCAATTTGCAATGTAAGTTTATGATAAATTAGTCCCTGGTTCGGTGCATCAGCATTCGACTTTATTTTTTTCAGACTTTTTTAGTGATCACAGCCTAACAAAAGGTGAGGAAGTGACTTATTCATCGATCACCCCTTTTCTCAATTTGATTCAATTGATCACCCCAACACGACATGCTGCCAAAAATCATCGGCCATGTGACGGTTTCTATTTAGTGACCAACCCAGCGAGGTCACTTACAGGAATCGCGTACTCTGAACAATGTAGCTTTGAAATCTGGGAATAGAACACAATTAGTGTATTTCCTTAACTTATAAAATGCAAATCAATCTTGTTTTAACACAATACTTTTATTACTAATTTTGACTAGTTTTTACCTTCACCTTAATTTTTGATTGCTTTTTATTACAACGTTAACCTTGACCATCATTCTACGGCAACGAGTGAACAGCGCGATCGGAAATCGTTGAAGGCGGCCTCCGTGGACATATCCTTTATTTATCTGGAAAGCTCTGGGTATTAAAACAGTCTGACTCTTGTTGATTCTTGCAATTTAGAGAAGGAAGACGTGTTTACGGATCTCTTACAAGACAATAAACAGTCTGAGTCAGCAAAAACTGAATTCTCTTTTTCTTGGTCAAACGTAAAAGGAACTTGTTAAACAAACACACCTTAGACCTTTTTTTCCGAATTTTGTAAAAATTCTCGCAATATAAAATGTTGTTTGTTCAAAAATGTTTATTGTTTGTTCGAGAATATTCATTCAGGGGCAATTTGTTTCACACTCACAAATAAACATATCGAATTCCTTTCTGTCTTGTTTGGCACGAAGCCCCACTGTATCAGTTTTTTCTGACCACGATTGACAAATGAGACAGTAACGTGTCCAACAGTGGTTATGGATCCAGTGCCACGAGACAATCGCTAAAAAAACATGGGTGTGCTCAAGAAGCCCACCAAATCTCTCCTTGGTTTCTGGTGACATCTCAAGTTTTTCCCTGTTCTTATCAGATATTTTCATGCCATCCACGTACAGTTGGGGTGGGGGTTGATTTTTTTCCTTTGTTCTGGAGAATTGATATCCTTTACTGCTTTTCAAAATTCTGTTTAGTTGAATCATCATCATCATCATCATCATCATCATCATCATCATCATCATCATCATCAGTCTTTTAACGTCCGTCCTTGGACATAGACCTTCCCCGGAATTCGCCACACTTCTCTATCATGGGCGTTGCAGAGCCAGTATTTTCTGAATTTGTCTAGCTCGTCTCTCCATCTGATATTCTGCCGGCCTCGGTTGCATATGTGATCTCAGGGGATCCCTGTCGTGAGTCGCGATGTCCATCGGTTGTCCGCCATTCTTGCAACATGGCCAGCCCACTGCCATTTGAGATTTTAAATAGATTCTATGATGTCCCAGACTCTGGTCTTTTCCCAGATGTAATGTGCTGTCTTGTGGTCTCTCCATGTGAGGCCCAGCATACTTAGTACAAATAGTAGTGGGAATAAAAAGTCCCTTTGGGAAAATATCAAGTCAAGTTTTCATAGAGTTGGTAATGAATCTTACTCGTGATTTGCTAGAATATTTTGAGCAAGTCGAGCTTTGTGGGATCATGTATTGATATAACTGTGATGATGAGAATAACGATAAAGAACTTTTTTGTTGATTCTGATGGAATGGCCTAAAAGGGTTATTATTAATCAATTTGAAATCAAATACATTGTATTTTCCTTCGGGAATAAAGATCGGAGAAGGTAAATTCGGTGCATTTGATTCTAGCATTTTGCACGAAACCCCATAAATCCCCATTTTTCTTGGATTTTGGCGCCCCGGGCATAGAGGGGTTAATATCTGAAAATGCTCAAGGGGTATCACCGGACACCCTCTTGTATGTTGGAAAGGTACCCCCAAGGTAAAATAATCAGCAGAAAAAAAACTTCACCCGATAAAACAAGGTTCAACACTATGGCCCCCGGACTAATATAGAATATCAGAAGATTGTCCCACTCTTTTCACTCCCTTTTCTTCTTCTTTCCTTTATACTGACACTTTCCTCTCTCTTTCTCTTCCCTCTCTTTCTTCCTCTAACTTTTCACTCGCATTTTCACCTCTCTTTCGTCCTCTCTTCATTATTTTCCTCAAATATTGTTTCATCGTAAGACCTCTTCTCGTCTACTCCCGCCGCAGCTGAATCACCGACTATTTTTTTCTCTTGAAGATTTTTTATTTACTTCTTACTTCAAACTCTTTTCTATTCGCGTTTTTTTTTCATAAATGAATACGTATTCTCCTCCCCCGTTCATTCATTTAGAACTAATTGGATTTCTACACTGCACCCCTCCACTTTCAAAGTTAATGACGTCACAAGATGTCACTTGAGGTCAATCCGGGAGGTGATCTAAAAGTCCATTTACGCAGGCGTCTATACATTCATTGGAATAAAAACAGACAGGTCTGGTTAGTCACTCAATAGAAACCACTACGCGACCGACCTCTTCAGGCTGCATGCCGTGTTAGGGGTGATCAATTAAAACAGGAAGAAACGGAGATCAACGAATGAGTTACTTGTCTCACCCCTTGTTGGGCAATAATCGTTGAAATGTTTGAATCTTCGAAAAACAAGTGTCTACGAACTCGGGACTAATTTAGCTTAAAATTACATTGCAAATTGACCCCTTACTAAAAACTTATTTGAAAAACAAAAACAAAAAGTTTTTTTTGTTAATATAAAAAGGAGTAAATGTTGTCAGCCATCTAGCTCCATATGTGCAGTCTGTACACGTGATACATACATACGTCCATTTGAAAATCTCTTTTGAGTGAAACAGAATGCACAATCGGTAACGAACCACTGGGAATATCTTTACTCATGTTATAACCACTCTGCCGACGGTATTCTGCATTATTATGAATTGAAAATCAATTCAATTCATATAAATACATGCTAGCAAGCATATCTATAACTGCTCACTATATACACACATAGATATATACATACATAGCCAGCTGAACTTGAAAACTGGAGAAACCTATCTTGACAGTTTTCGTTGACGGTTTCTAACTTAAGCTAACACATTTTCAAAGGACTCTCTCTCTCTCTCTCTCTCTTCCTTCTCTCTCTCACACTCTCTACACTCACAGACGCTCAAGGACTGGGTAATAAACTTCACTAGCCTACATGTGATGTTCATGCGATAACAGTTCTACAAGGACTAACGCTTTACAAGTATCTCCATCCTCATTAGATCATCTCCTGCAGCTAAGTCCACCTTCATTTTTCTAAAGGGTCATTAGGTTCTTTTATTTAAGCGACCTAAATGTCAATGCCCGTCTGAATATGGCCGATGGATGCTGAGATGCCAAAACTGCCATTTTTCAAGCTAGATCTAGCCCATTATTTTCCTATTTAACCGAAAATCTAGCCAATGTGATTTTATTTTACGGACAACTCAGTAAACACACACACACACACACACACACACACATATATATATATAATATTTCTAGCCGGAAGTAGTATATAAATATAACTAGCCAATGTGATTTTATTTCACGGACAACTCAGTAAATACACACACACACACACATACACACACACACACACACACACACACACACACACACATATATATATATATATATATATATATATATATATATATATATATATAATATTTCAAGCCAGAAGTAGAACAAATTTAGCCAGTTTTAGCAATTTTTGAAGCAGTTTCAAGCAAGAAAATCAAAGTAAGGGTCACCTAGTTTAGAGCTAATTCACTCGCTTTCCTTATAAAAAGATTTTTTTTCTGAAAAACAAAAAAAAACAAAAACAAAAGGAAGAAACAGAGGTTGGGGTCAGTCAAAAGAAATCAAATTATAAAGGAAATATATTTTCTATGATATCGATAAACAGAATTTTTACTAAAACTTTCGCTTTGAGAATATTTTTGGAGGAAAATTTTCAAATGTAGTAAGTTTTTGAAAAAAGAAAGTTACCCAACCAATGCATCCTCCCGATAGTCACTTATGGAGCTAACCAAAATATTGACCCTCAAACTGAGAACGTGCAAAGAGCAGAATCGTGCTTAACGTCATATGGAGAGATGAAAAGATAACACAGTATATTAGAGAAAAGACAACTGGAAAACTCAAATGGCGATGGGCTGGCAATGTTGCAAGAACGTCAAACAAACCACTGTACATCATTACTCCAACGACAGACGCTAAGAGGCTGCGGCTGATGAATTGTACATTTTTATTATTTGTTCCTTCTGTAATTTTAGCATAAAGTTATTTTACCTGATAATTTTGTCTGAATGAGAATGACGTTAGTAATAAAGTTAGCTGAATGTGGAATAGATTGATCCGATCTTAGCCAATTTTTGAAGCAGTTTTAGTCGGAAAAAAAATTAAATTTGAGTTGGCAACAGAAGATAGATGCCATGGAAATCTTATCAGACAAAACAATACCGACTATATCCAAGACTGTGTCTAGAACAGTAACCATTAGAAATTCTGCGTATCAGTAAAGTGCTCATCAGGAAATCTGTCCATCTCAAATTTATCTAGTGAAGAAAAGCGCCAATCGAAACATAATCTGCCCATGATATAGGTTCCAGGGAATTTTTACAAGGCTTTTCTGAAAACTTTTGGCACAACTTATCCCCGCTGGTTTTGAATTCTGAGTGTGAAATAAAAAGAAATTCCAACACAAAGAATTTATCAATTCATTCAAACCAATAAAAACATAATAAATCTATTTGCTATTGTTTTTCATTCATGATTCAATATTTCTCAATTCCTTCTTTTATTGGGACCACCTTCGCTAAGTTATGCAAAGAGTTTTTTCATAAAACCTTTATAAAGTTTTTACAAAACCTAAATTTTGCCGGAAACTATATGATGGGCAAATTATGTTTTGTTCAGCATTCTTCCTACCTTGATTCATTCAAGATGGGCAGATTTCCTCATGAACACTGATAGGCAAATTTCCTCATGGGTAGATTTCCTGGTGGGCACTTTTCCGGTATCCGTTCTATACAGATCTCTGAAATGAGTTCGCCATAAGCAACGCGTTTATTCTTGGTCAAGTCTCACATCATACGTTGTCCGCTATAAGATTATCTTAATCCCCCAAAACATACTTATCCACCCATATAATTTGGAATGTGCAGATGACTTCTATCACTCTAAGGAACAGAACTATCCGCTCCGATGGTGAAATGGTTAGAACGTCTCCTCAAGTCTCCAGCCCTCCTCTTGGCACACCCAAAGTCCACAGCTGCAAGGTATTACGGTTTCATTATTATAAGTTTCTATCTGGACGGTATTTTTTCAATTTTTGAAACCTATTTCAAAAACCTATTTATCGAATTCAAATGAAGAATTATATAATGATATCTGGTTCGAAGAAAACAAGCTTCACTGCTGCAGGGTCAAACTGCTTTTTAACTACTATTCCGACCAAAGATGATTCAGCAACTTGTATGTTATTTTTTACATACTTGTTGTATATAGATAAATTCATGATAAATTATAATAATATATATTTTTTGTAAAACTCTAGATATCAGAATGAAATAAGCTCGTGCATATTTGTACGATGAATTTTCGTTGATTTTTATGAATTATCAATTTAGTTCTCAGAAAGTACTGGCTCCGCGACGCCCATGATTGAGAAGTGTGGCAAATCCTGGAGAATGTTTATGTCCAACGAAGGACGTTGAAAGACTGATGATGAATTTAGTTCAGTCAGTGGGATAAGTTATTTGCAATCAATTTATCTTGATTTCAAGACGATCTAAGGGAGTGTGAATTTTGCAAGGATTGTTGTTGTTGTTGTTACGATTGGAAAACGAAGTTAACTCCAAGTTTGGAGTTTGAAAGAATGTAGAATTTGAACTCCTTTATCTACATAAAAGAATTCTGTGAAAAAAAATAGTATCATTGAAGAAAACCCCAATTTTTATCAATATCTCTTCGCTAATAACCTTTTTCGATAGGTTAATCCGTAAAATGAAATTCTAATTCATTTATGATTTTATATTTTAACTCTCAAATTACGTTTTTCTCTCCTGTGACAAAGTTTAATGATTTCCCTATTATTTGGTAAAGCTGATTTTGTCTACATCTTTCGCTTGATTAAGCTCTCTTTCAGGTCAGTAAGGTTCTGGAACAGAAATATGTCGACAAAAATCAACACCATTACAAGGTATTCTGCGGATGGATTTAGTTGACAATAAGGAGAGGAAATATTAATCGTATGTAAATTGAAATTCATTCCTCTAATTAGTTTCACCTTTCAGTTTCATCAAAGTGGTGAGTTTAAAGGATACAATTTTCAAAATATTTATTTTATTTACGTACTATGATGGTTTTTTTCCTTATTGTCAACTGAGTTCAATCTATTGGAGATAAATTGGGCTCTTTAGCCTTAGGAAGGCAACCCATCAAAGAGAATGACCTTCCGGCAGCTCCTGCAGCCAAGCTTATGCATGATGTATCACTCTCTACGTTCCCCTTGACTATACCAGCAAGGTCGAGAGGATGATTCTAACGATTGGGCATCCCATGATCTCCATACGCTTCAGCCAGGCATGCGCCCTGGAGGAAACGATCCAGTGTCATTCCCTTGACATATGAGAAGGAAGAGAGAGTGGAAGCAAAGAGAGAGAGAGAGAGAGAGAGAGAGAGAGAGAGAGAGAGAGAGAGAGAGAGAGAGAGAGAGAGAGAGAGAGAGAGAGACCGGAAGAAAGTGTTCATTGTTATACCAACTCATCTCTTTCCTTAAAGACTACATTCTAATTATAAGCTCAGCTACACTTAAGATGCGTTACTGATTTAAAAACATCATTTTCAAAAGGCACCATTGCCTCTCTATAAGAGGATCTGTCTGTCCATCAATTGGTAGGTAGGTCGGTCAGTTCCCCTTCATGGTTTCTCAGCTGTTTCAAGTCAGATTTATTTGAAACTTGGTCGGATGGTGACCCTTGGTAAGATGCTTATTACCCCTAAAAGATCTTCCACTTAGGGTCAAATGATCTGTCAATAATGGCGTTTAAACTTTATTCTCATATCAATTTTCTCAGCTGTTTTAAGTCAGATTTACTTGAAACTTGATAGAAAGACGATCTTTGACAAGATGCTTCTCATCTAGACTGATCGTCAACACAGGGTCTCATGATCTAGCAATAATGGTGTTCAAACTTTAGTGGACGCCTCACTGAACTTTTGGTTCTTGTTCTTCTGTGCTGTCTTTTCTACGAGAAAAAACAAACAAACAAACAAAAAAAAAACAAACCTCAATAGATCACATGCAGAGCCCAGACCCCTAAATTGATCCGAGTCAAAGCACGAATATTCGCATTACACTGTAATCAAAATTGAATTTAATCTGATTTAATCAAAACATGAATGATAAGACTGGTTGCTGCAGGGTTAAACCTTACTCTAACTTCTATTCCGACTGAAGATGATTATTGAAACATTTTTATTGTATATTTTATAAATTGAAAAAATATAGAAATATATTTTTTTGTATAAATGTATTTATTAGTAAGAATTAAATACACCTCTGCGTATCTGAAAAAAAATGTCAATTTTGCTCAATCAGTGCGACAGCCCCCTGGCAATCGTTTGGTTGTATGTTTGAATCACGGTGGGGAATGTGAATGTTCAGTATCGGTTTATATCCCTCATTTTGACGAGGATTATTCTTCTTGTTCTTGTTCCATTGGAAAAATTAAGTCAACTTCAGGTTTTGAGTTTGACAGAATGTTGAATTCGGACCCGTTTATCTACATAAAGAATTGTGTGAAGAAATGGTATCATAGAATCTGGGAAACGTATTAATTATGTTAAATTTTGATGACAGTATAATCTGAGAATTTGCGCTTTTGACATGAAGGAATGTTGGTGTTCAGATTCTACATTTGATCATAAAAAAACCCTCTCATACTTTCTTCTTAACTGTAATCGGCTTTTCTATTGATAGCAAAAATTCCTTCTCAAGACCAAATTCAAATCAGTTAACAGCATTCGCACGGAATTAAGTGAGCTCGTGGAAAGAATGGTTAAAGAGAGACAGACAGCGTTCCTAACAAAGAAAGAAAGCTTTTCCCCTTTTGCGTTTCGCAACGTCATATTATTCCTTTTTCGAAAATCAATTCTCGAGATAAAAGATAAAAATAGAAAGTACGAGAAATAAAGCAGACTAGTGTTTTTAATATTTATATATAGATTTATAACCTTTTCATTTTCAATGAAATATATTGCATTTTTGACGATATTTTTCGTTTTTTATTATGCAATGATAATTCATTTTTGCTTTGGACGTTAACACAGGAATAAATTTGAAAAAAAATCAATTGGAAACAAATAGTTTTATTAAAGAAACAAATATTGTCGAATGAAGTCAAAAATTGTATGCACAACTTCGCAGGTTTTGAACAGGGTCTGTTTCTTTTTTTCTTGATTCACGTTGAATTCGATTTGTTTTCTTTGGACTGGAAACCACAATGTACCCTACAAAAGTCTTTCAACTTTCAAGTGGATTCTCCCATTAGGTGTGCGCAGAAATTCCCAGCACTCTTTTCTGAAAACTGAAGACTAAACAAGTCTGGTTAGTCACTCAATAGAAACGATTACATGACCAACGCCTTTGACAGCATGCTGTGTTTGAGGTTTCAATTATTGGAGAAAGGGGTGATCAATGCTAAATCACTTTTCTGGCCTTTTGTTGAACAGAGACCGCTTAAAAAATATGAAATTACGAAAAAACAAAAAAGCAAAGCATACGCGAATGCTGCAGGACAGAAACTAAGGGATCAATTTGGAATAAATTTACATTGAAAATTGAATCCCAAATAAAAAACCTCTCGTGGGACGGTTTTGTCTAGATACAATTAATGTTGAAAATTTGCTTGTAAATGTTTGCTAATATATAAAATGCTTTTAAAAGTCCCTTGTATTTAAGACGCTGGTATTATAGATGGGAAACAGAGTACGAAAGCTTCAAGCTGTACAAGATGAGTAGCTGTGAGCAAGAGTCTACTTCTCCCCGCCTTCTCTCTCTCTCTCTCATATATATATATATATATATATATATATATATATATATATATATATATATATATATAATCAGCCATTGTTAGTCCGCTACTGGAAGCCTTTGCCAAAATATCTATATCTCATCCTTCCTGGTATTATACATTCATTGTATACTCCACGCTTTAAGCACACTCATACACACAAGCACATACACACACATATATATATATATATATGTATATATATATCGCTTCCCCTCTCTTTCTTTACACACACACACACACACACACACACACACATTGTCTGGTATATAAGTATTTCTGTGTATCTAATTGCATAAAATTCATTTGTATATACACCTACATTCTTCCAGATTTGTATGTATGTATGTATGTATGTATGTATGTATGTATGTGTATTGATATATATATACCGACACTCGTTTTCAAACACACACTTACACTCTCATTTGTATGTATGTGTACATATAAATGTCGATCTACCGGCAGATGCTTATACACACACACATACATGCATACATAAACACACACACATACGTAAATATTCAGAGTGCACTAATAGGAAGTTAAAATAACTTATTGGTATATCCATTCAAGGAAACCTTTCACATACATGGAAGTACACATTCAAGTCCACACACGGACACACACACACGCACACATATACATACATATACATATATATATATATATATATATATATATATATATATATATATATATATATATATATATATATTCGTGTGTAAATGCATTTCATCTATGTACGTATGTAAAAGCCTATAAATCTTGTGAAGACTGAAACGGATGTTTGGTGCCATTCGGACTTCAGCCGATTCCTAGTTTTTGCCTGGAAGCGCTTTCTGGGGTTGGTTGGGTCTGGATCGAGGGTGGGGACTGTCTTGAACGCATTTGCCACCACCGACAGTTGTATCTGATGTTCACAGCTTCTCTTCCCGGTAATAGCCGGTTCATACACCACTTCACAGTCCGAGTCCCCGGTGGCAGAGAGAGAGAGAGAGAGAGAGAGAGAGAGAGAGAGAGAGAGAGAGAGGGGAGAGGGGGGGAAGGAGGAGATGTGTATATGGAAGAGAACATCGTATGTAAAAAACCACTGGAACATGGTAAGCGAAGTGTCGGGGAACACGTACGCTCGCACGAAGACTCTAAGACTGAACATATAATGGCAGCACATCTACATCCGATACCAGTAATCGTTACTGGAAAAGAAGAATTTTTAGTTGTCTCCACACATCTATATTAGATGCTTTTCGATCGGTCGGTCGGTTTATGTAAACGAAAGCCGAAGGAGGAGAATGTGATACCATTAAGAGAACATATTAGATGTGTGTGTGTTCTTTTCACAGTACTGCCAAGTATCATTTCTTATCAATATCTAAAATTTTCTTCGAAACGTTTCAATTTCCGACTAATTTTAAAACTAAAAATGTTATACGGATTCATTCAAAGCCAACTTTAAATACGCAAAAAATCCAGAAGAAATTATTGATGAAAATTGTCCACTTACTCGAAAAAACGATTTGTAAGTTCAAATAAAACTTACTGATTGTTCCTTTAATGACCAATTTTGTGGGTGAATCATCCTCATCTTCTTTTTTCTTCTTCTTGGAGATGGGCAGGACACATAGCGAGAAGAAAGGACAGCAGATAGAGCAAAAGGCTAACCGATTGGTACCCATTGGACAGTAAATGCAGTAGGAAAAAATTCGACACAAGATGGAGATTGAAAAAGACATGGTAGAGATTAGCACTATCTCGTTCGTCATGGGAAGAGACGGGAAAGGCCTTTGTCCTACGGTGGACTGATGATGATGATGATGATGATGATGATGATGATGATGATGATGATGATGTTACGTAACCTACGTGAAAATGATCTTCAGCACACCTCAAGAGGTTTTGGATCGACAGGCTAAACCTGTGTTGACAACTTTTAAAATATTTTGGCACTGGTTTGACTGCCCAAAACCGCTAATAATAGCCAAAACAGACTGGAAAAGAGATGAATGCATAAAAAAAAATGCTAGAATTGGTCAAAAACACACCAAAAATTACCAAACACGCCCGCGCTAATTTTGCGCTCTTTCGTACTGCCAAAACAAAAATACGCTGAATTTCGCATGAAAAACGCTAAATTGGAAACACTGACTGCTTAGCCAATTCAGAAACTAGTAAAAACGCTTAATCAGCTGTTCTAGGCTGTAAATTCATTCATTTCTTGTCGCTTTAAGGGTAAGGTAGGGGCCTTTGGCTTGCGTTCTCGTGCATAGAGAAAAGATCGTTTCTCCCCTCAGGAAAATTAACAGGATAGCCTCAGGAGGCTCTCCCCATGATATCCATCTGCTTACAACCCCTGGTATTCCCATACGGTCATGCATCTGAGTACTTACCAGGCTCGACGTTGGTACTTACCGAGCTTCAATGATCGTGAGAGAACCGGCTTAACCATAACTTATATGCCATGGTTTTATTGACCCTCGTTGACGAAACCATTGTCATTCTAAAAGTTTCATAATCTGTAGTATTTGGTGTATAAATTCAATAAATTGGCCAAAAAACTTTTAATTGAATTTCCAAGTGTATATAATTAATCTTCCAGTTTTTTCAAGGACAACCTCGTAAATTTGACTTTAGTATTTTTTTAAGGGCTTTAGAGGGAGAATGGTTCATGATAGAAAGTTACTTCAAGGAAGTGAAATCGTCAGTCTGGTACAAGGTTTATGTTAGGGATAAAACATTATTACCTTATTTGCATTTGTTAACGTCAGCAGGAGGTGGCCATCGTAGATTTTAGTATTTCTAGTACAACTTTCTTACTACTTTACTAAAAACACCTTTTCAAAATTTCAACAAAAATCTGAATGGGACCACTGTGTTATTTCACTTCAGTTTTATTCCAATATACATGCGCTACCTATAAGTCCCATCCACTGCAGATTTCTAGCCATATTTTCGTATACATCACCTATTGAATGAGTTGGGGGTCGCAATTCGGTGACGTTGGTGCTTAAAGTCTCAATCCAAAAAGTCTTAAAATTGATTTACTTGATCTGTTAATTATATAGTTTAACAATGACAAAAGTGTCTTTTTCTGAAAGCCTTCCAAAACGAGAATATTAAACACCCGTGATTTACAAGTAAAAATATAGACTTGCTAATTGAAAGGTCCATCATCATATATCAGGCATGAGCAACTTTTTCTTCTATCTAGAGGGCCACAGAAGACTTTACTTGGGCCACACATTCATTCAAAAATTGTCAATCATATCACTGAAAGCGTAATTAATTTCTTTTTTAGACAAATATATAAATTACAATTATCATATTATTGATTTGCGAAGCCAATATATAAGTAATTCTACAATATGAATTATAAAATAGACTTTCAGAAAAAATCATAAAAGTTTTTGAACAAATGTCTACATTGGCCACAGCTCATAAAAAATGTCGTGGGCTAAATCTGGCCCATTGCCCTAACATTGGTCTTCACATAAATTGCATTAAAACCGATGTCATGTGTAACAAAAATATTGACGACCAAGACACAACGATTACAATCGAAAACTAATGTCACTAAAGTGTTTACACTGATATCACAATCTCACCTGTTTTTTTGAAAATTACAATTACCTTTTCATCCCTGTTATACGATGGTTTGATTATCATGTTTAAATGTGATAAAATCAAGTCAAGATGACAAATAGATAGTTTTATAAGCTAGAGCAAAGACAGCTTCGTAGTTATAACAGAATTCCTCAACTCGCAAGATAAATCTCAACAAATCTCCATCATTGTGATTATTTAACTGTTATATCCCTTTAGTTCTAAATTATGCCCTGAATACCTATAAGAAACCGTCAACCATAACTGTCAATATAGGTTTCTCCAGTTTTCAAGTTGGTCTGGTTGGCTGCTTATGTATGTATCCCTTGTACAGAGCAAGCCAATTGCTGAAGGGTGAAAATGTCATCATGGAACCTAACCAAGAGACTGGCCCACAAACTGAGAAGCATACAACGTTCACTGGAGTTTCATGCTCAACGCCACAAAGAAAGATCAAAAGATAATGCAATGTATCAGGGAGACAACAAGAGTTCGAGACATCATAGAATGCATTAGAAAACTCAAATGGCAATGGGCTGGTCATGTTGCAAGAATGGCAGACAACCGATGGACATCACGACTCACAACATGGATCCCCGGAAATTAAATGTGCAATCGAAGCTGGTAGAATACAAGATGGAGAGACGAACTAGACAAATCAAGGAAGTATTGGCTCCACAACGCCCATGATTGAGAGGTACGGTGAATCCTGGGGATAGTCTATGTCCAACTATAGGTATTAAAAGACTAATGATGATGATGATGATGATGATGATGATGATGTCTAGCAAACTTGAAAAAAAACCCTCCTCAAATACGTTTTTAGCGAGGGTTGTAATTTACTATGTAAATTTATGCTAAATTGATCTCTATTTGGTGCTCAGCTGCATTCGCGGGCGTTTTTTCTACTTTTGAAAATTCAGACTTTTTAGTGTCTAATGAAAAGTGAGAGAAGCACCATTCATTGATCACCCCTTTTTTCGAATTTCAGTTGATCATTCCCAACACAGTATGCTGTCAGAAAGCGTTCTCCACGTGACGGTTTCTGTTATGCGACTTACCAAATATGTTTTTTTCTTCATCTCATGTCCCAAATACGCAGGGAGTAGGTATTGGATCAAAGCATGCCTGACACAAATCCCGACGAGCGCGAATCCAGCCGGGCACCAAATAGAGATCCTCATGGGATCTAAATGATTAACAATGCTGTACCAGGCATAACACCTTTGTACAGAAGAAATCAGAAAGTGGACTCTGAAAGATGCTGGATCTTTGATATTCAAATGTGTAAACGAGTCTCCAGTCACCATTCAACATTCTTCAATATTTGAAGACGCGGAATGACATCAGAGCATAATCCAGCCGCTTCGGTTGCTAAATGCACTCACGTATCAAACCAAGAGGGTCTGATGTGGTGCATTTATTTAGAAAGTAGGGCTGGACAAACTTGCTTAATACCATTAAGCTTCAGATGTTTGAAAGCCGGGAGACATAAACAAAATTTACACACACGTTTTTATTGATGCTTACACATTTTGTTACAATTTAAAAATATATAAATATTAACAAATACATGTACGCATTAATATCTAATCACGTATCATGTTTGTAAACTATTAAATTGTATTAATTAACTAATCACAAACTGCATATATAGTGAGGGTTTCAACTCTGCCTTGCGGTACTGGATGGGATAATGGAATGTCTATAGCCACACTGAAGAGAAGTAATACATCGAAACAGTTGTCCGTGGATGATACAATAATACATATATATATCCCAACACATTACCACAGTCCTCTGATATAATTCTGTAACCATTGCTAACCTAATATCTCTTTAATCCTTCGGCTTACCACAATCTAGTCCTTCAATACTGAAGTACAAAGAAAAAATCAAATCTAGCTTTAAAATCAAAATTTGAATCCTTAAATATTTTTGATAACTATGAAAAATAAACGTACGTTTTAATCCAGTTGGTCAGCGGTCATTACCCTGTAAATAATTATAAAGCTTGGATTTTGAAAAAGCTTAAAATTTTATATTTACTGTGATGAGAAAAGTAGCCCAACCAACATATTTCAACGAGCCACATAATAAACTTCGAAGAAACGCACGTAGCTCAAAAAGCCGCAGTTTGATACCCCTTGTTTTAAAGTGATTAATTGCAGCTCTTACTTATGACTAACTGTGTTCCTTTGTGTATAACCCAATTCTTGTGTAATACATATACGAGAATCTTTGGCGGAAAATGGGTATACAATTGCAACCTCTTGTATAACAAAGTCCTACGTATTTTTCTGCTTCGATTATCCAAATGTGTGTACTGCAATACTACAGTTATACGTGCTCACAATTTTTCTGTTTTATACTCTTACAATGGTAATCAATTTGATTTTGTCAAATAAAATAATACAAGAAAAATTAAAAACGAAGGTACATATCTTTGTACATCTTGTTCACTCAGTCTGAAGCCAATGTTTTTAGACATAGTTATTTTTTAATTCAATTTTAATTATTTTAATCTAATTTAGTTATTTTATTGTATATTTGCGTTGCATTTGTTTCACAGGAAGGACATAAATAGTGTGGTACTGAAAAAGTACAGTCAATCATTCCAACCTCTTGTCTCATCACCTGTATCTGAGCTCATGAGGGTAAAAACTCAAATTACTAATAGAAAGTTTCGTTCCCCGACTACCGAATTTTATCAAATTCATTTTATATTTACAGTTGGTCTGCCTCGTAAGTCAAATACATTTTCTGGTAGGTAAGGGTTATTTGCGCTACTTCTATCATCAAAAAGACAATTTCAGGAACGTTTAATTTTTTCTGTGTTCATTCAAGTATTGCACGACCCTCTATTTTCCACTATATTTACTGTCTCATACATAAAGAAATAGGTTAATTTCATTTTCCCCCGAGTACAACATCAATCCTCTTTGAGGAGTGAAATTTACACACAGAGTAAGACTGATGAGATAAACCCTTTTTATCGCATTTTTTTCTCATTGACATGTCTACCCAAGTCACAATAATAAGTAATACTGATAATTCGTTTGTTTTACTCATTACGTTTGTACAGGCAAGCCAAAGGGCAGGCATCTAGGCAAAGGGGAAATTGTTGACATTAGATCGAGAAATTTGAAAAATTCTGGGGTATGAATATAGAATCACAAATATAGAATCACTTCTTGTCGCTCGCAGCCAGGTCAGTCAGAGGTTTCGGGGGGGGGGGCTTTGGCCTTATTGAGTGATGTGTAGAGATCGGTTCCTTCATCAAGAAAAATTATTGGATCGTTTATGGCACTTGGTATTCCCAGGCAGTCACCCATCTAGGTACTGACCAGGCTCGACGTTGCCTAATCTTAGTAATCATACGAGAACCGGTGTGTCTAACACGATTTGTCCGTAACTATCTCAAATTGGCTTTATAATTGTGGATAGAGCAAAGTAATGATGAGAAAATATCATTTTTGGGAATACTTACTGATTAGTGGACGTAAATAATTCATGATCATGAGAATAATATAAAACCTATGTTTGGCAGAGTATGATTTATTTTATGAGAGGTCCCAAATTGTATATGAACAGGGTATAACTTTCTATTTTATGATGTCCCAAATTTTACATAAACAGGGTATAAGTCCTTAATCTATGAGAAGTCCCGAATTGCGCATAAACAGGATATAATTTTCTATTTCATGAGAAGTCCTTTATAAATCAAGGTATAAGTCCATATACATTTTCACGAGAAGTCCTGAATTCATACAAATCGATTCACATTCATTTTGAAAACACAGCGAAATATTTGTTCGTCTATTTGCCATGAAAACCGTTTTAAACTATTTATTGAACTGTCCTGAATTTCTGTTTTGCTCTAGAGTTCGTTCAGTAACTCCAGGAAATATCCAATAGAACATCATCGCATAACAACAGGAAAATTAATTACTTCACTCACATACTGAATCTTTTATCTTGCCTCTCTCCGTTCTCACCTACTTTTTCTTAACATCAACCGGAAGTGAGACATGTTGCTTTGCGGTCGGGCATCAGCAGGAGCCAAATTTGAAAAACTCATTACTTACTCGGTTATTTTCCCCCAAGTACTACAAGACATTTTGTCAAAAACAAGAAAATTTCATTTCCATACATTTGCATTTTGATTAGGTTGTCCAGAAAGAAATGACGTTTTTTTATTCTTTTTTCTTTTCTTAAAAAAAAAAAAAAAGAATAGGATTTTAGAACGGAAATAAAAAAGGTCTGGTTATTCACTCAATAGAAACCGCCACGTACCCAACATCTTTTGGCAGCATATTGTGTTCAGGGTGATCAATTAAAAGATAGAAAAAAGGGTGATCAATGAATAAGTTACTTCTCTTGCTCTTTTGTTGAACAGAGATAAATTTTGAAAAAGTTTAAATTTTCAATAGACAAGCGTGAATGCAGACAGATACTAATTCAGGGATCAATTTAGCATAAACTTAAATTGCAGATTGAACCCCCAACTTGAAAACTGATTAAGAGAGGGAAAGATCTGTTTTTTTGAGACTTGATAAGGAGTAAATGTTTAAATTTCTATCCCTCAAGCTCTATTGGTGCAGTCCATACGCGGGATACATACATACATCGCTACCCAGGAAAAAACTTGAAAGATTTTGTTGACGGTTTCGTACAAACCGTTGGAAAATATGTTTGATAAAAATAGATCTAATATAATTGAATAAGGTTTTTTCAACACGTTGTCATCAATGCCAGAACTTGAAAAAACATTGTTCCTGAGTTCAACAAATTTTCAAAAAGGTCCTGTAGTTGCTCGATTTTCGAGGTGCTGTCCATCAGTCCCTATATTGTTTCTTTCTTAGCTGTTAGATTTACTTGGAATTTGTTGGGGGTGTCCCTTAATGACGTTTTACTCAGGAATACGTGATCCAGCAATAATGACGTTTTAACCTAGTGCTTTAAATTGATTTTCTCAGCTGTTTTCAGTCGGATCTACTTGAAACTTGATTGGGAGGTGTTCCTCTGATAAGATGCTTCTTACCTGAAGAAATCTTTCATCAAGGGTCACATGATCAGGCAATAATACCTTTTGAAGTTCTCAATGGATTGCTCAAGGAACGTTCGTTCTTATTTAGCTGTTTATTGCCCAGAAAGTTGCCAATGGAATTGCAAAGATGGGAGTCTATCAAATAAAGGTCTGAAACTGTAGGAATTGGAACCAATCTTTGACCCAAATGTTTGTAGTTTCAGTATCTTTACGTCCAAAGTTGAACTCACGAAGAAAAATCCTATGTTAGCAATTTTCTGTTCACTTCGTAGGTTAAACATCCCAACCAGTAAAGATTTGAAAACTAAGAAATTCAAACATTCTATAAAAGAAAGACAACTCTATAAAAATGATGCATAACATCCTATGTAAGCAGAGGTCATATGCAAAACTGTGACCGGCAAAAATAAGATAGCGTGATGAAGTAGACATGTTCAGAAAGTATTGGCTCCGTGACGCTCATGATAGAGTGATGTGGTGAATTTTGAAGAAAGTCTAGGTCTAACGACGAGGCCTAAAAGACCGATGATGATGATGATGATGATGATGCTGATCCTAAATCATTATCAATATTTGTGGCCCCTTTTTTACTTTTATCTTCAGTGTTGCTCCTTATCGCAACTTGGATCACAGATACTTAACGACCAGGTGATAATAAACATGGCGTAGAAGAGGTCGGGATTGGGAATGAGATTCGATGGGACTCGCACATGCTAATCAAGTTCCAGATCTCAATTTGATGGTTTATCTCTTTGATAGGTTCCATATTTCAGCTCCATAGGTGACTATCCGCAGGATACATTGGTTTAGAATACTTCATCCAATATTAGAGTGGTGAGAGCAGCTGCACATTAAGTGAGTCATTCACTGACAGAGAATGTAGTGAGTTCGATTCTTATGTTTCATTCCGATTCGCGCTGTTAATTTATTTACTCACTGCCGAAAGAAACACCACCTGAGTTAAGTTGCGATAAAAATTTTGGTGAGGATTGGTCTTGTTGTTCTTGTGGCTGTTACAGTAGATAAGAAACCAAGTCAACTCTACACGTAGTACTGTGTATTCATAATACGTGAACATTTTTTTAAAAAAAGAAATGTACATTTCAAATTCCAGGCATTCACTAGAAGAGAATTTTTAGAATCGGATTTTGCAGTTAACACTGTTGAAGAAAAGGTGAATATCTAATTTGAAAAAAAAACAACAACAAAAAAAAACAACAACAAAAAAACAGAACTTCTGGAAATGATTGAAATTTACGGACGGAAAGGGTTGAAAAAGGTTTCATGAGGTTTTGAAATAACTATCTCGGTTGGCAGTTCTCTTTTATAGGGTCTCCGTGATTGTTCGGAATAACATTATATCGATATTTTGTAAGGGAGATAACCGGGATTCACACACTACGTGATGAAACGAAGATAAACGTTGACATTCATTAAATTATTGAATCATTTGATTTTGATTGGTGGAAATTGTCTTCTGATATTATCAAATTTTTTTGCATCGCAATCCATTTTATGTTGCCAGATCTTTCTATTTATCACAAAAACACAAACCCCTACCCTGACCGTAACCCTAAATACTAACCCTAGCACTAACCCTTTATAGTTAGATTTAATAAAATTTTGTTTTTTCTGCCTTCATTTGCTTTGTATAAAAAATTATCTCCCTTGCAAAATATTGACTAAATGTTTTGGTGTATTAATTTTAGTCAATTATCACCGGGCTTCACTTTTTTTCTCGATCCCGAATGATTCATTTTGATGAGATGACATTTTTTACAATCTTTCACTCGATGTTATAAAAGCAATTAGCTCTAAGATCACAGCCAGTAATTGAAAAGCTGTAACATCAGAATTTCAAATCATGTCTTGAAAATTCCATCGAAAATGTGGTCAGGATAAATTATATTTATGACCTAATTAGTATTTTCCACTGGAAAACATCTAAAATAGAGTAAAAACGTCAAAGAGAAATTAGAATCTAGAGAACCTTGTTGTTAAATCCATCAAAATAAGGCCCCAAAAGGTCGAAAACTTTTCGCTAAAAATCCAAAAATGATTTTTAGAAGGGTTCTCGCCACATTTGGTCGCTAGGTTGTTCAACTAAGTATTAATCTTTAGTCTTAATTTGATATCAATTAAACATAGCACAAATAAAGATAAAAAAATTGTGATGTATTTAAAATCTATATATTTTACAGTATTTGTTATGAAAGAAGTTTATTTGAAAATAAATTAATATAAAGTATTTAAAAAAAATGGCGGAGAGCATGGAAGCATTTTCATAATTAGTACCAAAAGGATTACTTTTCAGAATAGAGATTAAAAAAAAAGTTAGTCACGTAGGTATTCTTGGAAAAAAGATTTTCAAATATTTTTTGGTGCTCAACAATATTTTCATCTGTTTTGGTGAGGGGTACCGACTCCAACTCTGAGAAGCTGTGTTCCATGGAACACTTTTACATGGGTCATCGAAACCCCAACCCAATTGGACGAAATCCCCGATGGACAGCTGACAAGGAGGTGATAAGTTGATAAAAAGTAAGCCTGTGAATTCTATTGTAATAATCTTAATGTTATTGATTAGAACAAAGATTGCAGAAATTTTTCGAATGAAAATTATCTGCTGAACAATACGAGCTCTAACGTAAGTGTGGATGAAAACACATGTTTATACTTTGAGAAGCGGTATAAAATGAGAGAGTTCAAAATCGAAATACTCTCCCTTTGTTTCTAAGAAAACATTTTATCTTATAAGTCAAAATATTCGATGTGGAAGCCGTTAATCCTGATGATAATAATGCTTTTTTTCTTTTGAGAAAAGATTTTTTTTATAATTTAATGAATAAATTAGAAAATTCTATTAAACATAAGGCAATACTTGCTTGGAACAACTTCATATCTTTTTCCGAAAACGGATCAAATGAAAATAAGCAAAAGTGGCCCCGAAATAACCATAAAAGATATTTCATGGGATAGAAAACTAATATATATACATCGAGAACATTGCAGAAAAATTCGAGAAGGTGATTATTCTCACAAAGAATCGTTAACAATTTGAACAAATTAATGGATAAAGAAACAGGAATAGAAGAAGCTAAAACATGTCCTGTGTATTAGTGAAATGAAATTATTATTATCATAATTATCATAATTATTATTTTCATTATTATTATGATGAAACAAATCTCATTACCTAAAACAATCTTTATTAACGTTACTTTTGAATTCGAAAAGTGACCAATTAGATTATTCAAATTCCCTATCATTCCTTTTCTTGGTTTGTTCTTATTTGCTTTGAATATATATATATATATATATATATATATATATATATATATATATATATATATATATATATATGAATAATTTTGTAAAGGGGTTTTTGTCTGGCAGTGGATTTTGTTGGTTGGACTTTTTGTCCGTATCCTCTTTTGCACATTTCGCTTGAATATTTCTCTCTAAAGTGTTTCGAGGTGAAGTAGCTTGGAGCTGTGAATCTTGTTGATGGTTGGAGCTTCCAACAGACAACTTCCGGTCCCATCCATAGTCCCTCCGGTCGAGTGAATAAATCAAACGGAGCAATTAAGGTTTTTCTTTTGTCGCCCCCCCTTTTTTTTTTACAACGATCAAGTGTTTTTGCTTCTCATTCAGAGGTTCTCAAAAACAAAAAAACAAAACAAAAAGAAAAAGAAACCTCTTTAATCTTTGTGTACTCTGTAACTGGTGACCCAGTATCTGAAGTAATAGTGGCCTGACTTTCCTCTCCCGGAGAGCTATTGCCGCATTGAAGTTCAAAGGTCCCTATTAACAGCCGTCCCGTAGTTTAAATCGCTTTTCTCTTTAAGGAATAAGTCTGTTCGTTTTCTCTTGTGCTGACAAAGCTCGAAATGTTGATCCCACCCACAAAAACATACCCAAGATGATCTTCATCCAGAGTCATACATAAATAAGAATTTTAGGCTTGTCCTCTACGGTGGCGTATGGTGGTTCTTATCTTGGGTGTGCTGTGTGCTAAGGATACACAAAAGTATAGAAATATTTAAGTGTCTGTAAAAAGCAATGGACAGTTGAAGCCTTTTCGGTACAACATGAGGAAAGTGGTCCCGACTGTAGAAATTAGAGAATTGATGGGAAACAGGATTTAGGTTCGACACTATTATCAGTGAATAATAATGTTCGATCAAAATTCTGCTTTTTCTTTCATTAATACCCCTATTTCTTTTTATTTATTCAACGTTTGTAGTATCGAACAAGCATGAGTGTGAAACTTGATTATTTTCAATTAGGACCACCTTCTCAACATTGTACCAAAAAAGTCTCTAACTGTCCATTGCCTTTTACAGAATCTAAAATATTTTTGCGTTTTCGTGCATCTGTAGCATAGCCCACCCAAGACACAAAGCACCATTCACCACTGCTCAGTTGATGACATCTTGTTGTATATTAGTAAAATGAAAACGTCAATTCGTCTGATATTTGGAGGGAAGAGGGAAACAATTTTATTCACATCATTTCAACGAAACTGAATCGTAATCAAATCGTAATCTGATAGTTTTAAAGGAGTAAAAAGTCGAAGAAAAGACTATGTTCAAAATCTGGAATATTGTTTATACGATTTTTGCTATCATTTAGCAAAATTTGTCAATCATTCTTTCTGTAATCAAACTATTTGTCTCAAATTGATTTTTCAAGTCAGTTGGAAACAAATAGTTTAATCACAGAAAACGTCCGAAACGTCTCTGTTCGCCCACTATTTCCATCCATTCTTTTCTGTGAACGCTATGAACCGTTTCAAATTTGGTCTGAACGAAACACTTTTTGGTTTCAGAGAACTGCCGACTTTTTCAGGAATTAAAAACACAGATATGTAGAAAGCACATGTACATACACACAGAGATATAAAATCACAAATAATATACTTACAGAGATGAATTTACAGATACATACAGAGATAAATCCTTAAATACACTCAGATACAAGATATACACGCACACACACACACATATATATATATATATATACGTATACATAAAAAACTCACATATACATAAAGATATAAACTCAAACACACACACACACACACACACACATATATATATATATATATATATATATATATATATATATATATATATATAGACACATACGCGTACGGAGATAAAATCACAGAAAGATATACATACAGTGATGAACTCATACATACACATACAGAGATAAACTCATATATATATACATATGGAGACAAACTTATAGATATATGCACATACAGATATAAACTTATCATAGATATATACACGTACTGCGATAAACTTCTAGATACATGCACATTTTGAGTCAAAATTATAGATATTTACAGAGACAGTGATAAACTCAGATACATACACATAAAATCACACAGAGAGATATTCTCACAGATACAAACAGAGATAAACTCGCAAATGGATACACATACTGATATAAACTCAGTCATTGTCACCGGAAGCTGGTGTGAATCAGTGTCGATTGAGAATTTCACTTTCGGCTGCACGTGATATTACTTTTTAATAATGGAGGAAAGGAAACCACTGCCTTCTGTTCTGCTTGATGTGGGCAATCAGGAAGAGGAACGAGAGGAGGATCTGAACAAGGACAAGGTAAAAAAAGGTGTAGAGTCGGCCATGGATGATGTCGACCTCTCCTACTTTTCAGCTCCTCACCCCACCAAAAAAACCCCCAAAACTGGTTCACATCTCCCTACAAAAAGGAGTTCAAATAAATTTAAGCACGAAATCCCAATCTTCGACGAAAAAAGGAAGAGGAAAGAAAAAGCAACTCCCAACAGCAGTGACTTCTGACACCACTTCCCGATTACTTCTTCCATCGCTACACCATAAAACCAACACCAAAAGAGATAGAGGCACATCAAGCGGTAAGTTGGGCAAGTGAAAGCCCCCCCCCCCCTACTGAAAATGGGGAGACATCTGCCGCATCCATCCTGGCTCAGTAATAAGGACGTGCAGCATAGAGATGAAAAGATCGACCAACTCTCTTTCATTTCAAACATTGTAAGCCTGGAAAAAGCATTGAGTACCCTAGAAGTTACCCAGACAAATAACGGGTCGTCACAGTAGCGAGAAATGGTTCGAGCTCGTAGAATGTATGGGGGCGAATCAATTCTTTAATTTATCGCCTCCAGTGACCGAATTTTTTAATCTGATCCCAGAAAACCACGCGAGCAGCACTATTCAGGGAGGGACCCAAATTAGATATGCGCCCATTCCTCTAAAGAACAGTAAAGCTAATCTTCCCAAGAGACATTGGTAGCCTGTCCTAAGACGGTTTTTTAAAATAGAACATGAAAATATGGGACAAGCCGTCGGAGTCCTCACTCCTTGTATGTTTTTCCGATATCCAACCACAATAAATGGGACTGAAGCTTTGATTACTCCGTTTAAATAGTCCGAGTCCAAACTACTAATACTATCTAACTCTGTTCTAGCGGGTGACTCGAATACTGTCTTTGATCCCAATTTAGACCGTTGGTAGGGATACATTGGGTTCTAAATGTTGAGATAATTTGGGAGACAAAACCTTAGATATAAAGGCACACTGAAACAAAACATTAAGTCTTGCAGTGTTAGCCTATTCACTTGGGAAATAGCTTCTCGTGATCACACAAAGTGGTACTGCAATTAATCAGTTTATTACACAGCGGATGAGACACCTTAATGAGACGAAAGCCAGGACACAAGCACGAGAGGGTGATCTTTATACCTGTGTTACCTGCACCAAAGTATGTTGGTCCGGGATAAGACTTTTCTCCCATGAGAAATCACCCAACAATGACACTAGGCAGTATCACCTATTCTGAATATGTTAAGTGTAAAAAAACAAGCTTGGCTGTTGTAGGAGTCATTAAAATCTAAAAGGAAACAAAACAGAATTCATTTTTCCATACATTATTATTCCAAAACTACGTATCCCATCTCAACTCTTTTATTAATAATTACTGTAATAAAACAAGTTTAACTGAGATGAAAGAGTGAATTTGTCATCAATTTTTGCGTACGTAACACTCACTTGAGCCGTCCTGACGTCACTGATTTGAGATGATGTCAATGTGACAAACAAAATAAATTCAAAACTCATATAGAAGGAGTTTGACAATAGTAGTTATCATTATAGAAATGCATTGTTCACAAAAAAATACAGTGAGCTTGCAAATGTCACGTCATGGCATCACTCTTTCTTTTTCCACTCACTCTTTTATTCATTCCGTAAATTCAATCGTATCCTAGAGTTGACTTTATTACTGTGAATTCGTCAGACAGAGAAATTTAAGATTTTCGGATTCTCGGTATTTTTTTATATTTACTTAATGCTTTCATGTTGTTTGTTTGTAGTTATATTTCATGGGATTATTCTCCTTCTGTTTGTTTTGGGACTTTTTGATTTCTTTTCACAGTTTATGCACTGAGTACTTTCCCAGGTAAACCGTTCCATATCGATGAAATTCTTTCTGTTAGAAAGTTTTCCCCTTTCTTCCTTGACATTATAATGAATACTTGTTTCAAGTGTCCCCTATTTGTTTTTCAACAAGCTACATAATTTTTCCTCAATTCGATCTTCGGTATAGTGTCGCTGTCATACACACTGTATGTCATTCTAAATTCCTCAAAGATATCTCCAGGATGTCCTCTGTAGGTCAACGTAGGCAACTTTAACAATCTGTGTCTATCTCAATAACATAAGTTTTTCCGTTTCAGGTAACATCTTTGTTGCCCTCTGCTGAACGGCTTTCCTTCCTTTGATATCCTTAACTTGATATCGTTTGCAGTCGACTAAATCCAAATACTCAATCTTGATAGACAAGCAGCTCAAATTACACAAGGAGATATCCTAGATCGTGCCGTTTAAACGGTAAATATTGGCGAAGTAGCCATAGATGAGGCGGGGCTAGCCTCCCTGCTTATAAAGAAAGATCGGGGTCTGGTAGTTAAAGATAGATCAAAAGAATGTTTTTCGAGACGAACAGTAACTGAATAAAAATGAACACATGTATGAGGAATTTCAGGATTAATTTCGAGGTACTAACACAAGAGTGGGAACCAATGATTAATCTTCAAAAGTTATTCCCTTGATTGTTTTTTTTAATTTTTGAGGCTGGACATACATGAAAATAATTAAATACAACAGGGCTCTGTGACTGAGCAACGTTACTGGGTGTTTAATAAAAATATAATTTTATTCGATCACGAACCATAAATCATTATTTTTGATTTTTACGACTACTTTTCACCTGCAAATGTTTTTTATGCACGGAGGACGTAAATAGAAATTTCGTGTTTGTTTTGAAATAAAAATAAACATCTGTGTACAAAAGAAAATGTCTTATGAAAATTGTCTTTGAAAGTGCGATTCATCATCATCATCATCAGTAGTCTTTTAACATCCGTCGTTGGACATAGACCTTCCCCAGGATCAGCCACTTTTCTCTATCATGGGTGTCGCAGAGCCAGTATTTTCTAAATTTGTCCAGTTCATCTCTCCATCCTGTATTTTGTCGGCCTCGATTTCACATGTGATCTCTGGAGATCCGTATTGAGAGTCGTGAGGTCCATCGGTTGTATTTCATTCTTGCAACAGCCCATTGCCATTCAAGTTTTCTAATATGTTCTATGATATCTCTGACTCCCGTCTTTTTCTTATATTGTGTGTCTTATTATCTCTCCATGTGAGGTTGAGCATGATTCTCTCATGTGCTCGTTGCATGCTTCTCAGTTTGCAGGTTTGTCTCTTGAATGGAAGACAAAATAAATAAACTCGCAGATGGAAGAAATTTCGTCGTGATTTTCTTAGTTGCTTTTTTTATCGTAACTTCTGTCCATGAAAATTAACTTAATGAAAAAATGAATGAAAAATATCTAAATCTGAGAAAACCATCCAACGTTTTGAGAAAAATGTTCGGATCTACAGATATTCCCATTTTATCGCAGTCGTTTTTTTTTCATCCTTTTAATTTCATATGTATTTGGACAAGGAATGCAAATTGTGAAAATCTACACCAACATGCAAAGACAACACAGAAATGTGGCTACTATGCCTAAAAGAAAATGATATATAATTGAATTTATAGAAGAAAAATCATTGTTAAACAAAAAATCAAATTGATTCAAAATTGTAAGCAAAAGAAAAGAATCTATTTCGAAATAATGACAAAACAAAGAAAATTGTTACGACTTGATATTAACCAACTCAAAACACTATAAAACAACTGAAAGAAACAATAAAAGTAGATAAACCTTTATCAAAATAGATTAAATAAGAATAATAGCACTTAAAAATAACTAACCATTAACATAACAATCTTAATTATGAACAATTTAAAGAAAATTATAAAATATAAGAAACAACCATAGTGCATTGCATACAGAACTTTGAATCAAATTATAATACGTAGAACGATAATATCATATCTTTATTGAAATACCGCAAACAACATAAGGGAAATAACTCAATTTCAAACTGAATTCATACAACATAATGAAAGTAAAATGCAAAAGGTGATATTTGAAATTAAAAACTCACCTGAAGATCGTAGGGTCGTGGAACAAGCCTATTGTGAGCATTCAACGCTATAAAGGTTATACTTGCCCTATCTAAAAGAAAATATCGATCACTATTTCTATAATAATAGCACTTAGCTTTATATATATATATATATATATATATATATATATATATATATATATATATATATGTATGTATATATATATACATATATATATATATACATATATATATATAATATATATATATATAATATATATATATACATATAATAATAGCACTTAGCTTTATATATATGTATATATATATATGTATGTATATGTATATATATATATATATATATATATATATATATATACATACATACATACATACATATATATAAAGCTAAGTGCTATTATTATAGAAATAGTAATAAATAGTAATATATATATACATATATATATATTACTATTAATATATATATATATATATATATTAATATTAATATATATATATATATATATATATATATATATATATATATATTACTTTTTATTACTATTCTATATATATATATATATATATATATATCATAAAATACTAAGGTAAATATGCAAGTGCGATTGTTCTCCACAAGTACGAGAATTACGAATCACAGAACGGAAACGAACATATGTCTGAAATCAGCCGGTCTCAAATTACTTATAGCGTATAACTTAAGATCAAATTTTGTAAAAACCAAATCGTCGATTCCAATGACATCTCCGTTTGCGCTTTTAGATAACTAGTCTACCGAAAAATATTTTTCTTTCTGCTTTTACCTAGGATTTTCACAAAAACTATTGAAGTTAGATCCATATAATTAAACTTCTATACATGTATATTTTGATTCTGCATCGTCCAGGATTGTTTTTTAGCTGTGATTTTTAGTCCGTACATAATAGCTGTTCAATAACCGAGAGATTAGAGCCTCAGAAAGTAGAAACAGCGGGAGTATTTTTCTTTTCAATTTCATATGCTTTCAAACTATTTGACTTTCAAATTTCACGGAAATATTCAGGTTTTAGTGGGGGCTCTATTCACAATGCAGTTCTACATTTGAAATGGACCATCACTTGAGGCATATCTGAAATAAGTTGGTTGAACATCGCCTTGAACACACATTCCAAGATCGAATTTTACAAAAATGAGTTGGTCGATTTGTATGGGATCAGTGTTTGCACTCTCAGGAAACAAGTCGGTCGAAAAATATTTTTTCTCTGTGATTTTTCATCTATAATTTAATAAAAAACTATTAGTGTTACAACTATCAAATCAAACTATACGTATATTTTGAAACAGTTGTTGAATGTCTTTCATCATTTAGTTTTAAACCACGTTCGAATTCTTTTCCTTTCAATTTTATATGCTTCCAAACTATTGTATTTTAAACCTCACAAAAATTTGTCAGTTTTGAAAGGACATAAAGAAGTTTTTTTCAGGTTTTTGAGGGGAGTTTAACTTCTAAAGTAGTTATAATTCCAAATTAGACCCTTTCTTTCTATTTGTCATTGGGAAACAGTGAATGTGATTTCTTTTCCCCTCAGTGCTGATCCAGTTATTGCTGCATCTCTATTATATAGAGTATCACATTATTTTTTCATTTCAATCATGTGCTTTTAATTTACAAATCCTTCAAAACTTCTAGAAATTTGTCAGGTTTGAGAAAATAAATAAAGATTTTATAAGTGATGGCTTAATTTATAATGCTGAACAACAGCCATAATTTCCATTCATCGTGGAACCATGGATGTAAATTCTTCTTTCTCTCAGTGCTTATGCTAGTTCGCTCAAGGTTGCACGCTGGCCTCCGCAGTTTTGCCTTGGAATATGTGCTGACCAAACCGGTGAGGGCATATCTGAAATCAGCAGGACACAATTTACCTCCGTCACACGTTTTATGGTCGAATTCCACGCACATTATTCAGCCGATTTCTATCTGGCCTCCGTTTGCGTTCACATGAAAAAAACTAATTTTGGCGCTAAATAAATCTGTGATAGCAACAATACACCAGTGTTTAAAAATGTGGTAAATACAGTTAGTGAACCAATTTCAAAACCTGATGGAGGAATTGTTAGTTGGTTGTCTTTTTTCTTTCAATTTCATGTCTTTTCAATATGTTATATCTTCAAGTCTCCAAGATATTTGCTAGTTTGCTTTTTCTCTCAATGATTATGACATTGGCAGGATTTCTTTAGGAATCTATCCCTAAACCGACAATAAACATGTTTTTTCTTTGAGCCCAAGACCATAACCCTGCTTCTAAGCCTAATCCAAACACAAACGCAGTGATACAACATGGGCACAATTTAAATCCGATAATCCGCTTTGACGTATGATTTACTAATATCAACATTGATTCAATGATTTCCCAGTTTTCAGAAAAAAATATTCTTCTAAGTTCCAAGAGGGGATACGCATACTTGTCCACATCTATGAAAACTCTATAAAATATCATTTGCATCTTAATGTTGTCACGTTTAGAGTTTTTTGTTTCCTGTAATCACCGGGTATCTCAGCCAGTATATATATATATATATATATATATATATATATATATATATATGGCAGGTGATCTACCAGGGATCATGACAAGCATACCATCACTAAGATCACCACACACGTTCTATCAACATATCCCTATCTACCATAACTTTCAGTCCCACTATAGAAAACACCTGGTCTCTTGTAAGACCATATTACTTGACAAAGCTCGATATGAACGAAATATCAAAATAAAGAATCGTTTGACTTAAAAAGACTTCCGATATTGTCATTTTACTCTTATATATATATTTATATTTGAAGAGACCTAAATGGAGTTGGTTAGGAAATATCCACCCGTACTTAGTGACATTGATAATGCGAGACAGTACAAAACAATTGAGGCAATAAAATAGAAAAAAGAATTAAAAAAAAACCCCTCAAAATTAATGTTGAACGACCAAAGGAATCTGGAAGTGTTTTTATATTATCTGGGAAGATGGGAAATGGCTTAATTTCACTCTTGGCGGCGCTAATACCGATGAGGCCGATTTGTCTACAAAGATGTCTGCGTCGGGAAAACGTCACAGGAAAGTTAGCAGACGATAAACATCGGACAAGATGGCGGCAATTATTCTATCTGTTCCGCTGGTATTCTGTTGACAGGATGATTGTCGAGCAAGATTGTTTGAGAGTCACATCGTCAAAAAAAGGAAGGAAAAACTATACACGAGTCTGGAGTGAATATTGAGTAGATGATAGGAACAAATAGAGAAACAAACAGGACTGGTTAATCATTCAATAGAAACCGCCAGGAAACCAACGTCTTTAGGCAGCATTGAATTGGTTGAAAGGATGATCAATGAATAAGTTACTTCTCTTGCCTTTTGTTGGTAGTGATCACTAAAAAGTCTGAATGTTCAAAAGACAAGCGCGCACGTAAGGATCAAGTATGGAATTGGTGGTGGGTTACGCTGGGGTACCTGAGGTTACAGCGTATACCTACTTCTCAATTTTTATACATAGTTCCCAAATTCTATTTCCATCACTGTTAGGGACCAATTTAACATAAACTTACTTTGTAAACTGGACAACCCCTGCTAAAAACCAATTTAGGTGGAATTCGAAAAACAAAACAGTCAAAAGATTTTGTACACATAACAAGGAGTAATGTTTAATTTTTAGCCCTCTAACTCCATTGGCACAGCCTGCACGCGTAATAATACACGATGATCAAAATGAGACGATAACACATCTGCACGTCATCGGATTATAGTGGCATATGCTCGTAAAACTTGTATGTCACTCTATAAGTATCCATAGTTAAATATCTAGCGACAATCAGAGACAGACATACATAGCCATCCTGACTGACTTGAAGACTGAAGAGATCTATTTGGGTAGTTTTTGTGACAGTTTTAGTTGACAGTCTCTAATAGATGATCAGTTACTCTTCCACGTGAGCAAACGTATTCATCTATTTTATCGAGGAAGGAATTACAATCGCCTGTCTTCGTGTCTGTGTGACTCTATTTCTGTCTTTTTTGATAGAATTACCTGTTTTTATTGTTGTCGGCATATAAGAGCACACACACACACACACACACACACACACGCACACACGAATTGTAAGTGGTGTTTAAATTCCAATGAAGCCAAAGATTTTCTATGCCAAATTTTCCAGCAGGTATGCGACACACTAATCTAAAAATTAAAAAAAACCCTTTATGTTTAAATGCCAGTCTTTATCGCTCTAATTCATTCTGCATGCACAAACAGTCTCTTACGCAAATAAACACTAGAACAAACACTTCCTACCTATTGTAGTCTCATTGGAGGTTCGTTGTCTCTCACTCTCATTTCAACAGGACAATCACAGCGTCAGATTTTGTAATAAAAAAAAGCAGACGACAGAGAAAGGAAATAATTGACCGTTTAGATATTTTTAGATGTTTTCCATCCAGATTAATATGCTTTGGGTCAAGTATAGATGTCAGAAATTGCTTATCAGATGATTCTTGATGGAAAGTATTTCAATTTATGTTTTTGATTGTATTTTGGATATAAGCCTGACCGTAAATTTTGCTTTAAACCCCAAAATAAATCTTGGTAATTTATCTTAATAATGTTTCGGTTTCACCGGGAAAAAGTAATAATTCAACAGCGGGAATAATTCCATAGGGAAAATAATTGCAAATGAGTCCATTTAATTGGTTTTTTCTCAAATGAAATGCAACATTACATTGCTTTATAAAACTATTTTATCTAATGTAAAATCTCCCAACTTCTAAAATTTAAAAAAAATTGTAAAATGAAATTTTCATAGATAGATAGCAAAAATTATGCAAAAGTTTACTCACGCCAATTAGAGCATATGGTAAAGGTTGAGCAGTCACACCTTCATCTAAAACAGGGTCCTGGCCCCCCCCCCTGCGTTCAAAATTTGTGCGTTTTGATGCCTGCGCTTTATATTTATAACGAAACATTTTCAACCATGCTCTATTTACCGTCAAGTATTGAACTAAAAACCTTATCAAGACCCATTAGACAGGCGAAGATATCAACAAAGAAACAAACATGGATGCAATTGAATTCATATGCGTTTAAATGTACGCACACTCAATTTTATTGAATCACCGTAGCCCCACACATGGCCTGACCAACCAGCCAAGTGATCAACAGATTCTTTTCTTTTGATCTGTGTGCAGGCTTGTGTGTATCCCAATGTGCTCCTGGTCACAATCTTTGGGGCAACAACCTTGAGAATCTGCTTGAGTACGCTACTAAGCAGTATTTGAAAACGACCTGCTTGTTTTTTTCTGAAAGGTTTTTTTTGGTCTCAATGATCATTTGGGGACCAATAATGCCCAAATCCTACGCTGGTATGTTTTAGATAATGTTTTTTTTAAAGATAATTACAGGGAGGCATTATATAATTACAAAGATGCATTATAATGATATTCTGTTAATGATATCTAGTTTGTATTTTCTTACCTTTATAACAAGAACTTAGTGACTTGGATGAGCTTGCTTCTGATCACAAAGAATGTTGATATTCGAAGCTATTGTCGTTACTTGTAATCTTGAGTCGGCTTGTATATTCAGTTTGTTGTTAAATTTGTTTTTTTTTGTGACTGAATAGAGTGAAAAAGTTCTTCCACATAAAGATGTTGCTGGGAATTTCATCATTCCTTTCAAAGCTTTAATGCTTATTGCAGGGTTTTCCATAAATAATCAAGCCAACATCTTGCAAATTCCATATGTTTAAACTTTGATTGTAATGTATGGTCTGTTGCAAAATCAATCTGTTGTTTCTTTTTTTCTTGCAAAAGATTAAATTTAATGGCTTTAGAAATGGATTTTCAATCCATTATTGATTGTCAGTTTCTGCCGGGAAATATTCTGCTATTGTTTCACAAAGAAGTTGCAATAACGAATATTTTGTTTGTTCAATCAGAGAAATTTCAAGTTTGAAATACAAAAACTACCGAGGTATTTAAACCGCTCAACATAACCCCTAGTAACACAGTCACCTCAAATTTTTAGTTAATGCTAAAGTGCATTCGATTTCCCCAGTACTCTGTAATATGTCACATTGGTACCCCTTGCTGCAGCTTTAACCTCACTTAAGTGAGTGAATCAATGCCCAATGGCCAGCAATATACGACTGCAGTCCAATTTATTGTTGGTGCCAGTATTATTATTTTTCCTTCCTAGTAAATGGGAAATTCAAAGAGAACGACCCGGATGATAAATAAACCTCCCCTAAGAAAAGATTTACTGCAAAGGGTGGAAGGTGAAAATATGTAACCCCCCACCAACTAAAGCCACATTCGGGTGAATAAGTATAGAGAAGACACTCCATATTCGAAACAATCGATCACAACAATATCCATGAATAAAGAACTCTCTCTAAACGCTAGGCAAGGCCTGGAACTGGACCTCAAACCAGCTAAAACACTACTAGTCAATATAAGTACCCACTCTATTTCTCCAAGGAAATAACTCTGACCTGGGCTCAGACCTGCACAGGCTGCAATATTGTCAAGTTACTACTCGGATGGCGTAACAGAATTTAATAGTCAACGTTCACCTGCTCCCGTCGGGACGTCTAGGATCAGTGCCTGAAACTTGCAGACTGTTTTGATTCTCTTTCAAGAGGACAGGAGAACTCTATAGCCAACTCAGGAATCTACCAACTAAAGAGTGTTCATGTCCCGCAGTCTAACCACGGGTCACTCCTGCAATAGGGAACAGACGATAACTAGCTCGGGTAAGAAGGTCACTCTTGTCGAACCTACGACCTAGGGACACTATTTCTATCCGTGCAACCTTAATGGGTCATAGGATACAAACCCTGGGTTTAAAGGGCCGGGGCAGCTCTGGGCAAGTTGCACTTCACCTTAAAACTCTATTGCTCATGTTGGTGGGTTATTCTACAAACGGGCTCTGCCGCTACGGTCCTGCTGTGGGACCCACCTACCGCAGGACAATCTTCGCTTCCATTCCAATTAGAAAGATTTACCATTTCCCCTCCAACACTGATATTTTAGTTCGGATGAAAGTTCAAAAAATATGCTAAGCTAGAGTGAATTCAATTTCTTTGCATGATTAAAAAACACGCAAATACCTCTCCATGTGATAATTGACTTCCTAAACATCCACTTTCAATAACACAATTATATAATTTGTTCTGTCATTTTTTTGATATGTAAGTTACTTTTAAACATATAATCTTATGCCTTACGAACAGAATACAATGTTCTTATTCAGTTTACAGTGTATAATCGTTGCGAAGACCAGATGTGTTTCGTTTAAAACTAGTCCGGATTCCAATTTAGATGTTTTTGTTTTGTTTTCTCGAGTTTGTGTGTCCAGCGTTGACTTCATGTCCTGAACTATGATAGAGTATGCTTTTTAAATACGGTAAAAGTACGTGACTATGATTATTTCCATTTATAAATATGAATTGGTCATAATTCTACATTAAGCATGGCTTTCTTGATAAAAACCAACAACCGAAGTCTGGTACAACGGACGCATTTCGATTTTCTGCATCAATACCGCATAATATTTATACGAAACAGTGAACGGTTTATACCTCAAAATCGACCACAGAACCCAAAATATATGATGCAGAAGCCAAGGATTCTACGAAACCCTGCTTTGTCTCACTAGCCGGGGATCAACTTTAAATGTCAGTAAATCACAACAGGACATATGGAAATAACATTATAGTATTAGAAGCAAAAATAGTAATAAATAAATCGGCAGTTTTATTGTTTTGACTTGCTTTTTCTTTATTGCTTTGTGCAGAGACATCGTGTCTAAAAAAATGTCGAACAGCCACGCGCCTCTTTTGTCGGCCATATCAGCTCGACTGAGTTCTCTAAAAACAATTTGCAATTAGGAGATTGCATTTTACTTATTTCCAGTTTAATGGCCTATTTTATTATTTCGCTGAGAATATTTTATCACTGAACTATATCAGTACTTTTTTTGAGTACCGATCACCGTGGCTCAGTGGTTGGGTGCTCACCTTCCGGCTCGGTAGGTCGTGGGTTCCAGCCATGGAAATTATACCAGAGAGATTAGAAATCGTTCTCAACCCTCCTCTGCTGAGAACTCAACGAAAAGAGTTGGATCGAGGAAGCCTGGGGATGGATGGGTCTGTCTCCCAAGACACTCTTGTTATCGGTACCACAACGATGAGACTCAATGGAGCTGTACTAAGTTACAGCTCTATGGACTATGAAGATTTTACGTTTGTAGCTTCGAGAAAGGACAGATTGCATTTCTCATACTTTATGTTACAGTATTCAATATTTAATATATTTGATGTTAAAACTCTTGCTAATATTTTTCTTTGCTTTCGAGCGTCAAAATCGATCTGGAATTGTTCTTTTCACTTTTGGGGATAAAAATGAAGCAATGAATGCACTTCTGAGAATTAAAATCGTTCGGTGGGAACCTCTTTCTCTTTTGGCGGTCAAAATCAAAGGGGATTTTTTTTCACTTTTAGAGATCAAAATCGAGGAGGAACTTTTACTCGCTCCAGGGGTTTAAATAAGGATAAAGGAACTTTTTCTTTCTGAACCAGGGGTTAAATTCGACGGGGAATATATTTCTCACTTTTTGGGATCAAAACATAGTGGGACTTTTTCTTCACTTTTAGGGGTTAAAAACAATGGGAACTTTCTCTCCCTTTCTGGGTTCAAAAGTAATGGGGACTTTTTTTGTACACTTATTTCTTTTTAGAGGTCTGAAGCAGGGTAAACCCCCGTTGTTATACTTGCACTTATTTTCTCCCAGGTCACGCTGGGTATCATTGCTAGTAGTTAATGTACCCTATGTTGAAAAAAATAATTCGACGACATAAATTCTATTTCCTTGTGCGAAAATGGCAAATGTTTATAATATCAGAATTTCCTTGAATCTTTTAGAAGGAATGAAGATCTGAAATATTTTCTGTCAAACTCCGGTCAAAACCTGAAGCTGACTCTGTTTTCCTCCATAACTATAAAAACAATTACTCGTTAATGATTCAACAACCGTAGCGTCAAAATTTGAAGTCATGTAAATAAATCAATCATTGAATGAATATGTTCTGATTGAATTCTATTTATGACATCGTTAGTTCTTTCCATTGGGAAACATCTAAAATGGAGTAAAAGCATCTGCAAATATTTAAATTCTTCTTAGTTCAGAATAAGTCTCCCAAAGGGTCAAAAGCCCCCCCCCAAACCCAACTCAATTTCAGAAAAGGTCTAGTGGAGTGCTAATGCCAATTTTCAAGTCTGTAGATAAAACGATAGGGTCAAGAGCGCTGGAACATACAAATAAACATTTAAAAAAGATAGAACTTATTACTATCTTTGATGGCTATGGTACAAGAACCATAAAAAACAATCCTCATCAGATTTGGGGAGTAATAATCAACACAAGACAGCACAGTATATAAGGAAGAAAACGGGTGTTCGTGACATCATAGAAACTATCAAAAAACTCAAATGGCAATGGGCAGGCCACGTTGCAAGAATGAGAGAAAACCGATGGGCATCACCTGTCATAACATGGATCCCAAGAGATCACGTAAGAAAACCAAGGCCGACAGAACACAAGATGGAGAGATGAACTTGACAGATTCAGGAAATACTGGCTCCGCGATTCCCATGATAGAGAATTGTGGCGAATCCTGGGGAAGGTCTATGTCCAACGACGGACGTTAAAAGACTATGGTGATGATGAATCAACATCCCTGACCATGATTTGAGAATCACCACACAAGGATTAGTAGTTGCGCTTCCTACCGACTGAGCTGATATTGAGACGTCTTGCATATCTACGAAAATCTTAAAATAACCATTTCCCTACCGAGATTTGAAATCACGACCAGTAGATAGGTTACTGATTCTCTTACTGACTGCGCTAAACTCTACACTACGCTAAGGCCAAATCCAGCCAACCCCAGAACAAATCAGATTGGCTTAGCTCTGAGCTACAAGGAATAAATGAACAATTCTTACACATTTTGCATTTCTTGTTGGCCAACTTTCAAACAGAATTACCATTGTAAAAATGTTTTCAACAAGGAGTATCGTATTTTACGACGTATAAAACACGTTTTTCCAAGTTTTGTCTCGGCAGGTGAACTCTTTATCAGTTGTTTACTGACGTTATTACGCAATGAAAATAATTTATACGGTCAACTAGCCACTTTGGGAGTTAATATAGATTTGAATAGATAAGAACATCTGAATAACCCGATAATGTGGTGAGCTATGAAGATCATGAAAAAAGACAGGGTTTCACTTATTTTTTCACAAAATATACCTGCAAAAATTTGGTAGCGTCTTCTATGCTTAAATATGGTATTAAGAATATAAAGTAGAACTTAACATTATCTCATATTCCATCTTTCGAGGGGTTAATTTCCGAATTAATTATCATCGTAAACGATTAAATGGGTCCCAAGACGCATATAGCCGTTTTTTTGGCTATTCGTGGCCAGAAACCAATATGATCAAAAGTATATACCTAGTTCTTGGAGATCTGTCCTCCAGACAGCACCTCTTCATTGCACTAAATCTTTGTTTCTAGCGCAGATTTAAATGTGTATTGTTTATGACGTTGAAAATTAACCATGATCCGCGTTTGTCTACGAAGTCGGATGCAGGGAGGTAAAAGAGTAGATATCTCAGTAGTGAAAGAGTAGATATTTTATAGAGCTTTGGCTTGAGCAGAAAATAAGAACCTAACTTTTGTATTCAGCCGTATTCAATGGCAACCAGTCAGTGGATTTGTAAAATTCGAGCGTTTATCGGTTCATCATTGTATTGGAAGCAAAAATAGTAATAAATAAATCGGCAGTTTTATTGTTTTGACTTGCTTTTTCTTTATTGCCTTGTGCAGAGACATCGTGTCTAAAAAAATGTCGAACAGCCACGCGCCTCTTTTGTCGGCCATATCAGCTCGACTGAGTTCTCTAAAAACAATTTGCAATTAGGAGATTGCATTTTACTTATTTCCAGTTTAATGGCCTATTTTGTTATTTCACTGAGGATATTTTATCGTTGAACTATATCAGTACTTTTTTTGAGTACCGATCACCGTGGCTCAGTGGTAGGTCGTGGGTTTAAGCTATGGACGAGTCGGACCAAAGACTTTAGAAATCGTACTCCATACCTCTTTGCTAAGCACCCAGCATAAAAGAATTGGATTGAGGAAGCTTGGAGATGGATGGCCTCAGTGGTTGGTGTCATTCGTTTTGTTTACTCATAGGATCGCCCACTACCCTTCCCAGGATATCTGGAATTTTGGTGATTCTTTTGTATTGATAGTTTTTGCTATTCAACACGATTCTCTCATATTATTGAATGTAATGGCTACATTTAATAACGATTCTATTCATCTTTGGCTTTCAATTTTTCAATTTTGACTTCGTGAAATAATATGAAGGAAATAAGTATAAGTTCCACGGAAATGGTTTTTTTTTCAGTATCTATGGGAGATTGTACAATAAAACTAGAAAACCTTCGGGCAGCACATTATTCAATCCTTTCGGTCAACTGCTTTAATGTCATGGTAGAATTACGAGGTCCGCATTTTTATATATATAAAAAAGTGAAAAATTACCCAAATGCCTCGAATGGTTTAAAACACCAAAAATGACAATTTACGATTTCTATTGAAAAATATCACAATATTGCAAAATATCACAATATTTTACAAGTATGAGATTAATTGACTCGGAGAAAGACTACTGGCTCTTCGACTCGCCACCTTGCTCATACTGCTGTCACTAGTACTACTACTACCGCTAATGATGGACGCATTGTTGAACTTATGGTTCTTGCTTCAACTATGTCGTTGCGAGGTAAGCGCTCTTTGAGGTTCTCACAATTTGACCTATTTGACATTAAAGTTCTGCTTTCTCGGCTTTTATAAACACTTTGCACTCTGTACATGCATGTGCAAACGAAAAAGAATAATATAAACACTCAGAGAAATAAAATTACAGCCATCTTTCAACAAGTCTAGGGCCGAGCCAGTTTCACGTAGAAATCACTATCGCGCCTTCTTACGTATCTCTGGCCGCGACGAAAGATTATAACTCACGTTTACATGAAGATACAGACTGTTCTTATTCCAGCAAAAACACTTGAAACAAGCCTGGCTGCTACAGGGTCTAACTATGACCCGACTTCTATTCCGACTAAAAATGATCTGCAGCTTTTGTAGTGCATATATGATGAATAGCTTCCAAATGAATGGGTAAGTCTGTCGATTCTTAGGAAACAATACATTCAAACTTAGCTACGGTAGGGTCAAACTCCTAATTTCCACTCCAACTGAAGATAATTATTGCAATTTTGTATTGTATACATATATAGAGCCCGAGTATATATATATATATTCATTGCATCAAGTATTCATTGCATCAAATATAAAAGGAAATATCGTCCGAAATGCAATACAATTCATTTGCAAAGAAAAAAAAAGTTTCATACATATATATGAATTGTATACATTAGTTATAAACACCGTTTAGTTTGCTTTCTTTATTTCTTTTCTTTATCTTTTCTTGTATTCTATTTTTTTTTAATCTCCAAAACTGATTTCAAGTGAAAGAATAACGTGACGCAGTGTTCTGTAAAAAGAAATACTTTCTTTTCCTTTTTCTCTCTTATTGACTCCCCTCTTATCAAGATAAACAACGTTCTTACTTTATTACGAACGTTGTCTATCATCAATCACTCTACTTTCGGGTCACTCAATTCCTTACAACGCTGTTAACCAATTCAAATCTGGTCTTTACATGAAATTTCCCCCGTCATATCACAAATGCAGTTATTCATTTCTAATCCATAAAATATATGGTTGGTGTGTGTGTGTGTGTGTGTGTGTGTGTGTGCACTCGTAGACTCTACTATAAGTAGTAATACATAAGTAAAAATAATATATAGATCTGAGGGAAATCATTGCTCCACTGATAAATCTAATCGTCACTTATGGTGTATTGTAGACTAAACTTTGTCATCACTAAAATTGCCCTCCTCCACCACAGCGCAAAGGTAGTGATATTTTCCAGAGAAAATCAGACCATGTACATGAAATACCATTGATCAACGACTTCAACAACAAAAAAGCATAAAACAAAAAAGCTACCCCGAAGATGAGGTATCCACAGCAACCCCAACTATTAAAGTTCATAGCTCTGTGATGTACTCTAAATTTCATGAGACTGACAATACTATTGGGGTGAACATCAGAGTTTTTTTTTCCTCGGGTCTACCATGGTTTTTCGTCTGAAGGGCGTACTGGAATCCAGACACCATAATGGGAGTAACACAGCTACCTGAAGAGACGATGAGCAGTTGCAATGTTGTTTCACTCTTAATAATTGATGCTCAGGTTTCTGCCTTTCCAGGTGTCAGTTTGCTGACGTATGAAGAACATATTGCAAGGCAGTACCCAGCTCTTGATACTGTGCAAAAGATGGATATCCATAAACATATTCTACTCACTATATTTCAAACCATATAAACTCCTAATACAAACAGAAGCAGCTCCTACAGTCTCAAGTAGCTCTTTAACTGATTTCCTCGTAAATCAGACAGAAATACCGTCTAATCATACATGGACGAAGAAAACCTTCACAATAGGAAATATGTTGTGCTTGCAGACTGTACACTAGCAGGTTATAGTGGTTTACCAACACACACACACACACACACACACACACACACACACACACACACACACACACACACATATATATATATATATATATATATATATATATATATATATAATAGTAGAACTTGGACTCGCTACACAAACCAGCCCATGCCTCTGCCCTGTCCAGGCCCCACCAGGCGAATCACTGTCCATGCTTCCCTTGGGTCCATTCTCTGGGAAGCTGGTGAGAACGCTGTGAGTGCGGCAGCGAGCGGGATAGGGACACACACTCCGCCACGGGTAGCGAACTCCACATAGGGGTCATCACTGCAAGGATGCCCAGTAGTAGTTTGGGAGTAGCTTTCATCCTGACCCAGGTATCCTGGCATTCCAGCTCTACTCTAAAACAACTTAACTTCAACAGTAGAAAGTTGTATGTATCGAGCACTCTATGAAATAAATCCATTACATTCCAGAAGTGGCTTTATATTATTGATATATTATTATATTATACTGCTAGCCTGATTTGTACCACATATACCATATATATATATATATATATATATATATATATATATATATATATATATATATATATATATATATATATATATGTGTGTGTGTGTGTGTGTGTGTGTAGGGGGATTTGGTTAAAACTACACATATATGCCGGGAATAATAGCATTTGTATAATGATGCAAATATATCACAAGACATAGCATATGTATGTACAATAACAGAACAGTGCATCCATTTATTTATTGTTCAACCACATAACAATACATGTCCAATTAGTATGCATCATGCACACACAGAACACATTCTATCCCCCACCTTCGACATTCGTGTCGATCTCTTATCCAACATGGCTGATGACAGATGTATGAATAACCCCCCCAAGAATTTCCAGGCCATCCACTAACGGCTCCAAACACAGTCATACCGTCTGTCTGTCAGTCATGCCAAAGAAATTAAAAGGTCATATATTGTCAATACACCAAGTGAAAAGTTTTAAAAACATTTTGGAAACATTTCCAATGGGGTTTCTATTTACATTTCCATTATATTTACAAATACAAATCTTCTTATCTTATGATCATTATTTAAGGAGTCAAAAGTGGGAGAGAAATTTTTTCTCCTTGGCTCAAAAGTGGAGGAAAACTTTCTCAAGGTGTCAAAAGTAAAGGAGACTCCCCCTTTTTTAAGGGGTCAAAAGCAAACGTATTTTTTTTCACCCTTTAGGAGTCAAAAATAAAAGGAAAGCTTTTTCGCCTTTAAGGGGTCAAAAGTAAAAGTGGGCTTACTTTTTTACAAGTATAAAAGCTTTAATCACCTTTTTACTCCTGAAATATTTGACTCGGCGTAGAGTACTTTAACTAGTATATATATATATATATTTCATTGTTTCCCATTATTTTCAGATGAAGCGTTTTCACTTTTATTTTTCTATTACTTGTTTTACTCTTGGCTTGAACCCACATCTTCCACACCCTTTTTATGGACATTGCCTTAACAACTTCAGCCATAGAAGAGAAAGTTGTAGAATGCCTATTGATTTGTGCCAAGATTCAAAATATGAAAATTATAAATATTTCACGACTCAAAATGACCCAGACATACTCAATGATTTCCATATCAAGAAAACCGCCATATTAAGTAATTCTATCGTTAGACATGGGGTGCTCCATCTTTGAAGAAAAGGTTTTTGTCTAATTTGCTGTCAATGAATATTGGAAATATTCTGCAGAATGGATGTATATTCTTTTCGGGAGCTTGAAACAGCCAGAGCTCTAAATTCTTCCCTTCTTTCTCTGCTGATCACAAATAGGTTGAAGAAGTGGCTTTCTTCTTGCTGCTCAACTGGTGTGATTGCGATACTGTGTTGTCATTCTTGGGTCTATTTGAAGACATCTGTCACATCTGCGCTTTTGCAATAGGAAATGTTTAGTTTGCCTTCTCATAACACAGACAAACTTTTCTGATGACCCAAATCGATTTGAACGAGAAACAACGGTTTCTTTCCCTTCATCACTGAAGTGTAAGATCACGTATTAGCAGTTGAAAGTCATATTCAGAATTCTGATGCTATTTGACACTGGCTATTACCATATTCCCATTGATTAAGAGTACGCCCCATTTTGAAATCGAACAATTTCGGTGTTAATCAAGACTTTACGACTTGATTATGACATTATTTTCTTTGCCTTTTATAGTTGACTAGTTTTACACGTGCTGTCAAAATGACGACATATATGAAATTTATGGAGACATATTGCTTTTCATACACGTAGATAAGAGAGATTTGTATTGTAGTGAGCTTAGATAATAGCTTCCTATACACATTGCATTTTATTGACGTGGATAATAGAGATCTGGATTGCATTGAGCTTGGGGATTAGTCTTCTATACACATTGCATTTTATAGACGTGGATAATAGAGGTTTACATTGCAGTGATATTGGAGAGTAGCCTTCTATACACATTGCATTTTATGGACGTGGATAATAGAGATTTGCATTGCAGTGAGCTTGCAGAATAGCCTTCTATACACATTGCATTTTATATACGTGGATAATAGAGATTTGCATTGCAGTGAGATTGGAGAATAGCCTTCTATACACATTGCATTTCATAAACGTGAATAATAGAGATTTACATTGCAGTGAGCTTAGAGAATAGCCTTCTATACACATTGGATTTTATATACGTGGATAATAGAGATTTACATTGCAGTGAGATTGGAGAATAGCCTTCTATACACATTGCATTTTATAGACGTGGATAATAGCGATTTAATTTGCAGTGAGCTTGGAAAATAACGTTTTGTTGACCACAAATGGATTTTTATTATGTTTTTGTTTTAGTTTCTATTGATTCTTATATATTCATATTATTCTTTAATTTAAGGGTTGTTAATAAGTCATTGGAACATGAATGAAATTCTATTTTACTACGTCAGTTATATGAGTGAAATTCTATTTTACTACGTTAGTTGCGTCCCTTAGCGTGAGGGAATTTTCAATTAATTTATATTTTTTAAAATAAATGCAAGGTGTGTGCAAAAGATTGTGTTTGTTTATTTTCTCCTATATATATATGTATATATATATATGTTGATGGAAATGAAAATTGGAAATTGAAGAGAGAAAAATTTGAGAGAAAATCAGGTGTTACACCTTGAAAATTCTTATTATCAAGTGGACATGTTTTGATGCTTTCCGGTGATTGCTAGCCATCTTTTTGAGAGAAACTTGCAACGGTGCAGTTTCTGTCTTCAATTTCAAACAATTAAACAGCATACAGTTCTCACTGCGTCGCTGCAAGTTCCCCTGAAAATGATGGCTGGTAACCACTGAAATGCATCGAAATATACCCAGTTTTTGAGATGTAACACCTGTTTTCTATCAATTTTTTCTCCTCACCTTCCATTTGTCATTTTTCTCAACATTCTGGCGGATTAACTCACATACACATAAACACACACACACACACACACACACACATATATATATATATATATATGTATATGTATGTGTGTGTGTGTGTGTGTGCTCTTCCATAGGAATAGAGCACTCTGGTGGATGAGGGATTTCTGTGTAAACAAATATATCGCTTAAATCCACTTACTATCTCTCCAGTTCCGTAGTCCAGAGGTAGGATATCGGCCTGCATGTCTGCAGTGATGGTTTCAATTCTGCCTCACGGTACTGGATGGGATGATTGAAAGTCTATAGCCACACTGAAGTGATGTAGTACACCGAAACATCTGTCTGTGAATGGCACAATGATTATATATATCATGCCTTATATGCACATATATATGTACAAACATACACTCCCAAATATTTATATTCATGTCTACTTAAATTCGACGGATTAGGAATACCTTTTCAATTTTTATAGTATATTATTTACTGATTATTTCCTAGCTAAGACCAGTCTTTCCTTTGATTATCTACTTTTCGAAATAAACCATATTTAAAAAAAAAATCTTGCATGATTCATGAGCATTTTGTGAGGATCGAACCCACAATAATTGAGTTTTGAAATATGAACTACCGTATTCCTCGGCGTCGAAAACGTTATCCCCCACCCCCAAGATAAGCCCAGGAAGTTTACCTGCATCCTACATGCCGAAGGTTACTTTTTTTTTCTTATGCCTATCCTAACCGCAGACAAATGTAATCTATACTAGACAGTAATTTGAACTTCTGTGTATGACCTCTGCGTGAACCTGTATAAAATAGTAAATAAACAAAAGTATCATACATAGAAACAAGAACCTTGAGTTCAACGATGAGTCCACCACCTGTGGTGGTAGTGACGGGAGGAAAAGGAAGAGGAGGAGAAAGAGGAAGAAGAGCAAGTAGATTTTCTTTGATTTTGATACTTGTAAAATTTTACGATATGGAAATATTCTGAGAGTATCATTTTCAATGAAATCTCAAATAGTCATTTTCAGCGTTTTGGGGCCATTTTTGGATTTTGGCTTTTTTTAAACACAAGTAAACATCGTACAATTTATCATGACATCATAGCAGAGGGTGAAAAAAATCAATTGGAATCATAATCATCATCATCATTATCAACAGCGTTTTAGCATTCGTCGTTGGACATAGATCTTCCCCAGGATTCGCCAGACCTCTCTATCATGTATGATCTCTGGGGATCAACAATATGAGTCGTGATGTCCATTGGCTGTCTACCATTCTTGCAACATAACCAGCCCACTGCCATTTGAGTTTTCTAATGGATCATATGATATTTCTGACTCCTGTTTTTTCTCTGATATACAGTACTGTGATGTTGTACATGATTCTCTTACGTAACGGCGTGGTTCTCAATCTGAGCGTCAATCTCTTGGTTGGGTTACTTGTTTCAGTTCTGTGTGATGTTCTTTTCATAATGGCACACCTTTTAATGACGCCAGACTTTCTAATCCCAGCACACCTCTTCGTTCCATCTTACTTCTGTCGTTTAACTAACTAAAACTGACCGACTAACGGACAGACCTACCGACCAACCGACTGACCAAAAAGCGTCTAATAGAGATATGTGGACACATTTAAAAAGTATACATAGTCAAATAAAAATCATTCCTATATCAGTATGTTTCGGTAAACGAGCCAACGGATAAGTAGGAATTCAGATGTTGTAAATCAATATTACCGGTACTTTCACTCCACTCAGACGACCTTGACAGTCGGGGAACATTATTAAGAGACAAAAGAAAGAAATCTGCGATACGTAAAAGGGTTTACTAATAAATCTTATGATAACATGATTATCGTAATCAAACACTCACTCAGTACCCGTTAGAAACCGTCTACCAAAACTGTCAACATAGGTTTCTTCAGTTTTCAAGTTGTTCTGGCTAGCAATGAAGCCAGAAGGCTAAAAATCCAGGCATTTACTCTTTATAATATCTACAACCCCCCCCAAACGTATGTTTTTTTTCTCAAACCCCCCAAAAATTTCTGAGGGTTGGGGTAGTGGTCATTTTGCAATGTGCGTTCATGCTAAATTGTTTCCTCTTGCTTATGATCCACTTTTTCTTTCTTTTTGTTGAAAATTCAAACTTTTTCAATGATCACCGCCCAACAAATGGCTAGATGAGTAACTTATTCATTGATCACCGCTTTTTGTAATTATTTAATTGATCACCCAAACAAGACGGCATGCTGCCAGACTACATTGGTCACTTGACAGAATCTATCCAGTGGTTAACCATGGCTGTTTTGAATAACACCTGATTTTCTTTCTTTTTGCCAATGATTGTTTTATTGTTTTTATCACACAATGCAAAATACTTTTACCTTCTCTTCATTTATGATAAATAAATGTTATTTTCTAAAAATCGAAATATCATAGAAAAAGTCTATCATTCTCTTCAAACCCTGATTTTGTGACCATAGCAGTAATGATTGGAGGTCTATTTCTTTCCAGTTGAAGAACGGGCGAATTTGCACATTTTTAATCACATAAAGTAAGAAAAATAATTACATATGAATATCACTGTCTTAGTCACCGAAGGAACGTTTGAAGGGAATAATGGTCATTTTCTATGATTTTGCACGAAAGCAATTAGAGAATAATTACCCATAACATGTTGCATGGTGTTATGATTGAAATGTTTATGATAATGCTGGTAATGAAAACAATTATATGATAACTGTAGTGCTAATAGGTTATCACAATATAGACTATGGGGCTTGTGGTAGTTATAGTTAGAAAAAAGAACAGACTCTCTTCAAAAACTGCGACGCTGTATAGGATTTTTCGATGGCCTCTGTCCAGATTTGTTTCTGTAATTAAACTTTCAATCGAGTTTCCAAGCTAATCCCCGTTCGAACGTCTTAAACTTTCTATATTTCTTTCTTTATTGAACTTTTTACCTCGAGAATGAATAAAAAAAAAAAAATAATGTGACGTTGTGTGACGTGGAAGAATAAAAAATATCCCTTTTCCTTTTCCCACTCGCTATATCATATCTTTCTAAGTTTACCAACGCTATAGACCGTTCAAAAATAAGAGCGATATCTATTACTTTTTCACCGATTTGAAAATCGGTCTTAACATGAAATTTTCTCCGTTCTGAGAACTGAAATTTCCTCCGTCGCAGTTATTAATTATGTCACACTGCTGGTATAATTAGGAATGGTTAGGGTGGGAATATTCATGAAAGACTCACCCATATATTGTTGATGATCAGAATCATTATGATAATGATGAAAAACACAGAGAGAGAGAGAGAGAGAGAGAGAGAGAGAGAGAGAGAGAGAGAGAGAGAGAGAAAGAGAGAGAGAGCAGATGAAGTAAGATGTACTCTTCTCTGTTGGTTAACCTGACAAACAAGCAAATGCAATCTTTGTGGCTAAATATATTTCTTATTTGTTTCAATAAATTTAATCCACTCCAGACATGCATTAATAGGGTTGGGCACTAAGTGAGATCGCCTATCAGGAAATACCTCCCATTGGCTTTTAAAATAAGATCAAATGTTAGTTTATTAACCAGGTTTCACACTGATAAAAAGAGTTTCTTAATGATGCTTCATGTAGACGACTCATCACACACACACGCACACAAATATATACATGTGCGCATGTGTATGTAATATCCGGCACTGTGGGGTTAGTTTCAGGAAACTTTTCTACTGGAGTTCTATTCTCACTGGGTGTCACACGCATGAAACTTTGTGTAACACAACACTAAACGAACGCATTTATATGATAGTTATCATTTCATGAAAGTTGTGTTTCTTTCCATTTTGACAAAATGGAATGGGGTACGTCATTTACTGGTTTTCCTTTGTGAGTTTGGAATGAAGTATGTTATTGACTGAATTCCCCCTTTTGAGTACGGAATAAAGGATGTCATTGACTGAATTTCCTTTCGTGAGCACAAATCAAGTCATTGAGGGAATTTCCCTTCGTGAGTGTTGAACGAAGTGTGTCATTGACTTAATTTCCCTTTGGGAGTACAGAATGAAGTATGTCATTAACTGAATTTCCCTTTGTGTGTATTTGATAAGGTATGTCATTGACAGAATTTCCCTTTGTGAGTACGGAATAGAATATGTCATTGACATTATATCCGCTTGTGAGCACGGAATGACGTATGTTATGGACCGAGTTTTCTTTTGTGTGAATAGAATGAAGGTTGTCATTGTTTGGATTTTGTTTTGTGTGTATAGAATGAAGTATACCATTGACAGTTATAACCTTTGTGGGTATCGAACTAAGTATGTCAGTAGCTGGAGTTCATTTTGTGAATAAGGGTTGAAGTATCTCATTAGTTTGGCTTCCTTTCATGAGTATTGAATGAATTATGTGATGTATTATGTGACAGAATAGAAAAAGGACATTTATTTCATTCCAGTCAATTATATCCAAATATCTGTTAAGGCAATTCATATTGGAGAATACTAATAAAATAAACGTCACTTATCCTGTTTGCTGGCAAACCAAAAATAAAAATAACGAGGTGGAGTCAACCGATTTGCATGAATTTAATTTCTAGCGTCTATAATAACCTTAAAGGGAGTATCATTCAATTATCTCTATACATTTAAATATTTTAGTCTACTTAGAGCTGGTTTTTGTCTCTTTTCGAGTCTTTGTATTTTAAATGGCAGGGAATCAGTTTTCTAAACAGGAACTGCTGGAGCCATAGCCAGCGTAAGTGTGATTTCTATTGTTCGATGTACATAAAAGCTGAGGCTTGATCCCAAAGTTTCAAGTTGCTAATTTCTGCTCATTTTGACGATCTCAAAGGCAACTTTGTTGGTAGGAATGCGAATGGTGCAGACTCCTTTGTCAAATGGATTCTTCGAGTATCTTCGTTTCGCTAAAATAAAAGTTTTATAGTCAGATGTAGTTACATACAATCATGCAAATAAATGGTCTCCGTTCCGTCTCTACAGACAATGGAACGCCCCTTCCAGGACGCCTACCTGGGCGAAGAGTACGGAGATCCTGGGATTCCAAGCCGTCAGAATCCCCCTCTTGGTCTTGCTGATGTAGTCTAGAGGAAAGCAGACAGCAAATAGTCTGAAATCAGCTTGGCTGCAGGAGCTGCCGGGAGGATGTCGAATTGGACGTCAAACCACCTAGGGAGCTCCACTACTTTATTTTGAACCAGAGCTGTCCTTCTCCTAGACCGGTTGTATTCCCAAGGCTAGAAGGTCCAATCTGCCCTGCATAGCTGGGAGAGGTGGAAGAGATAGGTTCATGTCTCTCCCAAGGGCATTAGTGCAAAGTGAGCATAAACATCCCCTGCCGGATTTGGAATTCACCGATCCCATTGTCCGCGCCGTTACCGACTACGTCAATCACACTTGAAAAAAAACACGCACATGTAGACGGAGGATATCTAAACCACTTGAGATTCGTTGCTAACGCTTCCATGACGCCAGAAGCATCGAAAGAATTACAAAACATATTGACTGATCTAAATAGAGAACGTAAACAAGTGGGGTTAAAGATGAACAGAACGAAGACAAAAGTAATATTCAACGATAAAGTCTCTCAAAAACATCGTAAAGAGTGAGGATCAGGTTGTAAAAGAGGTCGAAGAATACGTTCACGGAGGTCAGTTATTATTTTGAAACTCTACTCGAAAAGATCTCCTGTTATTACACCGTGAATATATCATTTGGACTAGACAGCATAAACAGAATAAACAAATATAGAAAATGGGACTGCGACAGGAATCGGACTTGCGACGTTGACGCAGCCACCCTCATAAGTCGCAGGTTCGATTCCTGTAGCAGTCTCATTTTCTCTTACTGTTCATTCCATTTACTTTGTCCACTCCAAATGTTACGTCTCCTGTTTGGTAAATAATTTTAACATAATATAATATAATGGAATTTGCAATCATTCTATCGGATCTCATATCATATATCCATATCTTAATAAAATAGGTCGGTTTGTAAAGTTAGAGAAATACCATGAAATCGAAAAAAAACGACACATTACAATCGACTGGAAATCATTTAGTATGAATAGAGACTTATTAAAGACCACTTTGTCAATGTGCTCAAAGTACAAATAAGCAGACAACAAAAATAGAAATGGGCTGAACACTTGGTAAGAAGAGATGACAACAGATGGAGTAGCAGACTAACCGACTGGTGCCTATGGGACAGTAAACGCAGTATGAAAATATCAGACTCAAGGTGGAGGGATTAGATAAAAAGGTTTCTCAGTAAGACATAGAAGAGGGTAGCAGAGTTGTGGTCGTCATGGGAGGAGATGGTAAAGGCCCTTGTCCGACAGTGGACTAATAATAGATGATATCTACCCTATTTGTAAACTTCAATTAGAAACTGTCCATTGAAACTGTCACCTAAACTGTAAAAGATAGGTCTCTTAAGTTTTCAAGTCGGGCCGGCTGGCTGATTATGTATGAATGTATGTCATGCGCACAGGTCGCACCAACGGAGCTTGGGGGATGAAATTCTATACAACTCCTCCTCATTAGGTCAATAAAACTTTCTGTTTTTGACCCCTCATAGGGTTTTATTAAGGGGGACGATTTGCAATGTAATTTTTATCCAAATTGATTCCTTTGTATGCGTCCCACTTGTTTTTTCTTTTGAAAATTCAGACTTATTCGTAATCACTGGCCAACAAAAAGCAAAAAAAAAATGACTTGTTCATTGATCACACGTTTATTTCCATCTTTTTTAATGATCACCCACAACACTGCATACCACCTAAAGACATTCGTCACAAGAAGCTTTCTATAGAGTGACTAATCATTATTATTAATCTTCATACAACTGTTTGTTTTCATCTTGATTTCTTCGGTTGCTTTTTATAGCAACGTCTTCCGATGCCGGATGGAAGCCAGTTTAAAGCCCTATTGCTCTTACCAACTGTGCTACAAACGATAGTGGCAAGCGGAAGTATAAATCAAAACCTCCAAACCCACTCTCTACACTGATCTTACACAGCTAGTTTTTTTTGTTAGCTGGTAGTTTCAGAATCACTGGAGGAAATGGTAAGTGAGTTCGAGCTTATCCCTCATTTCCGATCTGTGCTATTTATTCCCCACCGATTGGAGTTGGCTTGAGTAAAATTGCGATAAAAAACCACTGAAACATTTAGATGAAAGTAAATAGTTGTATAAAACATTGATGATATTGATTTACTATTCTTTTTCTAATGAAATAAAATAAAAAAAGGTCTGGTTTGTTACTTGATAGAAACCTCCACAGACCAACGTATTTTGACAGCATACCGTGTTGGGGTGATCAATTGAAACATTGGAAGAGAGGATAATCAATGAATGAGTTACCCCTCTCACCTTTTTGGAGCAATTATCACAAACAAGTCTGAATTTTCAAAAAAACAAAAAAAACAAAAACAAGTGGGCACAAACCAGAGACCAATTTAGCATAAACTTACATTGGACATTGAACACAAATTAAAAAATCTATTGGGGTCGAAAAAAACTGTAGACATAATAAGAAATAAGTGTCAGAATTCTGGCCTTTAAGCTCTACAGGTGTGCCCCAAGGCATGGTGGATGCATGTTTACATAGCAAGCCTGGCTGATTTGAAAATGGAAGAGATCATAGTTTTGATGACAGTTTTGGTTTACAGTCTCAAATAGAACGATTACTTTTGTCCTGTAAGTTTTCCGAATAATTGAGACTCACTGACCAGACGACCGCAGAAAACAGAACGCAAGACAATGCAACCTCCATTTACCAGCGCAACAACAACACGTTTCTAGGCAAACCTAGGCTAGACGTATTTCATCGACTACTTCGCTTCCCAATATCTTTCTCGTGGCCTTCTTGTCCATAGAGTTGCTTTTCTCAGTCTTTTCATACGTTCACGGCTCCTCCCGTACCCACACTACCTACCCTAATCAATCCCCACCCTATTTTCTGCACCCATCTTCAAGCCCCCCACCTTCTTCATGCACTACTCTAAGTAACCAGCAATCATTAACATACTTAATCCTGTTAGCCGAGGTCGTCTCAAGAAAAAAAAAAAATAGTGAAGAAGTAATGGATGGCAGTAGTTGGTATATATTTGTGTGATTAATTCTTTGGTGCAGTTGCACTCTAACATGTCTGTAAAGTACGCAGGTTGGTCACGTCTGTTTATGTCTCTAATTACCCCGGAGAAGCAGAAAAAGAACAACCATATAGATAGATAGATAGATAGATAGATAGATAGATAGATAGATAGATAGATAGAAATATACGTAGAGTGAGAGAGAGAAAAATATGATACACGGAGAGATGAGGAGGTGAAAGAGGGTATGAATGAAAGAAGAGAGAGAGAGAGAAAATGTAAGAAATAGAGAGAGGGAGATAGAGAAGGACGAAAACGAAGGGATAGAGAATGAAAAAAAAAGGTGTCAAACATTTATTGGCGAGTGTGAAAAATGAGAGATATTGAGAGAATGGGGAGGAAGACGAGAGGGAGAGGATATTCGAATAAATAAAAAGAGAGATGAAGAAAGAGAGCGGGAGAGGGGGAAGAGAGAGAGAGAGAGAAGGAGGGAGAGAGAAGCAATAGAGATGAAAAAGTGAGAGGCTAGCTGCGCACATGAAATATATAGAAAAGTGAAAAAGAGTGAGGAATAGACAGAAAAAGAGATAAATAAAAGTGTTTTCAGAGAGAGAGAGAGAGAGAGAGAGAGAGAGAGAGAGAGAGAGAGAGAGAGAGACAGAGACAGAGACAGAGAGAGACAGAGAGAGGAGAGAAAAGCATCGTTTCTTGGAAAAATAAATATATTCTCAAAGGATCCGATATTCCTTTTAAAAAAGTACTGCAAAAATTTTTAATTTATTCTAGGTTTTATTTTTGCTTTTAAAGTTTGTTCTGCAAAAAAATCATTCATTTTCTAACCTGTTTGATTCAATTTTAACATTGTATTCCTATCGGCAATCTTAATAATTATGCCATTTGTTGTTGTTTACTGGAATTAACCCTTTAAAACAATTCGGAAATTGGGTCTTGCTTTTAGCAATAAAGTGCGTTGCATCCAATGTATCATCATCATCATCATCATCATCATCAGTCTTTTAACGTCTGTCGTTGGACATAGACCTTTCCCAAGATCTGCAACATTCCTCTATCATGGGCGTTGCAGAGCCAATAATTTCTAAAATTGTCTTGTTCATCTCTCTGTCTTGTATTCTACAAGCCTCGGTTTGGGATGTGATCTCTGGGGATCCATGTTATGAATCGTGATGTCCATCGGTAGTCAACCATTCTTGCAACATGTCCTGCCCATTGCCATTTAAATTTTCTAATAGATTCTATGATGTCTCAGACTCCCATTTTCTTCCTGATATACTGTGCTGTCTCGTGATTTCTCTATGTAAAGTTGAACATGATTCTCTTATGCACACGTTGCTTGGGTCTCATTTTGCGGGTCTGTCTCTTGGATAGGTTCAAACCAGATCCAATATTTGGATGCTTACAAATTGATGATAACTTCCACTGTAAGAATGCCAAAAGAGTCGATCAGTTTTGCATTATCATCATCTTTGCACTGTCCGTCGTCGGACATAGATCTTACTGAAAATTCATCAGACCTCTCTATCATGTGCATCGCGGAATCAGAGATATAGAAACCTAACATTCATGTACCAAGAATGTCAAGCAGTCGTTGGACATCGTAACTGACAATCTGGATCCCCAGAAATCATATGCAAAACTATGACCGGCAAAAAAAAAAAAAAAAAAAAAAAAATGGCGTGTCGAACTAGACAAGTTCAGAAATTATTGGCTCCACGACACCCATGATAGAGATGTCTGGAAAATCTGAGGGAAGGTCTATGTCCAACAATGGACGCTAGAAGACTACTGCTGCTGATCTTTTTATTGTTTCTCTCTATTACGTTGTCTAGAGGACAGCTCAATGAACAGTAAAGTCTTTTGGCGTCTGTGGTCTTCCATAATCGAGACATGGTCTCCCCAGCACAACTGTGATTTTTGCAGCAAAGACTTGATGCTGGAGGTACTGACACTCTTCAATATTCATTTAAAAGTCAATCAATCGTAATTTGAGAATTGTGCAGCAACAGTGCCGGTTAGAGCGTTCGAGGAGGCGTAGAGGACATCGGTAGATGACCGAAGATTCGACACCATGGAAGTGTGTTGGCAGTGCAACAGCTTTGTAAACCATTTCAGTGTCTTTCCTTGGGTTCTTACTAGTCTAGACATGGTTACTTAGTCTTTAGAGGCTTGGCATGCTTCCGCTATTGTGCTGTAATCTATGATGACTTGGAAAACTCAGTTTAAGTGATAAATTCACTCCAGTGCACACTGAAAATAATGCACAGGTAACGCCGATGGAAGCAATCATAGGCGGCAAATATAGCAATGATATATGACCAAGGATTCGGCTTAGGAGCGTGGGCAGTGCGATAGCTTTGGTTACTCGTTTTCGTGTCTTTTTTAGGTTATTCCAGAGAAATTTTTGCAGTCTGTTAAAAGTTTGGTTTACCTTTGCTTATCTATCTATCTATCTATCTATCTATCAAGCCAAAAACATTCATCTTCTATCAGATTCAAATAACAAAGGGACGTCCAGAACAGTAAATATTTGACCTGCTGTTGATAGAAAGATCATAAGCACAGTTTATTCGAGGAAAAAATAAGTCAGATAAATCATAGAATATGTAAGAAAACCAAAATTACAATGGGCAGGCCATGTTGCAAAAATGACTGACAACCACTAGACATTGAGATGTTCGGCGGATCTTGGGGAAGGTCTGTGTTCAACGACAGAAGTTGAAAAGCTGATACCGACGACGATGATGAAATCAAAAAATTATAAAAGGAAAAGCAAGTAACGTATTTTGACAATATGCTGTGTTGGGAGGGATCAATAAAAAAATTGACATGCTCAATGAATCAGTCACTTCTCTTGACTCTTTTCGGTTCACTGATAAATCTGAGTTTTCAAAAATCAAGCAGGCAAAAACTGGGGGCCAATTCAGCATGAACTCACATTTGAAATTGAAGCCACCCCTTAAAACCTATTCAGGGGTTTAAAAAAAAACAGAACTGTTTTTCTATACATAATAAAAATAAATGTAAAAAATTTAAGCCATTTGGCTCCACTGGCGTGACCTGTACCTGTGATACACACCTAAATACATTATCAGCCAGCCAGACCGACTTGAAAACTTAAGAAACCTATTTTGACCCTTTTGATGACAGTTTTTGGTTTTTAATTGCCAGAGAGTACGCTATTTTTTGTTTGTCATGTGCTCATCATCTTCAGTGAAGGTTACTAAACGAAAATGATTTTTTTAATAATGTTGATATTTTTATATATTGTGTTATTGTCTATGTATTTTAATGTACGTATCGTGCATTTTTCAAAACTATGTTTTTTTCATTGTTTTCCCAAGTAACTGCTCCTAAAAGTGGCGTATGATTCTTTGTATCTAGAGTGTGTTGTGTGCTACGGATGCACAAAAACGTGAAAAATAATTTTTGTGTCTGTAAAAAGAGCGATTAACAGTTGAAGCCATTTTGGCACAATGTAGTTAAGGTGTTTTGTGCATTCGTAGCACACAGCATATTTTAGATACGCGGCACCATACGCCACTGGTATCTACCCCTCAGGTACTTACCCCTCCCCATACGCAATTTGCTTGATTGCTTTTGACTGAATCATACGTGCATCGTTTATTGCCTTGGTTTTTCATCTATTATTTGAATGTCCTCATGGGACAACGAATCCCCATGAAATCCTCATAAGAAGAAATCACGCCAAGAATCACTTTTGGTTGGCAACGTTTCGGTAAAGCAAATCGCTTTTAAGAACAAGAAAATCCTATTCGTCCTAAAATGAATGGTCTGTTACTAATGCATCCTCCCAATAGTCATCAATGGACATGAAACATGGAACCTTACCAGACTAAGAACTGTGCAAAGTGCATAGGCGAAAGAGATATCATAGAATCTATTGAAAGCTGCTGCTGCTGCTGATGATGATGATGATGTCAGAGGGACAGTGTATGGTAGTTGCAGATCCAATACTTTCTGAATTGTCTAGTTAGTCATGCCATATTATTATTTGTTTTGCATGTAATTTCTGGTGCTCTACGTTGTGCGACGTAATATCTAGCATTTGTCTGACATTCTTGCCACATCACCAGCACATTGCCATTTAAGTTTTATAATGGATTCTATGATATTCAAAGTCTTACTGCCCAATGTCCTGCCTGACCCATTCAACTGGGGCTGGGTCTACTGTAACTTAACATAGCAATCATACTGAACCAAACTCCCTGAAGCGTCAAAGTCCTGCGATGAACTAATCTGATGTGGCAACCAAGTTACAAGTAGCGGTCGCTGTAAGTACATAGATATCCAGTTACAGTGCATTGAGCATCGTCTATTTCAAGGAGCTTGCTGATCTGTGGAGAAATGGATCGAATGTGTAAACATATCTAGAAGTTATAATGAAATAAAATGATATTTTGAACCAATGACCAATGACTCATTCGTCTGATCACTTGTACTCTTCTCTTATTTGGATTCTGCATGCCTTAAAATGGTTTACTTCCAAATTCGATGCTTTCGTCACGACTAATAATTTTCCTCCTAACAGTTGGACTAAAAAAAAAGGATGCTTGCCTTCCGTACCATAAGGAATCCTATTGATATTGCTTTGTGGTGGAGATCGTTACCTTTTCCGCGTTAAATTCAAAACATGGATGAACTGAACTAATTTTCGAGTAGAGAAACTGCAAGAAATGATTACAAGTTAGCTGCTTCCTTTGTTCCGTAATTGCCTCATAACTTTAAGATTAACCCTAACCCTTAACCCTAACCTTTAACCCTATGCTTGCATCCTTTATATGTAATGAAATACACTTTTGAATTGTTAAGTTCTCTGCTTTCATCTGAAAATGAATTTAAAAAAAAAAATGATCAAATAAGGTTTTTAAAAAGTGAGAAAGCTGTGATCAGAGAAAAATTCAAATTTGCGAAAAAAATGCCGTCTAACGCGGAGATGTTTTGAATTTAACGCGGAAAAGGAAACAATCGCCTTTATGGTAGATAAAAGCGGCTCATTTAATTGAATTAAGATTGATTTTCAATTGGGCCCCCAAGTTATAGGTACAGTTTGGTTCATCTGCTCCCTATGTGTACGAACAGAAACATAATTCATTCATTTATTTTTTGTCGCTCGCTGTCAGGCCAGACAGAAGGTTCCGCGAGAGAGGCTTTTGTCTGGCGTTATAGGCAGTAATGTGGGGATCGGTCTCCCACGGAGGATTAACAGGAACGCCACGAAAGGTTCTCTACATGATACTGAGCTGTTTACGGTACCTGCTATTCCCAGACGGTCACCAATTCAGGTACTGACCAGGCTCAATGTTGCTCAACTTCGGTGATTGTACGATTGAGAAGCGGTGTGCCCCATACAATTTGGCTGTAAACAGCAGAATCAAAATGACATAGTGACTCTCTCAATCAATTGACATAATCCAAATATCATTCATTGCCTAAGAAAGATGGCTAGAACATTGAAAGAAAAACCAAACCAAAGGACTGATCTGCAGAATGAGAACCATACAACGTGCATATGGAAGAATCATGCTCAACCTCACATGGAAGGATCACAAGACAGCACAAGGAGAAAATAGGGGTTCATTGACATCACAGAATCCATTAGAAAACTTAACTGGCAATGGGCTGGTTTTGTTGCGGGAATAACAGACAACTGATGGACTTCATGACTCACATGGATCCCCAGAAATCACGTGCGCAACCGAGGCATGTTGAATACAAAATGGAGAGACGAACTAGACAAATTTAGACAGTATTGGCTCTGCGACGCCCATGACAGAGAGTTATGGCAAATCTTGGGGAAGGTCTATATCCTACAATAGACGTTAAAAGACTGATGATGATGAAACAAATATCTACCGATATTTCTGGGATATCTGAAAGAAACCTGGAGAAATCAAAGAAATTATAGTAAAGAATACAACTGAGTAATGAAGTAAAATTGAAGAATTCTACTTTAAATACATTTAACGTTAACCGGAGAAGCATATTCTCGTCATCTAAACGTGTAGACACCGATATCCGAATCAATTGTCGTTTGTTTGTGCGTTTTCAAGAATAGGGCTCTGTTAGTGCTCACCCACGAATAGGGAGACCATTTTCAGTCCAAAATGCTGAAAATCGTATACGTATGTAGATGCAGATATCAAAATGTTAAGCAGAATGTTATTGAATGAGCGAGACTTTGTCAAGTTGAAAATGGTGGGCATTTGAAAGAAACAATTTTCTGCACTTAGATTAATTAAATCTCCTTTGTACATATATATTTCATTTGTTAAGAATCAATTTAAAAAAAAATCATTAAAACTGAGAATATATGTGGATGTTTTCAAACTCTCCATGACCTTTGCGCCACCCTGTATGTAAAGATATTGATCACATTAGTATGATAAGAGCTTGCAGGCTACGATTAATCGTCCTATGCTGGAAAGAGGAAAATAAAACACTGCACCAGCTGCTTATACAGGGACCCACTCAAGGGAAAACAACAACAGTCTGCTCATGCACAACATAATTGGCCCAAGTCTGTAGGGATACTAACCTGGAAACGGGAGAATTAGCAACAGCAATGCAAAACTAGGGTGAGTGGCGGAATATAGTCAAGGACGTTCGAGTCCACTCGACCTGTCGAGGTGCTGAAGAAAGGTCATAGGTTTGTTTTCCAATTCACTTTTCTTTTATCATCTCTTTTCAGAAGAGTTCTTCCTGTCAGTCCTCCGCAACAATTTCTTTCTTATTTTAATTCCTTTGTGTTTCTAGCAAAACAGGACTCACTCTCGGAGTCTCATCGTCCTTATGTTGTAAATTTGGTTCTTTCCAACCGTTACTCCCATAGAAAGTGTTCAGACCAACTACATTCCCTAGTTCTCCTGTCAAGAAATTTTCAGTTAAAACTCGGTCAGTAATTAAGGCACATCTATATTTTTTAAAGATATATCAAGGATATGCTGCTCGTCCCACGCAAATTGCTTCTCTCCAAGGACATCTGTTATGTGGAATAAATTCCCTTCCGAATGTTCTCCCGACGAGTGCGATTTCGACATTTAAAGTCCCAAAGGTACAGGTGCATAACCCAATGTTAGTCTTTAAAAAAATTCTCTCAATACATTTAATTTTTTTAGTGTATTTAACTGTCAAATCATTTTAACTCCCTTATTGACTTTTTAGTCTTCATTTTAAACACCTCATGTTTCAGTGCTTCCATCTTTCCAGTTTTAGAATTAATGAACTATTTCAACATGTTTTTCTGGTTTCAATTCGATGGCGTAAATCCCTTCTTACTAACCCTTTGATACGAATAATGGCTGAAAGGCCTTGCTTAGGGTGACACAAACTAAACAAAAAAAGAAAAGCAAAAGATAGGCCAGCTTTAAAGGTTCAAAGAAAAACTAAAAAAGACCGCGCTGGTAATACGTTACAGATTCGACGGGACTTCTCGTTGAATTTGAATTGTTCTAAGTCGTTCTCTAATGCAAGGGTCACCAACCTTTATTGAAACCAGGGAACGGTTTAATGTTGACAATATTCTTGCAAACCGGTAGACGGTAGTGGTTGTTAATCACGACCAGAATATAAATGATAAGTCACTTATAAGAGTCTTATACACCTAATTCCGTTCTAAAAGTTTGTCAAACGATCTTATTTTCAAGAGTAATAGAAATGAAGGTTTCTATTTTACAAAGAAATATCGCTAAATGGTGTTTCCTCGCTACCCATCAGCTCTGTGGTGCGCTAACGATCAAATTTTCACTTTTTTATTTTTTGAAAAATTTATGGCCTATTAGAAACCGTCAACCCAAACTGTCAATATAGGTTTCTTCAGTTTTTAAGTTGGTCGAGCAGGCTGGCTGTGTAGGTGCATAAATATGTATGTGTCACTCATACAGGTCGTACCAACGGAGCTAAAGGGTCGAAAATTCAAAAATTCACCTCTCATCATATCTACAAAAAAACTATTACTCTAAAAAGAATTCTAGCGCAGGGGTTAGCGTTCAATTTGCAATGCAAGTTTATGCTAAATTGATCACTTACAATCAGTCCGGTAGCATTCGTGCTAGTTTTTTGAAAATTCGGACTAATCCATTGATCACCCTTTTTTTCCAATTTTTTCAAGTGATCACCCCCAAAACAGCATGCTGTCAAAAGACTTTGGTCGTTTGACGGTCTCTAATGAGTGATTAACCAGACCTGTTCGGAATTTCAATCTTTTCGATCAAAATAATCAGCAAATGTTGTCAAACTCCAGTCCAAGTTGGAGGTGACTTTGCTTTTCCCCCGTAACAAGAACAAGAGCAAGACTGGCAGATGCAGGGTCAAACTCTACCCAACTTCTATTTTACCTGAAGATTATTACTGCAACTTTTGTAAGGTAAAATGCCAGCCTCTGGGTCTGGAGCGAAGGTTTCGATCCTACTTCATGGTACTGGATGGGATAATGGAAAATATATAGCTACACTGAAGAGTTGTAATACAAGTGAACAATTGTCTGTGGATGACACAATTATTTGATTATATACATATATATATATATATATATGTATATATATATATATATATGTATATATATATATATATATATATATATATATATATATATATATATATATATGTCTAATCTGTAAAAATACAGAAAGATTTTATCTATCGTAGATGTTAACAGTAAATAGGGCTATATATATATATATATATATAGTCATCCACAGATAGCTGTTTCGTTGTATTACAACTCTTCAGTGTGGCCATAGACAATCCATTATTCCACCCAGATCCACAAAGCAGGATTGAAACCTTCGCTTCAGATCAGGAGGCCGGTATCCTACCGCTGAGCTACGGAACTGGACAGTCTGTAAGGCTGAATTTAAGCGATATATTTATTTTTGCTTATATTCCCCATCCACCAGAGCGCTCTATTTCTATGGAAGAGCAATGCCAGATCGGTGAAATCACCTACCTCTTTGCAAAAAAAAAAAGAATGAGTTCATTTTGATGACATAGCGTTTGATAGTAAAAAATAGTTTTTTTTATATCTTTATTTCAATTAAATAAATTTCTGATCAAATTAAAACTATGCATACATTTTTGTGAAAAAATCAAATGTCCTCATTCCCTTATTTTCAGTGAAAAAAAGTTCGATTTCACAAACATTTGATTGTAAAGAATAGTTGTTGAGTACCCTTGTTTCTATTAAATGAATATCTGATCAAATCGGGACTGCGTATTCGATTTTTTTATTTGTTTAAAACAATGTTAGAACTACGCCAATCAGGCAATTTCGCCGATTCTGCATATCACATACAATACAAAAGTTGCCGTTATCATCTTCAGTCGAAATTGTTATCAAAGATTTTTTCGAAACAACTTGTAATTCAGAAAAGTCAAACGGCTTGATGTAAAAAGCTTTTTTTTTAGTGCGTCTCGAATCTCGGGCCTCTTCGTTTCCAGTCCTACTGATGCAAACGATTCTGATCTCTATACGGTTTACGAAAAGGTTTTGTTGCCCGGGTAATGGGTTCTGTCTTTTCGATCCATTCATGTTGTGAAACAAATATTTATAGTTCCCATGATACATATTAAACAGAGACAACTACATACACCCGTGTATATTTACAACATATATACATTATGACAACAAACAAAGTAGATCCTGATTTGTATCGTATCATATATTATGTATCCGCTAATCACGCGAATTTTGAAATTCTGTACCACCAAAAGACTTTTCAGATAGTTATAGGCCAAACAATCTTACTTCTTATGGCCACAGGCTATAGTTTATCGAAACAAGCAATCTTGGCCCGTCCTAAAAATACAAGTCTGCTGGCTCCACATCTGAATGCAAGTAGAAATAAAAGCTTGTCAATATTATTTCAGAATTTTATCAACTTGGTCTTAATCAATTTTCTCTGTGGAAAGGAATGAGAAAAGAACAATAATATATCGTAATTAGTTTTTTTTTTTATCTTTCTTTTGGAGTGATAGTCAGCGTCCGTAAAAGATGTCAGTTTGGATAAGGCAGACAACATCTGTACAGACAATATGGCGGTCAAGTGTACTTAAACCAAGAAAATGATGCAGAGTCTAAAATAGCAATTAAGTAGAAGTGCAGTTGAACTGGTGTTTGTAAGAGGCCAAGTGAAATTCTTCTGGCAAGACATGAAATTTTATATGGTTCAACACAATCAATTGCACACCACAAGCGTCGCTCAGCTAGTTTACGAAATATATTTTAACACACCTCCCTCTGCAGAATTTGATATAACTGATTTGCTGAGAGCGTTGAAGTCAAGTTTGTTGGGTTCGTCCTTTAACATGGATTTCATGAAATAGCGAATAAGCTGCTTGCGTCCAGACTCATCATATTTATTTGAAAGTAAAACTGTTTGTTCCAATATTCACAGCACAAGGAAGAGATTTTCAATGTACAGAAAACTGATAGAATCTTGTTTGTTTCCGCCATAATCAGCTAAATATTATTCGTTGTCGAGAAAAACGTATTTAAAGTTCGGATAACGGAAGGACAGAACTTTTTAATACGATTTTCAGTTGTGGTCTCTATCCAAATATTATTAAAAAAAAGTGACAAGAAACAATCATCTAAATTATTGTCATAAAACCTCAATACGAATAAACTTCATTTGCAGTAAAAAGGGCATTTTCTTTTGTCGACATGACCATTATTGAAATTGACTATGGATGCACAAAAGAGAACAGAAACATTCACTTGGTCTCATACAAACACCAGTTCAACTGCGTGTCAACTTAATTTATCAATATTATTTCTTTTATCAAAAAGGAAAATAGATCAATGGTAAAAAAAGACAGGATGCCATATCATCAGTTGTTTGGTAATGCAAAAAATATTTTTGATCATTTCTGCACAAAAATAAAAAAGAAAATATCATTGAAATGTCAGACATATTTGTCGTATTATTTGGCTGTATAGCAAATGAAAAAAAAATTCATCATTTAGTAAAAAATGAATATTCTAATATTTACGTGTATTCCTTTTAGATCAAGACCCCCCATAAAGTACGCTACAAGCTAGCTTAATCCAAGCTGGTGGGACTCCGTCATGTTGTAAAGTTTAGCCAAAAATATTCCTTCAATATAATAAGGATGTTATGGCCTTCGAGAGGTTGGACACTATAATAAATATTTGTTAGAATAGGCCATTAATGAAGATAATTACATTCTAATGATTAGTAAATCATATCTTACATATCTCTTAAAAGTACAACTCGGTGTTATACTGTGAAACAGTGAAAATAACAATGAAATAACCTGCCGAGGAAAATGAATTATTCTATTCATTCAATAAAACAAGAAAAATACATATATTGTTAACGTCTTTGTATGAGAGTGTTCCTCATGTTTAGGTGTTGTTTGTGTGTGTAAGGTCAGAATTAAAGATATACTTACATATGGTATCGAAAAGGCATCTGCCCCTGTCCGAAGCACGTGTACCCTAACACGTGTCCGGACGGTCAGAGTGAGAAAAGGGAACAGAGAGAGAGAAAGAGAGAGAGAGATAAATGTGTCTAGCCAGAACGGTTGCCAATGGGAAAGAGAGATTCAAAGATGGAGCCTTGAGCCGTTGATTAGGATCGCAGGTCACGTGACAGCGTTTACGGTTTTCATTGGATTGGTATTAACTTAGGATTAGAGATTTCTGTCGAGGGAGATAAATGCTATTTTCGATTAACTATTATCGTTTGCTAGTTTATTTCGTTCTTTGGGGAATAATTTGTATCACCACAATATATTATACTTACCATATTAGAGTTTTATCAAGTTATAATTGTCTCCAACCTTTAGGAGATCAGAAATAGCTGAAATCTGACTCTCTGATGAATGGTCACAACCAAGAAGAAAACACTGAACCATAGCCGAGTGCTCAAAATTTGCGATGGAAAATCGAAAGAATGGCTAAAACCTATTAAATTCTTATTCAGTATAAACTGGCTGTCCTATACCCAATCCGGATTAATATTTTGTAGACTCTAGGCTATAGGTACTGTGAGCATCCAATGAATATTTTCAAATTGAAAAAAAGTTAAGAAATTAATATACCAATGGAGCTGAAACATGGAACTTAACCAAGAAACAGACCCGTAAGCTGAGAACCATGCAACGTGCACATGAAAGAATAATGCTGGGCCTCACATGGAGAGACCACAAAACAGCACAGCACATCCGGGAAAAGACAAGAGTTAGAGACATCATAGAATCCATAAAAAATCTCAAATGGCGGTGGGCTGGCCATGTTGCAAGAATGGCTGACAATCGATGGACATCACGACTCACAACATGGATTCCCCGAGACCATATGCGCAACCGAGGCCGGCAAAATATTAGATGGAGAGATGAGCTAGACAAGTTCAGGAAGTACTGGCTCCGTGACGCCCATGATAGAGAAGTGTGGCAAATCCTAGGGAAGGTCTATGTCCAACGACGGACGCTAAAAGACTGATGATGACGATGATGATGATGACACTAACGACATTTACTTTTCAAACATTCATTTTGTGTAATTCCTTAGAAATAACAGAGAATCATAAGTTCTTTAGAACATTGTTTTCTATTGCCATGAGAACCATTATATTCTAGTCATACTCAGTCGTTCTTTCACAGTATTTATGTATACGATATATATGTATACAGTACAGTGCTTCTTTTTGTCGTAGTATATCTACTACAAATAATGTACGATATATTTTAGATAGATAATTTGGGCATAATGAGAATACTAGGGTATTTGCCCAAATTTAAAAAGTGAACCTGTCGTGGGCAACACCTCGTGAGAAAAGCAAAACAAAAATGACCAGGATGCAAAAAAAAAAACAAAAACAAAAAACAAACAAAAAAGCCCCCCCCCCAACGGACACAAATGTCCAGGGATGACAATGAACAGGAGGCATTTCACTGGGACGTAGTTGTCCAGGATGCAATCAACCTATCATCATTTAGAGCATCTATACTTTGATTGAGCATTCACAAATGAGACTTTGCGACCCTTGAAACCCAAGCATCGATCTGGCCCTACCTATACTGATAAACTGCGAAATCGCAGTCGAAATAACCGATGAAGAAAAGAAGCAAGCGTGTTATCCTCTGTATAAGAACATTACTTCGAAGTGTTTGGTTAGAACCAGGCCAGCGATGAACTTCACACTTTGTTACTCTATCATAAGTCACTCCGTGTGTTTGTAATACTCAGTCACCGTAACGTCATTCACTGACGACTCATATCATAACCTCAAGCAGAAACAGGTCTGGTTAGTCACTCAATAGAAACCATCACGTGGTCAACGTCTTTTAGTTGTATGGTATGTTGGAGGTGATCAATTAAAAGATTGGGGAAAAGTGTGATCAATGAATGCGTTAGTGCTCTTACCTTTGGTTGGGCAGTGACTTCTAAAAACATTTCTAAATTTTCAAAAAAACATAATGTGTGTACGTTGTTGGACACTAAATGGATCAATTAAGCATAAAATTACATTGCAAATTGACCCACCCATCTAAAAATATATTCGGGGGTGAGGGTCTAAAAATAGAGAAAAAAGTAGACGTAATCAAATTTATACATATCTACAATCAAATTATCCTCTGATATAATATATATGTATAGGAATAGCTTGAATTTGTGCTGTTTTGGTTCGTGTGGGTTTTTATGTTGCACAGTTGTGGCATTGTTGTACATATTGATGGAACTAACTAAGAGCTGAAAAAACACATTGAATTATAATTAGATCTTAAACAGTGCAGTTTTAAACTGTACAGAAAATGTTTATTTTTTTGCATGTAGTATTTTTGGTAAATTGTTATTATTGGTGTGCTTCAGTATTGCAATATTTTTTTGTTTTGTTGTTTTTTTTTTTATGAAGAATCATGATTAATGATTTTTCAACAACGACTTACTAAGGGGTAAATTTCATGTTATGACCAGATTTGAATAGGTCAACGGCGTTTGTGAGGAATTAAGTGACCGGAAGGGAGAGTAAGATAGATAGCGTTCGTAACTAAAAGAGAAAGCTGTTATCTTGATACGAGGGGGGATAATAAAAGATTGAAAGAAGCAAAAAATATTTCTTTTTTACCTCATGTCATTCCTCAAAAAAATCAATCGAGATGAATAAATACAAAGAAGAAAAAAAGGAAGAAAGGAAGAGAAAAAGAAGGAAAGAAAAAAAGAAAGCAGTGTTTATGACTAATGTATACAAATCATATATCTATATTTATACCCTTTTCCTTTGCTAACGAATTAAATTGCAATTCGGACGATATGTTTGATGCAATGATCATTTATTTCTGTTTCTGATGTTTCGACGGAGTTTGATTAGAGAAATCGATATTTTTAATTTTTATCTATATTTTTATTACAGAAACAAATGTTGCTAAATGCTGTCAAAAATTTTATGTACAACGTCGCACGTTTCGAACAGAGTCTGTACTTTTTCTTGTTTCTATACCACTATTTATTTACCTTCAGATGCTTGATCGCAAATCCACCCTGGCCACAATAAGAAATAAAGCAACTGAACAATTAAGATGAGGCTAAATTGTATCAAAATCTTTTTTTTAATTGATAATTATTCACTATACTTCATCTATTGAAAATAAATAATAAAATAATTGCTTTTTAAAACAATTTTGGCATTTGGCCATTTCCTAGCATTTCTTTGATATATTTTTGGCATGAAACATCTTCAACCATCTGGCAACCTTGGATTAAACCTATCAAAAAAGCCTGAATAGGAAATGCAGAAGGGAAGGGTTGGGACCCGTGTTGCCAACTCAAAAATCTTTTCGCAAAAAAATCGACAACAAAAAAGAATTTAAAAAACGCCAATACGCACTGAAAACAGCGTTAGCCTCCGATGGCAATTTCTGATAGCTAAATAAGACTACAAAATGGCTAAAATATAGCTGAAACTTGCTAAAACAGCTTCTAGTGATGTGAAACGTTTAAACGCACCGAATCTAGCACAAACATTTAAACGCACTGAATTTAGCGCAAAAAGCGCCAAGTTGGCAAAACGCGCTGAAAAACACTCTTAGCCTTTTTTATGGCCATTTTAAAGAGCCAAAGATAGCTACATTTGTGTAAATGACTAGGAAATAGTTAAAGATTTGATGAAGTATCTGAAAAAAAATATCTCTAAAAGTTTGCTAAAAATAGTGCTACACGTTGAATTTTTGAGCTGCCAAAATAAGAAACGGGCTAAATTTAGCACGGAAAGCGCTAAATTGGCAACACTGGCCGGAAAGCCGAGTGATTATGACGACCACGACGGCAGTGGTGGTGCTGGTGGCGGTAGCGGTGGTCGTCGTCGTCGTGGTGGTGACGGACAAGCTACGCCGTTGCTGCCCTGACCCGAAATGTAAAATGTCAGACACGTTTATTTTTGTTTATCTCTGGCAATATTTTCCCCTAGACACATGCACTTTTAGATACGAACCTGCAGTCACACATAACGAATTTACGGGGCAGACGTAAATGTATATAAAGAGAAAACACGTGCATACAGTATTGCCCATAAATGAGTACACCCCATCACCTTTTTTTCCTCTTCTGAAACCACCACCACCACCACCATCATCAGTAGCAGCATCATCAGCATCATCATCAACAGCAGCAGCAGCAGCTGCAGCAGCAATAGCAGCTTTTTAGCGCCCGTCATTGGACATAGACCATCCTCAAGACCCACCAGAAAACAATCATCATCATCATCATCATCATCATCATCATCATCATCATCATCATCATCATCATCATCAGTCTTTTAACGTCCGTCGTTGGACACAGACTTTCCCCAGGGTCCGCCACACTTCTCTATCATAGCCGTCGCGTAGACAGTACTTCCTGAATTTCTCTAGCTCTTCTCTCCATCTAATATTCTACCGGCCTCGGTTGCGCATGTGATCTCGGTGATCCATGTCGTGAGTCGTGATGTCCATCGGTTGTCCGCCATTCGTGCAACATGGCCAACCCACAGCCATTTGAGCTCTTTAATGGATTCTATGATGTCCCTGACTTTTGTCTTTCCCCGGGTATACTATGCTGTGTTGTGATCTCTCCATGTGAGGCCCAGCATAATTCTTTCATGTGCACGTTGCATAGCAAGTTTTTATCATTTCCAGTGGAACATAATACAATGAAAACGGATATTATCAAGTATTATCTATGACCGAACTCTACGGCACTAAAACTCTGTTGCCAAAAGATGTGAATATGTTGCCATCCAAAAATGAGTACAACCTGCAGTCATACATACGAATTCACGGGAGATGTAGGTGTGTATAAAGAGAAAACTCATGCATACACTATCGCCCATAAATGAGTACACCCATCACTTTTTTAGAAAGTTAATTTTCTTTTTAACCATCTAAACGTAGAATCATTATCGTAATCAGCAGCAGCCTTTAGCAGAAATCAAGCAAAGCAGGATTTTTATTATTTCTTGTGGAACGTTACACAATCCAAATGGATATTATCATGAATTATTTATGACCAAACTTGAAATGCTGTGGCTAAAAATATGAATTTATTGCCGTTAACCCTCGGGGAAAAATATTGTTGGCAACAAAGTTTGGTCACAGATAATTACTGATAATGTCCGTTTTGATTGTGTAATGTCTCATTCATCATTGTCAGGCTTTCCATGTCCTTCGTTGGACATAGACATTCCCCTGGACTCGCCACACTTTTCTATCATGGGCGTCGCGGAGCCAGTACTTCTTGAATTTGTCTAGTTCGTCTCTCCATCTTGTATTCTGTCGGCCTAGGTTCTGCATGTGATCTTGGGGGATCCATGTCGTGAGTCGCAATGTCCATCGGTTGTCTGTCATTCTTGCAACATGGCCAGCCCACTGCCATCTAAGCTTTTCAATGGATTCTATGATGTCCCTGGATCCTGGTATGTTTGGTTTAAAAAGAAAATCAGCTTTCTATAAAAAAAGTGGTTGGGTGTACTCATTTATGGGTGACACTGACTATGTGCTTTTCTCTGTTTTTTTTTTTCAATTTCTTTCTCTCCTCTTTAGTTTTTTCCTTCTTTCTGTCTATTTTCCTTTCTTTTCTACTTCTCTTTCCTTTTTATATACCCCCCCTCAGTTTCATCCTCTTTCTTTTGAATTCCTTCTCACCGTCTCTTCAATATCAAGAATACAAGAAATGAAAGACCCAGAAGTCTCTTATTAATACACGAACCAAAAAGAAACACATAAGAAAACCAATAAGTAAAATAATTAAGCCTAAACGAAACAAATGCAAAACGAGTAAAGAGTGTGCTCAAACATTAAATAACTATTTTGTTACATTATTCAGAAAGAAGAAATCGAGGGCCTCATTTTCGATTCCACCCCTATGTAGAAGAGAGCCATAGATCAAATTATTTGAAATAACACAATATACATGAAAAGATCAAAGAAATAATAATTAATCCCGAAAAAGTTTTCAAAAGATTAACAAAAATAAACGCATACAAAGAAATGGGATCAGACAATATCCAACCAACTAAGTAATCCCTTAACAATGTTTAACGAATCTCTAACAGAAAGAAAATCTGCCAAAAGACTGAGAAAACGCGAAAGTGGTATCAATACAAACGAAAGAAGACACAGAATAGCATCTAACTACAGGCCAATATCTCTAACACCAAAAGTAGTGAAAATCCTAGAAAAATAATGAAAAAATAACACTCCAAAATAACAAACGCAGAACGTAGATTCATGTCTAGAGAGTAATGTCTAACGAACTTCTAACAATGCTAGAAGGGTGGACTCAGCTAAACGACGAAAAAGAACCAAGAGCTGTGATACACCTTGACTTCAGTAAAGCTTTCGATTCAGTACCACATAGAAAGTTACTACATAAACTAATGTGTTGCAACTTCATAGGAAGTATACCTGTATTTTTTGAAGACTTCGTAATAGGAAGAAAAACAAACCATGATAACGGAATAATCCAACTGGAGAAAAAATAAATAGTGGTGTATCAGAGGGTTCACCTCTAGGACCTACACTCTCCATCCTATGCAGAAATGCCCCATCTGGAACAATCAAATCAAAATATAATATTCTTGCAGACGACAAAAAATACACAAAAGAAATAGAAAACGTTATTAAACTAGAAGGCAGAAATTAGAAGAATGATGAGAAACATAGCAACTATTCTTCAAAGTAGTCAAATACAAAGTAATACTCATAGGAAACAACAGAAAAAACTATTAAACAAATAATAGGAAACTAAAAAAGACAGAAAATGAAGAGAACCTTGGTATTACCAGATCTTCTAATTTTTAATTACAAAATCACATAATAAAGATAGCTGAAAAAGCAGCTCAGAAACCAGATATAGTAAGATGAAGATTCGACTACTCAAAGTTAAAAACCTTCCAGATTCTACACACAACATATATCAGACCACACTTAGAATGCGTAGTCCAAGCGTGGAATCCCCGCCTCAAAAACATATCATAGAACTAGAAAACATATATAAAAGAAAGCAACGAAAATGGTCCAAGTATCTTAAAACCTCCTTTATGAAGACAGGCATCAAAAACTATCTACACTAGAAGGAAGAAGAATAAGGGGGGGGGGAAGCAAACAAATATTCAGAACGATAAAAGGCATAGATAACATCCCAGCAAAAAAGTTCTTCACAATGAGCTGGAGAAAAAAAAAACAAAAAAAAAACAATTTATAAAGTGCACTGCAAAAAAAAAAAAAAAAAAAAGAAAGAAAGATACTCGAAAAAACATCATCTCTGAAAGAATAATAAACAACTAAAATTCACTAGTACAGCACGACCCGACTATACTAAGAACGAAAACAGTAAACAAGCTCAAGAATAAATCCGATAAATACACGACATAAAAATAAAACAAAACAAAAAAAAAGCTTTAGTAGTAAATAACTTCAACAAAGGCGAGAGATAGAAGCACATGTGTATCATTTATGCTTGCAAATTTTTCAAGTGGTTCATCTACGTATTAATCTAAATTCTTTGGCGTAAAACAGCTTGGCAGTCTATTTCTTTCAATTCTTACAGATCTCTTTATCTCTTGGAGCAGACCTCTTGCAAGCTCCGAACACTTTTATTCCTATATCGAACAAGAAGGGCAAAGTGGTGAGAGCTGAAATTCACAACGACCGCGAGGAATTTTATGAAGCGGCTGGAAACTGCTCCCCCACACACTGCACAAACACCCTCGTCCTTGGGCTATCCTGTTTTTATCTGCTATAACCCTTTAGAACGCGATGCTCGCCAAGAAACGATAGTCAACCTGTGGATATATCGTATCGACTTAGACATTTTGATACACGGCCCTGTCAGCCTTCCATTGCACTGGCTGCACCCACCTTTCAGACACCCTGTAGTGTTGCCAATTTAGCGCTTTTCGTGTTAGATTAAGAGTATTATTGTTTTGGCAGCGAGAAAATGAGATATTTAGCACTATTTTTAGCATCTTTAAAACTATTTTCTAGCCAGTTTATGCATGTCTAGCTACTTCTAGCTGTTAAAAATGGCCATCAAATTGCTAATGTTTTAATGCGCTTTGGCTTTTTTGACGCTTTTTTGGAGGTTTTTGCGCGAAAAAAGCTTAGCCACCACCGCTGCCCTGGCCGAAACATTTGTTCAGACCAGGGAAAAACAATACAAAGTTTCTTACCCAACTACCTCGTTAGCTGAGCTACTTGCAACATTTGAAGACTTGCTACTACAACAACAATACAAAGATGGCAAAGGAACAAGAACCATAAAATTTCAACGATGTGTCCACCATCCTTACATCCATAACCGTGTTAATTCCGATTTCAGAGAGATTTTAAACGAAGTAGTAGTATCATTACTAGTTGTGGTAGTAGTAACAAGAGGGAAAGACGAAAATGAGGATGGTTCACCCGAAATTCCAGTTAGTAAAAAAAGATTAGAAAGTTAGAATTAAAGTGAGTGTCAATATTTACCCATAATTTGTTCCGGGGTCTTAGTGTACAGTATAGGAATTGAAAAGTTTAGCCGACTTTAGCCATTTTTAGCCTTTGACAGTTCTAGCTATTAATAACAAACGATATTTGGTAACACTGTAATAATTAAACGGTTGATACGTCATCGATTGGTCAGAATAGATGTTCTTTTAATGATGTCACAAAACCCCCTTTCCGTTGTTTACATAAATGGAACCGATCCTCCAGAAATAGAGATGCGTGGACACATCTAAAAACTTGTTCAAGTTTAATCTTCAAAATCAAATAAGGTATCGTCATTGCCCAGGAGAGACGGCTTTGAATTGTCAATTGTCTCTCTCCAAACATCGTCATTATAGATGTCTCAGTACATTTCTAGGTACACCCAAGCAATTGTTAATAACGAATTTCGGCTTGTCCGTCCCATTGACGCTAAGTTCTACTTAGAGGACCCAGGATTACTCAATGGTCACCCATCTAGATACTGACCAGGCTCGATGTTTCTCAATTTCGGTGATCTTACGAGAACTGATATATCCAACATGATTTGGCCGTAACCTCTTAGCCTCAATGAGAGGTTCTTCAATACTAGCCCTTGTGCTGAGTGCTTAGCGGAGAGACGTTGAGTAGCATTTTAAAAGTCTTGGATAGTGATCGCAAGTAGATTGAACCATGGCCTATCGAACTGGGAGCAAATACTCTTCCACGGTGACCAGTGCCTTTCTAATAACCAATCAGATTTTCTGGTCTGATTCAGCCAATGATAGAGCAAAGACAAGACGTCAGGAAATCTGACTCAGACAATGATAGAACAGTTGCCAGACGACTGGAAATGCTCAGATGCAGTACTAGATTTTGCAAATTATTAAAACTATGGCATTCTCATTCGAACAGTGCATATTAATAAAAACAATTGAAACAGAAATATCGTCATTGATAGTGATAATAATCGAAAGAGAAATTTTGAAAAAAGCCGTTACATCACTGACCACAATTTAAATCAATCTCATTTGACAGAAAAAAGCATGATTTTCTCTCTTTCTTTTTCTCTCTTTTTTAACCTCTCAATCTCTTTCTCTCAATCTCGTTTTACACTCCCTCTCTCTCTCTCTCTCTCTCTCTCTCTCTCTCTCTTTACCAAACATTTCATATCTACGAGTTATAAAACCGACTACAGTGAACGTGTCTATACTATTGTAAGAAACGATCGATGTTCTATCCTGTGTATCACATCAGTGAACATCGTTATCACGCACTCAAGAAAAAGAAAGTGAAACCTTCACTTATGAATCGGAAAAAAGTTTCTCCATTCACTAGCGATCTGTTGTTAGAATCCAAATAGGGTCTAGAGTTGACTGCCAGGAGGCTATTTCACTGATTAAACTAAATTAACAAGTCTTTGATATAAACGAAAATTTACCAGCTGAACATGGGCTTATTTCATAATAAATACATTTTTATAAAAAGATAAATATCTTCATGATTTTTTATTCATTATATATATATATATATATATATATATATGTATATATATATATATATATATATATATATATATATATATATATATATATATATATATATATATATATATATATATAATACAGAAGTTCCAGTGATCACCTGCTCTTGGAATAGGAGTTGGAGCGGCATTTTTTCTATTTTCAGCTATTTTAGCTATTTAGCTCTTAAAATAGCCATAAAATAGTTGTTTTGGGGGCATTCTTATGCTTTCTCGAGGTCGATTAGGAGTGAACAACATTTCAAGTTGGCAACACTGACATCTGATCAATGGGAAGTGAGTCCAATCACCTTCTAGAAAACTTAATCAACATTCAAACTTTTTGGTCGATTCATTTTACGGCCTTCTCCAAGAGTAATATGAAGTATCCGTGAGGATATTTGTACCTTCGCTGAAAGAAGCTGAAAAGAGGAACTCTCTTTCATTACGGATGTCACTTATTTCACCTGAAGAAGGCCATTGAATGAATCGGTCGAAAATTTGTGTTAACATCAAATATGGGAGGAAAAGATTGAATCGTCCAACAAAAGTGGCAGAGTTTGGATGAACCGTTTTGAAACTTCGAGAAAGTACCCGTGAAAAACAACACAATTAACAAGCTAATAGGTCTGGTTAGTCACTCAATAGAAACCGTCATGTGACTAACATCTTTTGGTACCATACTGTGTTGGGAGATGATCAACAAATAAGTTATTTCTCCTGCTTTTTGTTAGATAGTGATCACTAAAAAATCGAAATTAAAAAAACAAAAACAAATAAAGAAGGGTGAATTCTGCCGAACCCAAAATGAGTGGTTAATTTAGCATAAACTTAAATTGCATATTGAACCCCCACTAAATACCTATTGGTGGGGTCAAAAAATTCGCCAACATATTAAATAGTAAATGTTTAAATTTGATTCATAAATACAGAAATACATGCAATCATAGCTAACAAGCCAGCAGGCCGGACCAACTTAGAAACTACAGAAACTTCTGTCGACAGTTTTAATGACGGATTTGGTTGATGGTTTCTAACACCTACGGTAATGCAGCCACTGAATATTCGAGCAGACAGGATGCAATTTCACTCTAAACACGATTTTAAAGAATAACTTATTAATCGACCATAGGCAATAAAATAGCTGAATTCCCAAAGGAAGCAACTGTACATGATAACAGGGTGGTAACCATAGAAACCATGGTATTTATTGGCACTGAATTGACGTCACCACAGTTCTGCAATGAGTTTCTATCTGCAAGAATGTCACTCTTATGAAATTATGCCGTTGTCATAAATATTGTCCAGATAGTAATGGCGGTTTTTCTAGAATTGATATCGAATCACTATAACGCCACAAATGGCTTGCTCGATCAGCAAGCCAAGTGGGCTACAGATTCTTCTCTCTTTGTTCGTGGCGTGTGTGTGTGTGTGTGTGTGTGTGTGTGTGTGTGTGTGTGTGTGTGGACGCCCCTGGTCACATCGTTAGGGCTACAACATTGAAAATATAGTACACATTAAGCACCATCTAAAAGCATTTTTTTAATAATGTCCAAATAATGTGCTGTTATTTTATTTCAGATACTTTTAGATAAAATATCATTTTTTTCCAGATGATTATAGATAATTTTTCTGATTATTGGTTCTGGTACACCCGTTGGCTACGGTGATTCATTTATATGAGATATGAATATTTATACTTCGGATACAAAGAGCATAGTTCACAAGTCAGGTACTGATACCCTTTTAGAGAATAATCCTTAATTTACAAGTTGAAACTTTCTGATTCTTCACTTGTTGAATTATCTAACCATAAATGAAATGAACAAAATACTGTTTTTTGATTTTTTCTTTGAAATTCTAACTTGGGTAAGAAAAACCTACTGAAACTGACTGAAATATAAGCCAAGCATTTAGCCAAGAATCGCTTCTTTTTTGTACGTATTGCATCGTCTGAAATGCTGTATTTCAAAGTTGTATACTACCGCCGTAATATACTGTATTTAACGTTGATCAGGGGCCATGTTCACTACAAGTCTGACGCAAAGACAGTTACCAAACCCAACACAAAGTCAGTTTCTATTGGTTGACACACAATCAATAGACTTAAAAAGTCTCACACATCAAGGGAATATTGTCCGTGTTGCAAGGATTTGGAATAAGTTCCCTCAATTTTACACTAGTGGTTCATAGCCTGTGTATTTACATGAGTTCTTGGCCTGATCCAGGGTTGTCAATCAGGATATTTTTGGAAGTTTTTTTTTGGATTTAGTCCAGTATTGACGATACTTGAATAAAAAAAAATGTTTTTCCATGTTTTCAAGTCCAGTGTGTTTTACCGAAGTCCTATTGTTCTTGGTATAATTTTTCAAATTTGAAAATTGAAAAATCCCATCTAGATAGGCAGCCCTTACAAAACTAAGATGATATGTGTCCAGGTTGGTTCTAGAGGTTTAGGTGAGGAGATGAGAGTCTTGAAAGCCACGAACAACAAGGAATGGAGTGATCCTTTAAGCTAAGCTTTTCGAGAATCGATTAACTCCAGAAATAATGATTTCTAAAATCCAGGCATAAATGACATTTTTACACGATGGAAAAAGCACGTTTATGACATTGAATATACTTTGATTAGACATGTTTTCAACAAATCGTTAGAAACTGTAAACAAAAACTAGGTTTCTTCAGTTGGTCTGGCTTGCTATGTATGTATGTATTTTGGCAGCATTCTGGGTCGGTAGTGATCAATTAAAACCCTGGAAGAAGGGGTGATGGATAAGTTATTTCTCTCGCCTTTTGTTGGACAGTAATCACTAAAAAGTCTGAATTAAAAAAACTCTCTCAAACTAATGACAAATTTAGCGAAAAATTACATTGCAAACTGAACCCCCTACTGAAAAACCGATTTGGGGAGCGATTATGAAAAAAAGAAATTTTTGTCGACATTATAAGGAGAAGATGTTTAAATTTCATCCCGTTAGCTCCATTGGTCCGTCCTGTACGCCTGATACATACATACATACATACATACATAACTGTCCAGCCGGACTGATTTGAAAACTTTGAAACATATGTTCGTGGCAATGATGACAGTCTTGGTTTACAGTTTCTAATCATCGAATATTCCTGGTCCTCCCTTCAAATCTGCCATTTTGCAAATAAAGACGATCTCTGGCATCTAATATCAGTGGCTTGTCCCATAAAAGTGCACTAAATAGCCAAGAATTATTGAATAAATAAGTTTTTGATCTCTATTTCTCCATGCCTTGTCACTCTTAAGTGAAGCTCCGGCATAAAGTCATCCTTGTTGTGGCTGTTTAGTTACTGATTCTATTGGCTCAAAGTGACATCCACGGCGCCATTATAAACAGTGAAATTTAATTTTCCCGCTTTTGAGTTCTCCTGCCTTTTTCTAATATTTGTTTGCCTCTATTGTTGGTCAGATCAGAAGGGTTTGAAGAAATAAAAAGCACGCCCAAAATACTTCCCTACAACAAAAAGAGCTCACAACAGTTAACTCCAAGAGAACTTTTCTAACTTTCCATCTGACAATTGAAATTTCAATCAAATTAAAAAGAATCGAGAAATTAGTGATTATTGAATTTTTTCAATTAAAAACTATCATCCAAAACTGTCACCAAAACTGTCTACACAAGTTTCTTGTTGTTGGCAAGTTGGTCAGTCTGGCTGGCTATGTATGTACATACATACATACATATGTGTATATGTATAGACGTGTGAAGCTTTAGGACAGAAAATTTTAATATTCACCCCTTATTAGGTCTAAAAGAAAAACCGGACTTCTATCCCCCAAAAGTGGGGGTCAGTTTGCAATGTAAGTTTATGCTAAATTGAACCCATGTTTGTACCCGCTTGTTTTTTTAATCTAGTTTTTTTTACTGCGTACTTTCCAACAAAAGGCGAGAGATGTAACGCATTCATTGATCTCCCTTTCTCAAATGTTTTAATTGATCACCTTCAAAACAGCATGCCACCAAAAGACGTTGGTCATGAGAGAGTTTCTTTCGATTGACTGACCAGACATGTTTTGTAATTTTTTTACAACGTTACAAATGTCCCGCTTTTTTGCAATGAAAAGCAAATAAGAACTTTTGATATTGTCAGATTTCATTTTCTATGATTGCCTTTTGGGTAAACTGGCCAAAAATGAACGATAAAGAGGGGCAGGGTTAAAGCGAACAATATAGAGCAGAAGACAGAACTGACAACTGCATGTGTCATTAAGCTTAGTGTAGACATCGGTCTCATCCAGGGAAGATTAACAGGATCGCTACCAGACGCTTTCTGCCTGAACCCGAATCGCTTATGGCACATAGTTTATCTAGTCAGTTCTGATACGGTCACCGAAGTCAAGCAACAACAAGCCTGGTCAGTACCCAGATAGGTGACCAACTGAACAAACCAGCTTCCCCTCTGCAGTTTTGGATCATGTAGAGAGCCTCCCGAAGCGATCCCGATCTTTTTACTCCCAATAACGAAGACAAAAGTCGCATCTTTCCCTACACAGAACCTTATGACTGACCTGGCTGCGAGGAGAAGAACTGAAAGATAGGTTTAAGGGTCTGATTTGAACTTCTGTCTTCCAGTTGAGTCTTAGCTGCTCAATTAGTCGGACAGGCTTCCGTAATCGCTGCTTCCTGTTGGAAATATGGGTTTGATTCTCACTTGATGCAAATCTTTTTTCGATGAAATGCTATTCGCTAAAAACAACTAATGGATTGAGACTATGGTAAAAAGTCATAAGAACTTTTAAGATATTCATGATTTGTAATATTCTAAAAAGAAATCAACGAGAGGTCAGTATATATATATATATATATGTATATATATATATATATATATATATATATATATATATATATATATATATATATATCCGTTTGTATATTTTCTTGTTTAGAAATAGATACGTAATCCGACAGAAATGATTATAAATGCCTTCTATTACTTTGTAAATGTATCAAAAAATGATCTCCCATTATTACACTGTGAATATATCATTCAGCTTAGGCCACCTAAATAGCATAAACAATCAAAGGAAATGGGGCTGCTGCAGGGATTTCCCTTCCGCTTCTGATCCCTAATTCAAATTTGACTGTCAATTTTTACCCTTATAAGTGAAAATTAGAGAATAAATCCTCGCAGTCTTTTATCACTAAAAGTAAAAAAAAAAAGCTCCTTTGACTCATCAAAAAGAAAGAAAAAAAGGTTCCTCGTCGATTTTGACATTTAAAGGAGGAAAAAGTTTACATTTCACTTCCGACCATTAAAAATGAAAAATAAAAGATCTCTCTCGATTTGGACCCCTATAAATGGAAAATAAAAGTTTATTTTTGTATTAACTACATAATCTCCAATCCCCAAATAGTGTGCTTGGTATCCATTATTACAAGCAGAACGAAACTTCGACAAGCCTTGCAAGCAGGAATTGAGTCTTACTAATTATTGCCCGTGTGTATCTAACCCTGGCAACACATTTGATGAGGGTATAAACGGGGAACCATGAAATTATCTCAATTGTTACTCTATTGACAAATTTGTGGCTACTTCAGCGTCAGATCTTCAATGTCAATTAGGGATAGGGGTTAAACTTGCTCATCCGGTACTAAAAAGAACCCGAATGAATAATGTAAAAAGTTACCTCATGGCTAGAATATGGCTAAAAGTGGTTAGATTTTTTTTTCATTTCTTGCTGACTTCATGACTGGAAATGATAAGTGCGTGCGAAAAATCAATGGAAATGCACTTAAAATGTTAAGGACACTCGAAAAATCATACAAAGGCTCCGAAAGGTATAATTATGTAACGTATTAACTAGAATTTATCATCAACAATGAAATAAAACAAAAACAGAAAGAGGTCTGGTTGGTCACTTAATAGAAACCATGATGCAACTGATGTCTTTTAGCAGCATCCTGTGTTGGGAGTGATCAACTAAGCATATGGAAAAAGGGGTGATAAATGAATGAGTTACTTCCTCGTCTCTTCTGGACAATGATTCCTAAAAAGTCTCAATTAAAAGAAAACAGATGGACACAAACTAAGGGATCAATTTAGCGTAAATCTACATTGTAAATTGAAGACCCCACTTGAAACCTACCTTGATGCAGCCTGTACGCATGATACACACATAGCCAGCCAGCCAGCCAGACGGGCTCCAAAACTGAGAGAAACCTATGTAGACAGTTTTAGTGATAGTTTTAGTTCATGATTTCTAAAAGTCTAATTATTATGATTCTTAGATAATATATTTATCAAAATAAAATTTTTAAATTAATTAATTTATGGGGTATTTAACATTTCAGGAGCTTTTGTATAATTTTTCGAGCGTGCTCTTTTAGCTTTTAAGTTAACTGGGAATTCTTTAAAAAATTAAAGAAATCTAGCTGCTTTTAGCTATTTCAGTCATAAAGGGGATAACTCTTTGCAGTACTTACATTAGATTGTTTAGTGCCAGAAAAACAAAATTGAACGGACTTGTAAGGGCCGATGAGGGCCGATGATAAAATTCAGGATGAATAATTGAGCTTGCTTTAAAAATTAGCAACATCATATGTGATGCTCTGTTCTCTGTAATATTGTACAATTGACATAGGCGCACAGGACCAGACATGCGTCCTGGAAAGGAACGTTCCATTGTCTGTAGAGACGGACAGAGGCTATTCAATACTGTTGTGTAGTGTGCAAGACTGGACATACAGCAGTGAAGCCATTCATCGCAAAAACCCCCCAAAACAAACAAAAACAAAGACATTTCAAGTATCTATCCATATAAGAACAATATATGCAAATCAGTATTCCTACTCGTGTCATATGATATCCTAAAACTTATAATGGATTGGTCCATGCGAAATAGATTAGCACATCAAAAAATCAATTGTAGAGTTGTAACAAAATGAGATCGTCTGTTGTGACATAACGATATTTATTGCGTCATAAAACATTTCTAACTTTCTATTTAATCACTGTCCCACCACAGCAATATGTGACACGAGGTCAGGCTTAACGTGGGAAGAAATAGGAGCAACCCTTCCAAAAATGGCTCCAGCCGACGTAGCTACCGTTGAAAAGCTCATCGTAATGGCTAGACAACGTCACCTACGAAAGCTGGGCAAAGTAATAATGGGAGAGCCTAAGGACGAGTCCAAAAGCCTCCTGATGCGCTTAGCAAACGCAGCCTCAGTGTAACCTCATTGGCCAACGTTTGCACCGGCGCACTCGGTCTTTGATGTCAAATTACACACAATCTCCGGCCCATTCAACAGGCAAATGTCAGTACCGACTCCTCGGGCAATGCCGTGGAACAGATACTACACTTTGATCCCGAAGACAAGGCCAGAAAAAGGTTAAAAGTGTGACTTTATGTCTGATCAGACATCAAAAGAGCTTGAGTTCAGATGAGACTATAAAAAGAATTAAGATTGAGAGACTTGAATTATCAAACTAAGTTACCTGAAGAAATAGCTCTAACTTACATTGTGCTGACCCATACGTAAATAACAGCGTCATATTTCACAGGTGAACGCTACTTGATAAAGAATCGTCGTATGAACTGTTTAATCTTGGTTTGCTTTGGTTAACGTAATCTATCTTTCTGAAACATTTTAAGCACTATTGGAAACCAAAACATTTAGAGGCTAAAACTATCAACATAGGTTTCTCCAGTTTGTACACTGCTCTGGATGACCGTCTATGAATATATGTATCATGCATAATGATTGCTAAAATGGAGCTAGAGGGCTGAGATTTTAAACATTTACTCATTATTATGCTTAGGGGAAACTTTTTTTCTTTAAAATTGCCCCCAAATAATTTTTTTTAGTTGAAAGGGCGTTCAATTAATAATGCAAATTTATTCTAAAGTGGTTATTTAGTTTGTGTCTATCAGCATACACACCTGTTTTTTTTAGTGATCGATGTATAATAAAATGGATTTTCATCAATTAATTGATCATCCCCAACATTGCACGCTGCTAAAAGACGTTGGTAACTTGAGAGTTTCCATGAAGTAACTAACCAGACGTGTAATCTTTGATCGCTTACGAACGAAAACTCAAGACAAACTGGATATCTACTTGTATCAATTGAGTATATCAGCACTGATCCACCGTAATAATGAACAGTGTGATTTTCTTGGTTCGCTGACAGTAACACTGGACTCTTCTACAGGAGAGGTGAGGGGTAAAGTTATTCTGGAAAGAAATACTTGTTGTCTGCTGTTTCAAACTATGCATTATTCCTGGTAGTCAGCATTCACCTCAATCCAAATGTATCAACAATATTTTCCACTCGGATTAACGAAAAGATCATTTAAAAACAAGAACTATAAATTCATCGATGCCTCCACCATCCTTACGTCCATATCTGTGATTTCCAATTCCAAAGGGATTCAAAACATAGAAATATTAGTAGCATTATCAATTGTGGCTATAGTAGCAGGAGCGGGCAGGAAAGTGAGGATGGTAATCTGATTATTGAAAAGAAAATTTGTTCTGGAGTTTTAGTGTATGAGCATTTTTTAATAGGTGGCTTTTAAATGAATACATACATACATACATGCACATATATATATATATATATATATATATATATATATATATATATATATATATATATATATATATATATATAGCATTAAACTCGACTGGCAATAGAAACGTTTAGCCAGTTTTAGCCATTCTGAAGATAGCTTTAGCTATAATTACTTGGCAACACTAAAAAACTACGTCATCTATTGGTCAGAATAGATGTTTTTTCATGATGTCACACATTCTCTCCCTTCCTCTTTCTGTTGTTTACATGATCAGAATCAAGTGACCGATCGAGAAGCGTTTAATAGAGATGCGTGGGCACATATAAAAGAAAACTGATCAAGACTGACATCAGGAAGCAATGATCAACAAGCTAATCTTGCTGATCATTGTTTGAAGGTTCGATTCACATCTGATCTCGCAAGATGAATGGCCTGATTCCTGTTTATGCTAACTTACAAAAGTTTCCTGGTTTGCTGTCTATAACACTTGATTCTCTGACTCAGGGATAAAAAATCTAGCTGATAAAAGCATTCCTTCCTACCTCTGAAAGTATGGACTCTTCAACTGAAATAAATTAGCTATTTTCTTTTATTAGGGTATAAAGACGTGTGAATCATGGATATAGATCCATCAAGATAATATGAAGAAAACTGACAATTTGGAATAGAAAAGACTTGAGGCCGATTAGTACATTTCAAATTCTCTATTGGTCATAATAGTTGATGTTTCGTCCAAGATTTGGACTTCTCCAGAGGTTCTCATGACTTGTCACATCACAAAATCCACAACTACCGGATTGTAACCGGGTTTTGTTTCATGAAAAGACGCAATTGAAATTTAGGCATCCTGGATTTTAGAAGTCTGAATAGAAATATTTTGAAAAGTTCCCTGTCATTAGGTACCGTCGTGGGAGCTAAATTTGGCGTATTCTCAATACCGACTATAAAACAATTTTTGGAGTTTGGGGAGGGGTGTGAAAAAATAAATTGAATTGATTTAGTAAAGATGACGATCGAGGGTGTATTATTTAACCGGATTAACCAGATATATGTGTTCATAACGATTTAAAGTGATTGTTTGTTTAGATTCAATCAACAAAAATCGTCAAACAGTAACAAATCTCCTTTTTAGAGGCATGGGCAGCAGCATTACAAAGCATAACTTCAGAAAGTTGAATTTATTGTCTAAAACTACTAACCATATTCTGTATTCGTGTTGATTTTTTCCTTCAGATCTTTCACCCAAATTTATAAAATCACTTTGATAAAAATATTTAGGTTGGCCCCAATATCGGCATAATTCAATGGAGCAGTATTGGCACACTATGTATTTATTTAAAAAGCGATTTTATGAATTTGGGTAAATGCCCCGAAAGAAAAAAACTATTACAAATGGAGAATAGGGGTATTATACTTTAATTTTTAGAGCTAAGCCTTTTAGTGCTGCAACACTTGCCTTTAAAGTGGTGAAATGTTGCTATGTCGTTATTAGTGATGATTGACGCTAAACAAGTGATCACTGTAAAGCTTGGACACCACAATTCTCTGGTTAAATGAGACCCAACCATTGGTAGCTTGGACACCACAATTCTCCTGTTAAATGTGACCCACCCATTGGTAGCTCGGACACCACTATTCTCCTGTTAAATAAGACCCATCGATTGGTAGCTTGGATAGATTTATTCTATAAAAAGTTTCGAGTCCTCAAACTCCCCAAACTTTTGGTGGCCGATATAATGGAACTGACTGGCCAGAATCACAACTCCCCATTTAAAGAGTTGGAATATCGTTGCGTTTATAAATGTGGTATCTACAGAGCTGGAATAAGCATTACCACTCCAAAAGCATTTATACTTAATCTTCATATTCTAATCAATAGAATTATGGGTTTGATGGTACTTTTAAAAACCATACATTGTCACAAATTGGGTTTATGCTAAGGTGGTCGATAAACGCTCTCGATACGATGTATGAAATTAGATTTTATCTCTTCCTCAGGGTGTACGATAAGAAATCTTACCTACTCAGTAATGTTTATGTAACTTCAGACTTCACATTTTGCAATCCTAAGGTTTATTCATTGATACAAATTTACTAATGCTATTTGATTAAGCCAGTGGTCCATGAACGATTTATAATGGTAGACATAATGTCATCTTTAGTTCGGTTAAGTGAATAATGTTTTGATGCAATATTTTTATGATATGAGCTCACTACGTACGGGCCATTTGGTAGCTAAATATACAGACCTGGTAAGTCACTCGATAGAAACTGTCATGTGACCAACGTCTTCTGGCAGCATACTGTGTTGGGGATGATCAATTAAACAATTAGAAAAAGGGATGATCAATGAATAAATTACTTCTCTCACCTTCTGGTTGTTTTTGTTTTTCATTTAAAAAAAGTAGAAGGTATTAAGCTAAAGGTGTGAAATCAGCTACGGTTTAACTGTAAAGGCCAAGGAGCTGAATGGTTAAAAGCGACCAGGCGTATACTGCCCCTCTACGGCTAGACAGTATGAGTTCGATCTCACCTTGGGCTTGCTCAGTTTTCGATGCACTGTTTAATTGTTGTCGTAGAATGACGGTCCAACTCAAAGTTGTTATAAAAAGCAACTGAAAGTTAGGATGAAGGTAAAAAGCTCGTCAAAATCGATAATAAACTATTAATGCTGCTGGACACAAATTGAGTGATCGTTTTAGCATCAAGAGGAATTGTAAATTGAACACAAAAATTGGAAAACAAAAATGTACGTCCGTACATAGGTTTCTTAAATTTTCAAGTTGTTCTGACTGGCTGGCTATGTTAACGGTTTTGGTGACAGTTTTGGATGACGGTTTCTGATAGAAAAAATGATTCTTTGAAATCCATGAATCAGATGTCAACATTTATAGCCAAATTGTGGTAGACACGCCAGTTTTCGCACGATCACGTTGGGCGACGTCGTTTTCAGATTAAAAGTCTGAATAATAATCAATCAGAAAAAAATGCCAGGGAAGAATGGTATATGACTTAATTTTTCTGTTTTTGAATTCCCAAAGTAAGTCTTCCAGTTAGATCAGTTCCGGGCGTTTTCTGTAATTAAGGTAAACATGATTGATATCTCGAGGGATTTATCTGTTAGATGTGTGAAAATGAATAAAAACAGAAATGTATTGATAAGTTACGGCATCAAAATAGTAAGAATCATCAGAAAAAATATTTATATTTATGATATTTGGAATGAAAAATTACTTTGAAAAAAATTCGTCTTTTATAAAATAAGTATCGAAAATTTTATCAAAATTTAATAATATACTGATTTTTGCCAGATTTTAAAATTTCTCAGGTGTCGATTTTTCTGTGAAATCGCATCCATATCTAGATATCGTGGGACAATCAAAATAACAGTTTTCTATTGAATGAAACATCAGAAAGTGTCATATCAGCAGAAAATGACTAGATTGAAAGTGTCTTATCAGCAGATAATGGCTTATAGGTTGGACAAGAAACATAAGTTCAATGATGAATGTACCATCCTTACGTCCACATCTGTGATTTCCGATTTCAAAGGGATTCTAAACGAAATAGATTACTAATTGCGGTAATAGTAGCAGGAGATGGGTGAGGAAGAGGAAAGTGAGGACAGTTCATCCCAAAATTTGGTCAGTAATAAACACTATTTGTTCTGGAGTCTTGGTGTATGGTCATTTTACTTGATGGGGCCTTTAAATTAGTATATAACATTCTTACCTATGAAGTTACCCGGAAAAGAAGGTTCACCCATTTTAGCCGTTTTTGGTCATAGTTTTAGCAATAAATAACAAACAATTTTTGACAACACTGTAAAAAACAAACAATTGATTTGTCATCTATTGATCAAAATAGATATCCTTTCAATGACGTCCCACATTCTCCCCTGTCATTTTCTATTATCAATATAAATGGAACCGACTGTCCGACCGACCGACTGTAAGTTTCTAATTAATGACGTAAATAAGAAAATATGACAGGCTGTACAACGCATCTCCCATAATACTTCATCCAATAAAACTAAGAAATGAGTCCACCATCCTTACGTCCCTATCCATGATTTCTGATTTCGAAGGGAATCTAAACTAAGAAGTTGCTGCATTAAAAATAGTACCAGTAGTAGTAGTAGTAGTAGTAGTCGGAGGAGGAGGAGGAGGAAGAAGAGGAAAGTGAGGATGGTTCACCCGAAAATCTGTTCTTTGAAAAGAAGATTTATCTGTATAAATTAGAGTAAGTATTCAATTGTAATCAATAGTTTGTTCTGGAATCTTAGTGTAAGGTTATTTATTTATCTAGTCATAAGTGGGTTTTAAATGAGTATATATATATATATATATATATGATATTTTTGCCATAAGATTAGCGGAAAAGTTTAGCCGATCTTAGCTATTTGGAAGAGAGTTTTGGTTGCTAATAAGAAGCAGTGCTTGGCAACACTGTGAAAAGGCAAACGCTTGATATGTCATTTATCAATCAGGTTAGATGTTCTTTTAATGACGACACACATTACCCCGTTCCCCCTTTCTGTTGTTTACATAAACAGAACCAATCGTGTGAACACATATCAAATAATACCAATCAGATTCACTTAAAGAAACTTGCATGGAAGCAACGAAAAAAAATTAGATAATAATCTTGACCTTTTCACCATCAAGCCCCATCCCCTTTAGTAATTGGACCCTCCATTTTCAACCAAATCATTAGTTCGAAATGGGTACTGCAAATCTGTAAAAACATTTTTAGATATATTACGTTCATCACAATATTATGCAAATACTTGTCAGGAAAATTTCCCTAAAATAATTAAAGAAATTGTTACTTCTATCTTTCGGCATCTTGAAATTATTCACGATGACTTTTAAATTTACTGACGCCCTTCTTTAAGGATGGGGATTCCCCCTTCTCCATTTAAGAACCACTGATTTACATAATATATTATGTAAATCAGGTGCCGGCTAACTTTTTACCTCTGTGGGTCGGACTCCTATTAATGATTGGACTGCAAGCCGGATAAATGTTATAAATATTTTGAAATTTGGGAATTATCCATTTACATACATCTGGTTATATTTCGGCTTAAATCAATGATCACTCAACGAATAAGTACCTTGGAGAGGTGGAGAGCTCTGCCTGCGGGAATCTAATTCCTAGTAGGTCCAACCAAGTCAGACATGTCAAAGGGAAAGAACTCCACCAAGCCTTATTGACCCCCCCCCTAAAAAAAACTATGTTCACGATTTTATTTCTTGTATAGGAAAAAATATCTATATCCCGAACTTAATTTCTTGTAAAAAAAGAAACTATATTCAAAATTCTGTGAAAAAGAAAAACCATAGTCCCATTTAATTTCGTATAAAAAAGAAAAACTATAAAGATACGAACTGATAAAGATACAACTGATTTCGGCATCAAGATTGATATGCCGTTCAACCAACTTACCAAACAACCAATTAACCAACCAATCAATGAATAACCTTTGCCAGATCCGGCTCGCGAAGGGGAATTGAACCGGTCTGCGAGTAAATATTTGAATACTATGCTTAATTCTATACTTAAAGATTCTCCATGCCGTTTCAACAGAGAATTCACAAAATGTCCGTCTGTCTGTTGGTTCTCACACTCCTTCTTTGTATCAACGATGCGAAAACGTGAAGTCACCGTAATCACACTCTCTCTCCGTTTATCTCTCTCCCGCTCCCTCTTATTTTTCCCCTTTCTAAGGACATCAGCTCTTACTCTCCCCCTCTTTATCAAAGATACCTCTACATAAACGGTCGTCGTATAGAAAAATAGAATAGAGAGGAGAGGTATTTAAAGCATGCATCGTCTATCTATCTATCTTATCAATTAATAGCGATTTCAACTCAAATAAAACATAATCACTTTTTTGTTCTATGAAAGGTTAGGACTGTGAAGTTGTAAATAAACTTATATTTCTGCACGTGTAGGGAAAGTAGTCTCAATTGTAAATTGTTCAAGTCCCCCCCCCATGTTATGAACGGTGCTCAAATAAAAAGAAGTCAGAGAATTAATGAAAGAAAATAAAGTAAATAGATGAATAAATTGGAATTGAGATTTCACGCCACTAATTTTCAAGAATGCACTTTTAAAGTGCAGATTTAAGTCCGCCGTAACAGGCAGTATTTCAGCTCGTCATCTACAATAACTTCGTTGAATTCAATGCAATGAAGAAATTCTTTAAATTTTCCAAGATAATATACAAGGAATGGAATAATCTGAAGTCAAAGGTTTATCTGTGAGTTTAAGATTTTGTAGATAACATTATATTCTCACTGATCACCGTGGCCCAGTGGTAGATCCTCTCCTCTGGTTTGGATCATACCAAAGATTTTATAAATGGTGCTCAATGCCTCTCCAATAAGCACCTAGCACAAGGACAAAGATTGAGGAGCTTCTTCCCGAGCCAATGATTACGGCTAAAACACGTGGGAAACAAGGGCTCTCGTAAGATCGCTGAAGTTACATAACAACGAGCCTGGTTGGTAGCTGAATTGGTGACTATTGGGGAATACTAGGTGTAGTAAGCAGAATAAAGCTTCGACAGGTGGGGTAAGCCCGAAGTGGGGTAAGCCGGAAGTGATTCTTACTATCAATTGCCTGTGTGTATCTAACCCCATGACACCTTCCATGATGATATAAACGGAGAACGATTATACGTACATTATAATCTCTTTGCTCGCTGCTGCTGAATATTATTAGGTTGGTGCAAAAATAATTGCGTTTTTTCACCATCAACTTTGAAGCAGTGTATCTCAGCTTAGAATAGAAATTATTATTCGAAATTAGAACCATCAGAATGTACTCATTTTTGCTAACAGGAAACAAGCCCATTCATTCCAGAAACATCGATATTGGAATCCAGGAACCGATTAATTCTTCGAAGATATTTCGAGCTGCTGTCTGGTTGTTGAAGACTTTCCCTTGTGGGGAGTCGTAAAATTGATTGTAAGAGTAGTACTCTGTAGGAGAGAGGTCTGGTGAGTAAGCTGGACGAGGGGAACTTTCGCAGTCTAGTTCGTTCAGTTCCTGCATGGTCAATCGCACGACACGCGAGCTCTTTTACTTTTCCGATTTGGTACAAATGTTAGATAACTGTTGGATGGTCAAAGTTTAGTTAACCGGTAACCTCTCGAGTTGTTTTGCGTGGGGTCGCCTTTATCATGGCCCTCAATTAGATACCGTCAACCATAAAACAACGTCACGTGTTCAAGGCTCTCGACTCCGCCTCGAAATCTTTGGAATCAATCTGGCGAAAAAGTTTCTAGATATTGCGAGCAGTTTCCACTGATTTACGTTGCATATTGATTTCATACAACAAAACTACTCGAATTTGCTTTTGCCAATCTTTGTTTCTATCTCTCAGATAAACCAGAATAAACAGACGAAAAGAAAACATTCAGCTTAAATAAATAAAGCTGATTTCACACTTTAGAACGGTATATTCAACGAACATAGTTAAATAAATCTCTATCCATAAATTAGTGTCTGAATTTAAAATAACGAAAATTGGAATTATTTTTGAACCAATCGTCTTTATTTCCTTCCGAGACAGAGGAAGACTAACAAGCAATTTAGACTGATTGCCTTTATTTCTTTCCAATTGTCTTTATTTGATTCAGAAACAGAAGGAAGCCAACGACCAATTGTAACTATTGTCTTTATTTCTTTCTAATTGTCTTTATTTTATCCAAAACAGAGGAAGCAACCGATTGTCTTTATTTATTTCTGAATTTATTTATTTAATTCAGAAACAGAAAGAAGCCAATCAACGATTTTAACCGATTATATTTATTTCACTAAGAGACAGAAAGAGGCAAATAACTGATTGTAACCGGTTATCTTCATTTCTTTCCAATATTGAAGGACGGCCAACAAGCTGATTGTAACCGATTGTTTTTATTTCTTTTCAAGGCGAAAAAAAGCCAACAAGCGATTGTTACTGATAGTCTTTATTTCCTTTTTAGACAGGAGGCTAACGACCAATTGTAACTGATTGTCATTACTTCCACCCAAGACACAAAGGTCCAACATCCGATTTTAAGCGATTGTCTTTATTTCCTCCCGACACGAAAAGTGGCTAACCACCGATTGTAACCGATTGTCTTCATTTCCTTCCATGAGAGATGGTAGACAACAGGTGGTTGTAACCGATTGTCAATATTCTTCCCGAGACAGAAGAAAACTGACAAGCGATTGCAACCAATTGTCTTGATTTTCTTCTGAGACAGGAGACAAACAAAGAATTGCAACCAATTGTCTTCATTTCCTTCTGTGACAGAAGGAGGCTAACAGCCAATTCTAAGCGATTGTCTTCATTTTTTCCAACAGAGAAGAAAGCCAACAACCTATTTTCTTTATTTCTTTCCGAGACACAAAGAGGGTAAGATATTATTGTAATCATTTGTCTTTATTCGTCTTTATTCCCTTCTGAAAGAGTTGGGGGCCAAAGTCTGATTATAACCGATCGCCTTTATTTTCTTTCAAGACACAAGTAAGCCAACAATCGATTGTATCTCATAGTCATCATTTATTTTCGAGACAGGAGACCATCAACTGATTGTAACCGATTGTCTTTATTCCCTTTCGAGACAGTAGATCGACCTTCGATTTCAATCAATTGTCTTCATTTCCTGCCGTGACAGAATATGGCCAACAACTAATTGCAACCGAGTGTCCGAGACAGAGAGAAGCCAACGATTGATTGTAACCGATTGTCTTTATTTCCTTCCGAGACATAAGGACACCAACAACTGATTGTAAGCAATTGTCTTTATTTTCCAGAGACACAAGGAGACCAACAACCGATTCTAAACCATTGTGTTTATTTTTTTCAAGACAGGAGTAAGCCAATGACCGATTGTAACCAATTGTCTTCATTTCCTTCTGAGGCAGAAAAGATTGTAACCGATAAAACATGCGGCAATAGTGACTCATCGCAAATTGGCACAGATCCCAGCTTGAAATTTGACATTCAAGTTATTTTAAAACTTTTATTTTTATTTCTTCCATTGACACATTGCAGTGTGCTCTATCTCTGTGGTGAGATGAAATGATTTCGTTGTGAAGGACGGGAATTTTATGCGCCCCACTTAACGAATTACAGAATTCTAATGTTTAATAAGTTGGATAGGATGGAAAAATTTACTCGCTACGTCAATTGAAAAGTCCAGGTCGCAAAACAATTTTTTTCTCGCAAAGAATTTGGAAATACTGAATTAGTTCACCATCTCAACTAAAAAAAATAGTATAAATAATTTTAAGAATAACTCTGATAAATTTAGATCCTATGGGATAGAAAATAAATTGATAGGGCCATTTCGGGCTGAGCTGAAATGTATGGAAGAATTCAGGAAAAATAAATAAAACATGTCTGGAAAGTGTTTCTCTGCACTGATAAGATTGTGAAATTTTCATCAAATCTAATAGATTTTTTAAAACTTGAACTGATGTGTAGTTTTATGTTGAATAAGTATTTCTAATGTAAATTGTTTAAAGAGATGCCTACAGAGGCACTTTTATTTGATATTGATGATAATGAATAAATAGATAAATAAACCCTTGTGCTAAACATCGCTTTGAAACACTGTTTATGTAACAAGACTGGCTGCTGCTAGGTCAAGCTCAACTTCTCCGTCTATTCCGACTGAAGATAATCACTGAAACTCTTGTACTGCATATTTGATAAATAAACAATAGAAAAATAATGTTTCTTTTGTTTAAATGTATTTATTTATTAGAATGGAATAAGCCTGTGCGTAATTTCATGATAAATCTTTGATATCAAGTACTTGTTAACTTAGCACAGTCAGTAAGACAGCCCTGGTCGTGAGTTCAAATCCTGCTTGGGGATTTTACATATCAGTTTACACCCCTAATTTTGGCTATGATTGTTTTTGTTGATACGGTAGAAAACTAAAGTGAACTACGGCCTTCTTCTGGTGTAAGATCCGAATGTTATGGCAGTAAAAAGACAGGAAATAACAGTAGCCTCACAGCAAGAAATCACCCGAAAAACTCTTTGAATGTTTATGACTCTTCTTGAAACTAAAGTCAGTAACTATAATAACGCTTTAAATTGAAAACTAGAAGGACAAATACTTCACTTTGACCATGAACTAAATGCTGCACCACGAAACAAGTATGGTGCCACTTACTTTCTCCTTATTTACCGACCGATGTTCGATGAATGCAATGAACTACCGATCTTTCTTTCTTCTTACTGGACGAGGGGAAATCGTCGGGTATAACGAACTATTAGCTTCAATGACAACTCTTCTTCCACAATTAGTTTGTTATTGCCAGGGTTTATCATAGTTGCAAAAATTGATTTTAACAAACCATATTAACTACTAGCATATTTTTTGGGTCGGGATCCCCAATTTCTTTCACACTGTAGAGCAGTTTAATATTGGCTATATTCTTGTGGACTGGCCAACGATGGAAAGGTTTTCTTTTAATCACGACTGAGATCTAGGTGATAGATCCATTATGTCAATTATATGTGGTTAATACACTCAATTCTGTTTCTAGAAAGGTTTATCTAATGTTTAAGTTCAACAGTGGGCGTGGCTGGGAATGAAGAGAGGTGTATCTGATTCATATCCCTCTAAATTGCCAAACCATTTCCATATGGCCCGCTAGGACATGCTTTACGTGCCATAATGCACAGCACGAAATATCCCCGTATGAGAAAATGTCCTCGTTGATCTACTACACACAGCTCAGGTATGTGGGAATTCAAAAATACCCCAGGGAGTTAAACGCCCTTGTCTTGCAAAGTTCAGGTCACCTTCAGACAATGTTCAGTACCTGTAAGCCTCTCTCGCCCCACGGAGTTACAACAAAAAAGACTGTAATGGGGAAGCTTAAAATGGTCATTCTGTCAATGAAGCTGTTCTAGTATCTGGCGACTGAAAACAGTTTTGATACCATTTACCATTGAACCCAGAGAATCTGGTATCAAAGGAACTGAAGACGTTCAAGATATCATTGGACCTAAAGGAGGTGTCCCTAACCACCCTTGGGTGGGTCCCTCAGAGATTCTGTTGGCTTTGCCAGGAAGTAGGGTCGGGTTAAAGCAACACATAATTGATATCGCATTATTATTTAATTTTACTCCCACCTTTATTCTATTAGTTGCTTTCTATTGTAACTTTGATCCCAGGTCGATTACCCCACCCTCCGGCATCGAGTAAATAGCATTGACTGAAAAATAAAGAATGAGCCTGAGGTAGAATTTAAACCCCTTCTTTAGCCAGAGAAGCTTTGGCTACTTTACCAATTTAACCAAAAGTCTTCCACTGAACGAGGAAGCTCAAATAACACCCTTAAACTCAAGTCATCGTCTCGATTTTAGCCATGTTTGTTCAAAGGTTAAAAAAATCGTCAAATTTAGAAAAAAAAAAGAATTTATAATACTTCATCTAATGAAAACAAGAATAAAAAAATTCAACGATGCATCCACCATCCTTACGTCCATATCTGTGATTTCCGATTTCAAAGGGATTCTAAACGAAGTAATATCATCATAACTAACTGTGGCAGTGGTAGCAGGAGGAAAAAGAAAAGATGGTTCGCTTGCCCGGAAATCTGTTTATCAAAATAGACATAAGTTTAAATTAGGTTTTCATCAATAATTTGTTCTGGAATCTTAATATTTGGTTATTTTTTTAATGTGGGCTTGAAATGAGTATATATAACACTTTTAACTACAGTCTAGCGGGAGATTGAATAATTTAGCCGATTTTAGCCATAACAAACGATACTTGACTACACTGTAAGGAAAAAAAAACACTTGATACGTCATCAATTGATTAGAGTAGGTGTTTTTTTTTTAATGACAGCACTCATCTTCTTCTTTCCCCTTTCTGTTGTTAACATGAACGGAACTGACCGACCGTGTGGAAAGCGCCTAATAGAGATACGTGGACACAACTGAAAAAAATTACACTTATTTTCGGAGCATCAGTTTTGTCAACAAGCAGCAGTGAAGAAGCCGGTGGTCAGATTCGAAACCCAAACCATATCATTAAATACATCTTGGGCGTCAATGTCGAATGCCGAAACTCGATAGTGATGAAAAATTCCGATACCTTTCATTTACCAAAAGACACGCTGAATGCCATGAATGTGGATGATATCTGAAATCGAACCCCTCTCCCATGTATTTGTACAAATCTGATTCATAATCCTGACTTACACTAACCTGAACACCGTGAACCAGAATTTTGAATTCCTGAATGCTCAAAAAACCGAATGGTTGAAAGGTTGGAATACCGAAAAACAAAGGTAGACAACTTCTTCGAACTGCCAACCAGTTTTTAAGTCAGTCTGGCTAGCTATGTATGTATGGCATATATCCTGCACTAATGGAGTTAGAGGGTGGAAAATTCAAACATATACTCCTTATAATGACGAGAAAAATTCCCTCCTTTAATAGTTTTTTGATGGGTGTTTAACTTAGTTTTTAGTCCGCTTTTTAAAAAACTTTTTTTATTGACCACTGTCCAACAGAATGCATAACTTATTGATTAATCACCCTCTTTCCCATTTTTTTAATTGATCACCCCAACATGACATGCTGTCAAAAGAGGATGGTCATATGATAGTTTCTATTGAACGATCAAGTACACTTTTGTGTTTTTAGTTTTAGAATATACTAGAACTCTGGTTATTTCTGTTTTTCAGGATTTCGACCTCCAGCATTTCAACCATTCCAGTATTCTGAGAATATAGGAATTCAACATTTGAGTTATGGCGATCATTATCATCCTTTTAGCGACTATCGTTGGATGAACATTTTCCTCAATATCATCCTGACCTCTCTATAATGGGCGTAGCGGAGTCAATACTTTCTGAACTTGTTTAGTTCACCACGCCATCTTATATCTTGGCGAACATTCTTTTGCATATGACCCTGGGGGCTCCAACTTGAGTGTCGTGATGCCTAGCGGTTGTCTGACATTTTTGCAACATGACCAGCTCGTTGTCATATGAGTTTTCCAATAGATTCTATGATATTTCTGACTTCCGTTTTTTTCTCTAATTTAATGTGCTATTTTGTGATCTCCCAATGTACACATTGCATGGCTCAGCAGGATCAATCTTTCAGATAGATTCCATATTTCAGCTCCATAAGTGAATATTGGGAACATCCATTGGTTGTATACCCTTCCTTTTAGGAATAATAAGATTTTCTTGTTCTTGAAGGTTGAGAGTGCCCATCTGGAAGCTTGCCACCCAGCCAGAGTGATTCTTCACCCGATTTCTTCTTTGAGGATTTCATGGAGATTTGTTGTCCTAGGTAAATGTAATGGTTTACTTACTCCAGCTCTGCGTTCTCGATTTTAATTGTCGCGTCTTCGTCCTCAACATATTTGTTGTACATGACATTTGTTTCACTGAACTTGGCATGCAGTATAGTGTACTTTGGGATCATGATCAACCCCAGTGTTATACATGCAACCTGGCAATCAACTTTGAAAATAAAGCAACAATAATACATAATCAAATTGAAGGAACCAAAAGCAAAGTGTTAATTTTTGTCATTATTATTATTATTATTGTCATCATCGTGATCATTATTTTTTCATTATCATGATACTATAATTGTTAATGTGACAGCATTATTGTTTTCTTTTGTTCTTAAGAATAAGTCATTTCAACATTTGCCACTTTGAAAAAATCATTTATAAGACAATTATGCAAAATGCACACCCGCTTTGTCCAGACGGGTATTTGAGTTTCTTTTTTTTAATTCTTTCATTTCAGTCACGTCAGTTTAGACAAAATGGTAGACATGTAAAAATGTCCACCAGGTACCCGCAGTTATGTCATTTCTTTATACAATTCTTTTTTTAAATCAACATTTTTGTGATATATATATATATATATATATATATATATATATATATATATATATATATATATATGTATATATATATATGTATATGTATATGTGTGTGTGTGAGTGTGTGTGTGTGTGTGTGTGTGTGTTCATGTATGCATGTTCAACAGGGAAATAGTGTTGAAGATGTCATGGTTGTACCGCAACAAATAGGAGTTAATTTCAGGGTCATGGATGTAAAAAGGCGTGCATTTGGGTAAAAATGTGGCTATGTGTATGAATATATGGTTGTATACAGATCGGTTGTAAGTGTATGTGTGTTGGTAGATAATTGCTGTAAGTGTATGGGTGATGTAGATAATTATTGTAAGTGTATGTGAGTTGGTAGATAATTGTTTGAAGTGTATGGGAACTGGTAAATGATTGCTGTAATTGTTCTAGATAATTAAGATATCAGGTTACGTAATTGCCAAAAAAATGGTTTTGCTACTATTAATAAGTCATGTAAGTTGGTATCAATGTGTATAAAAAGCTAAGAGTAAATGAATAAATTCAAAATGTATATTATTTCCATGGATTTACGTACAGTATTATCTATCTGGATGATTAAAATGCACGTGAAAATGCATTCTATGATATTGCTTCTATAGATATACATGTATATGTATGTCTCAGATTAAAGAAACAATTTGGAAAGCCAAAGTTGATGTTACAAATGACATTTCTCTAGTCAATTTGACATGTGTCGTTATTGAAAGCTAAAATCTTCAGTTAAATGTATGACGTAATTTATTGACCAGTGTATATTTCTAGGATCTTTACGCAAAACATGTTCGACAGATATACATCCTTATTCGTACCTTTCTCTCCTTCTGACTGAGTATAACTGCGCATGCGTGGATATGTGTTCGATATATGGAGATAAATTGTTGAAAAATATGAATGTCTTAATAACAAACTAAATCCACCATTTATTAACAACTACATGCACACACATACAACACACACACACACACACACACACACACATATACAACAGATAATGTATTTTTCATGAAATTATGTTTTTAAAAACATGATTTATTGAGGGATCCGATAGAAGTCAGAAAGCTAATGACACGATCACTGAAGTCGTAAAAATTATAGTTTTGTTCGAGAACATTCGAATAAATATTCTTGTACTCATATAAAGATCGATAATGAAAACCCTTTCTTTCAGGCCTATAGATTATTTTGAATATTTTTTTATTATTTGTACTAAATGTTTATTTTACAGTAGAAACTGATGGCTCTCGCTGGAGATCAAGTGACAGTTAGTCTCCACCATACTCCAGACCTTTCTTTAGTATTCAAACTGTTTTTGGTAATGTTGTTGCCTGGATGGTTTCGATTAAACCCCCTTTGCAAGATCAGGACTGTTCCAATCTCTCCAATGGGTCATTGAAATGATAACACTGATGATATGAACATTAATCTATCGTCGTATAAAAGGTGACATGATAGAGATGTTTAATATAGTGCCAGGGTTTTAGAACAAATCAGCAGTTGACTTCATTCGTACGTAGAAGGAATCGATAGCCTGCTCAACTTCCAGGACACATAATATGGAAATCTTTCCAGTTCTTGCGTGGACTGCAATAAGACGAAAAGCCGTCTTTGTCCAATCAGCAAACACCGGGAATTCTCTGCCGGAACATGCTGTTACAGAAATAAATACATTTATTTGGGAGAATAAGGGGATTTTGGATGAGGTAGAAATTAGAATAACTGCCGGAAGTTACAAACACCGGAAGGAGTGTGGAATCTTGGAGCTCAGTAGAGAGGATCCATCAAGAGTCTGACTGGATAGGATCTTCATGTAATGATTAGTGCGTCAATCACACAATTATTCCGCAATTCTTCTCAGTTTACTTTAACGAAGTCTAATTATTTGTCCAGTATTAGAAACCCTCAACCAAAACTGTCAACAAAAGTGCCAAAGAGTCGTTTGTAATGTGACAGTTTTTATTCATTGACTAACCAGATCTGTTTCGCTCTCTTTCAATTTTGATCAGTGGTCTCCTGGAACAGCGAAATCCACAATATCATGTACCCCCTGTTCACCTTGATTAGATCTGGTCTTCTGGCCTGGATTGGTTCGAATAACAAAGTTCAAGAGAATTGTATATTTCCATATTCTCTAAGTCTGGTTATGTTTTGTGCCTATACCCTCGATTTGTTAGTTCAAATCCAAGTCGTTTGCACAGTTCTTAGTGCATCATAGTTTCCACCCAGACAATGTCTATTTTTCAATTAATTCTGAGAAAGCCTTTATTATTATTATTATTATTATTATTATTATTATTATTATTATAAATAATATATATATAATTCAATATAAATATACATATGTTTTAACTATAAACATGTATATAAATATATATATATATATACACAGACCCATTACATATATACATATACACATATACATGTATATATATGCATATGTACATATACATATACATATATACATGTATATACATATACATATATACTTACATATACATACACGTATATATACATACATATACACATATATATACACATATATATATACATGCATATATATATATATATATATATATGTATACACACACATGTATATATATATATATATATATATATATATATACATACATATATGTACATATATACATACATATATATATATACATACATACATATATATACACACATATATACACACGCACACACCCATATATATATATATATATATATATATATATATATATATATAGATATATATATTGAGCAATAAAAGCAAATATTAGTGTGGTCTGCAATAAACTATCCATTTCCTCTAAGAACAGATGAGCAGATGTCCAAATCGCAAAGGAAATAAAGATTTGAACTGAAAAACTTCGAGTGACAAAATTCGACATCTTTGGGTGTAATTATCAGAGGTTAAGGTGAGGACAACCAGTCACACTGCATTAAAGCAACGGTCGAGCACTGGAAAGCATATGTCACGATGTGGGGTTGTCAGTCCAGAGACGGTATCAATCTGTTGTATCGAACTGAGTTATATTTAGAAATATTAGATAAGGTTATGCTAAAATAGTCCCTAAGTCTTGGGACTCGGTCATAGGTTATTCAGTATGATAACAGCCCAGAACATATTGCCAGAGACTATGTGATACTTCGAAAGACAAGTTGCTTTAGAGTAGAGATGGAAATATATAATAGGATGTGAATTCGCTACACAAACACGTTTATGTTTCTGCCATCTGAGGGCCACATCAGGCAAATACACCCTGTTATGTATTGTTTATAATAACTAATGTTTCGTCCGATATTTAGAGTTCAGAAGAAAAACGCTGTTAGAAAACTATGGTAAGCTTTCATGAAACAAAACCCCGTTACAATCTGGTGGTTGTGGATTTTGTGATGTGCCAAGTCATGAGAAACTCTGGAGAAGTCCAAATCTTGGACGAAACATTAACTATTATGACCAATAGAGAATTTGAAATGTACTTATCGGCCTCAAGTCTTTTCTATTCCAAATTGTCAGTTTTCTTCACATTATCTTGATGGATCTATATCCATGATTCACACGTATGCACACACATAAACACGCATATATATATGTGTGTGTGTGTGTGTGTGTGTGTGTGTGTGTGTGTGTGTATAAGGCTGTGCGTATATAAGTACATGTGTACGTGCCTATTATCCACAAGAATTCACAAATATACTTAGGTGTCTCAAGTTCATACATATTTCCCGAGATATTCTGCAAATCTTTTAATTTCCAAGACAGATTTTCAAGTTATATAGTAATCCTCCCTATCGGTAAGGGTGGGACTATTCCATTTGTAATAGAGGTACTTTCTCATTCGTAATGAAGGCACGTTCTGTAAGTTAACAGAGACCTTCTGATCAGTAAAGGAGGATTTTCCTATAAGAAATAGAGAAACCTCCCCATTAGGAATGGCCGGACCTTTCCATTAGTTATGTAGGTACCTTCCCATTAGTCACGGAGGTAATCTCCAATTAGCCATAGAGATACCTTCCCACCAGTAAAGGAGATACTTTCTTATTCGTAATGGGTCTTTATTTCCATGACTATTCAATGGACCTGGAAGAGGTTTAAAAAACAAAACAAAAAAAAACAACCCAAAAAACAAAACACTTATATATACTGCGCTGGGGGTGATTAATTAAAAAGTTGGGAAAAGGGGTGATCAATGGATGAGTTACGAAAGTGACCAATTTAGCATAAGCTTACAGAAAAAAAAACTATTTTGGAGGGTAATTTCTAAACAAAAAGAAACATTTTCTACTCATTGAAAGAAGTGTTTGTGCGTGCAAAAACTCAAGTTTCTATTATGAACGGTTATGTCAGAGCAAACGAGTGATGTAAACTCGGCAGCATTAATTAAACCGGTCTGTTGAGGGTAATCAATGATATACGGAACTTAAAAAAAGACTGCTTGTTTGACGATTAGACAAGGAAAACAATCTGGAAAGTGTGAGTTATAACACCAGCTAACATTCTTTCACTATTTTTCCGCTGACTAAGATCTGAAAGTTGTTTTAAACTAATTTTAGGGCGCTGATTTCAAAAATAAAATCTATCCTTGCGTATCACATCAAGTTTTTGTTCTGCGACATAGCCATCGTCTGGGTTGAAACATGAGCATAAAGGTTCATTTTCTCAGCAGCCATCTTGATAAATTTCCTGAAAATCTAGGTGACGTAAATAATGAGCAAAGCGAAAGATTCCATGAAGATATAGAATCAATGGAAAAGCGATACCAAGGGGGTTGGAATGCTCACATGATGGCTGGCTACAGTTACAGCATTAAAAGAAACTGTCTGGAAATCAAGCACTCCAGAAAAGCCCACGAACAAAAATTTAATTCATGAAGAAAGAAAGACTGTGCCATTTACTGATATCAGTTAATGTAAATAAACACATGACCGCCATTGTTCTGATTGTGTGGTACAGTAGATTGAACTATAAGAATGTCCTGGTTAACTTTGTGTCCGATTTTGACGGAATCTCATTAAACAAGCATCAATTTATATCTTTCATTTCAATATTTTGTCATAGTAAACGAAAACATTTAATAATCTCAAGATTGATTCACGGTATTGTTTCTTCGAACGGTATTCTAAATAAAATTATAATAATAGGATTCGGATGATTGGGAACTCATTGTAATCAGTGATTACACGGTGACTGATAAAAAAATGAGGGCTGCCGTAGAGCAAAATTTTGATGTGGTATTTCAGCTCAGCACTCTAAATAAGTCCAAGATAAGGTATAAGTTAACAAAAATTGCGTTGACCATCTAATTATTCTTCGTCCATTTAACGTAGGATTGGTAATTAAACATTTTATTCCAACATTTCAGTGGAAATACATAATGTAAGAAGTTAGTGTTTTGGTATCGTTAGGCATTTAGGGTCCCAAGGCCAACTATATGCGAGTTCCAAATTCTGCAGCCTGACTTATTCATTAGTTGAATTTCGATCCAAAGTTTTCATTCTATAAAGTTCAATCAATTCGAATGATATTAACCGTTGAATTAAGTGCACTTACAAGGGAGGTGATTATGTTGAAAATAAGTATTCGTTGTGTAAAATAAATGCTGTTTAATCGTTAGGCTACGGACTTATTGATGTATATACGTAACAATTTTAGGGAGTTAGCTCTGTTGTTAGTAATCGTTTGGAAGTAACTGACGTAGTATTAATTCTTTTCGGAAATAATACAATCAAATAGGCACATATCGGGCACATTAGTTTGAAGCCGATTGCGCATTGGTTGGGAGCGAATGGTGACAACGTATTACGTATATCTAACTTCAATTGAAGAAATATCTGTTCGTGTGTGTGTGTGTATGCGCCGCAATTACTCGACAACTGGATATTTTACAAAATCTAAATCCGTCAACTATATTAGTCAGCACACAGAGCAGTACAGAGTCAATTGGATTAGCGATTCTTGAGAAATCTAATTGAAATGGATAAAATCACAGAATACGGATCTATACTAAATTTATAGATCTAAAATGTTTAAGTTGGTAATAGATGTAAATTCAGATTTAAAATATTAGACAACATTGAAGAGGAAAAACCGAAATTCTTCAAAGTCGTAGTTTCGTACGATGGATAGAAAACTATTAATATGACCAGAATAGTCAGGCTGCTCCATATATCGTGAAGTCTGGTCACTATCAATCATAAACTTTTAGAACAGACACTGCCCGAGTATCAATAAAAAAAAAAGTCGAAATACTAAAAGATTATTTTGGAATTATAACCTAATATAAACTTTAATAACAAGTTGTCATAATTTGAAGCTTCCGATTCAAATCTGAACTACAAGTGCATTATTTTACGACATAAAAGACCCTCAATTTTTACGAGCATATTTTCGAAAAAAATAAAAACACTCTCTCTTTTTTTCCAATCTTTATAGCCCCCCACAGAATCGGGTTATTTTAATGCTCTTATCTATTCAAATCTATATTAACTACCACAGAGTCTGGTTAGCTATTTACATTATTTGCATGGCGTAGTAACGTTAGTAAACAACAGATAAAGCTTTCGTCTCCGGAGAAAGAACTTGAAAAAAAGCAAGTTTTACATGCTGTAAAATACGGTATCGCTTTTATTCTTATGTATTAGATCATTTCTATTTCTCGAAGGTGCAGTTGATAAGCAAACATGTATTCAAACGCAGCAATATGTAACGCTTAGAATGATTGACTGTATCATTAAGTAACCCTGCTATAACGAACCATGATAAAATGAATTTCAGCTTTAACGAACTAGTAGATCCATTCGAACTGATTTCGGATTTACATGGAAAAACGTCGTGGCATATAGGTTAAGCAAATATTTATTATACATAAAACGATTTTTATGGAACTGTACATAACATCAGTCATTTAAGTGAAGAAGTAAGATTTGAAAGAGGACGAATGATAATAGAATGAACTGCTTTTGGATTTATAGAACAATGTTCGTTAAATGCAGAGACCTAATGAGGTGCAAACATCGGGTATAACGAACTTTCGGTCTTGACGTTTTCCCTTATTATTCGGAATAGAGAGAGCTTACTGAATTGTGTTTTCAGGTCGGATCCATCCAAACTGACTTCTCATTATCAGGGAGAAACATCGTGACATCAAGGTTAGGCAAATATTTATCATACATAAAACGATTTTTATAGAAATGTATATAATATCAGTCATTTAAGTGAAAACGTAAGGTTTGAAATAGGACGAATGGTAATAGACCGTACTGCCTATGGGATTTATCGAACAATGTTTGTTAAATGCAGAGGCCTATTGAACCTATATCTTATCTACCAAATGAGATGCAAACATCGGGTATAACGAACTATCGGTCTTAACGACAACCCCGTTGCCTTTAATTATTCACAATAGAGAGGGCTTACTGAATTATTTGTTCAGGTCAGATCCATCTGAACTGACTACTGATTATCAGGGAGAAACGTCGATATATAAAGGTTTGGCAAATATATATACATTAAACAATTTTTAGAGAATTGTACATAACATCAGTCATTCAAGTGAAGAAGTAAGGTCTGAAATAGGACGAATGGTAATAGAACGTACTACCTTTGGATTTATCGAACAATGTTCGTTAAATGCAGAGACTTACCAAACCTATATCTTAACTATCGAATGAGGTGCAAACATCGAGTATAACAAACTTTCGGTCTTAACAACAACGTTTTCCCTAATTATTCTAATACTACCTGATGAAACTGTGTGTTTCCAAAACATGAATTCTTCCAAGAACAGACTTGATAAATATTAGGATAAACAAGGTTTTTTTGCAAGTCCACAAAAACATTTGGAAATCATGAGAATATTGTTAATGATTACAGGAGTCTAGAGAAGGAGATTTACCACAAATTTGCTCCAGAAAATATCACCAATCTAATCTAAGCTAAGCTAAATTGAGTTTTCTTCATTTCCGTCGAAAAATATTACAGATATGTATGGGTAAGGATAACACAGGTCATTGACAATATATCACCTGGACAAGCCAAACGAAAAACACACTTGGGGGTTGGTTTCATCAGATTCTTGAGTAGAATTTTCAAGCAGGGAGAACAATGTCTCATTGATATGAGACAATTGACATTCTGACACAGAAAGGTAAAAAAAAACTAACTAACTTCATAAGTACCAACTCTATACCGTGCAGTGGGCAGTGAAAATTATTTTAATTATTATTCCTAAATGATGCATAACGTACCCCACTGAATATATATATATATATATATATAGTGATATATATATATATATATATATATATATATATATATATATGTATATATGTAGTTATATATATAGTTATATATATATATTACTATATGATACTGTGAAGACGACGAAAGTTTGTTTCTAATTTTACGTTTTATGGACTCCAAAACAGCTGCAGCCTACATGATACAAATTTGTGTACAAGGATAACATTACCCCTGGATTAATATAGGATAAGTGGCGCTAATCAATTTAAAGTCAAGTGGATTTTGGCATTTTCAAATATAAGGGAGACAAGTAATTTTTCACCAAATTCACACGTGTTACTCAACATGAAAGGTGCATTACCTCAAATAATCTAATGAAATCTCTGTAAAATATAGTTTGCTTTCCTGTGTTGTTATACTCGAGGCTTCTTTACCCGGGCAATACCTGCCACCCCAGCTTGTATATATTCATATATTGGCTATATACGTACTCATACAAATGAATTTTGGCTTATATATACTCATACAAATACAGAAATGAATGGTTAAATACAACGGACAAGGAACAAATTAACACATCAATAAGTAAGCCAAATACACCAGAGTTAAAATAATTGTGAAATTGTCGAAGACTGTGGAAATGGCTAGTTATTGGCTGAAAGCGTTTGGGATACTAACACAGCAATTTTCGACAACTATTACACTCTATGGATCTACGTATACGTTCTCTTGTGCGGAATCAGAATGCATTTAATAAAAAATTAACAAGATAATCCTTGTCTGTCGTATCCAGGCATGCATGAATGAAGGATATATATATATATATATATATATATATATATATATATATATATATATATATATATATATATAACCAGTGTATCAATATTGATTATTCCCCTGGTGATCGCACACACAACCCAGCCCAGTCCTAATTTCTTTCCTTGCTTAAAATCCACCCTGTTTAATTATTAATTCCATCCACTACAAGATATGGTCCCTCTGTAAACACACCATCTCATGTATCAGCATTACACTTGAAAAAAGCCTGAATGCACTCGCTGAACGAAAGAAATCTCACTTACATAAAACATGGTCTTCAAAAATCATCATTTCACTCTAATATATATATATATATATATATATATATATATATATATATATAACATATATATAATATCACGTGATAAACATAATACTGTACCAACAGCACACACAAAGTCTCCTTCGTACGTATTTACTTCACACCAACAGGCAACCATAGAACAACAGGTCACATTAGCCCCACAACATTTTTTGTGGCCTACGGTTATTCTAGACATTCATTCAAAATCTCATATAATTTTTCTCATAAAGTCAATTTCATAATTTCTATTGTAAAATAACAATAGTTTTACCTTAGCAAATCAATTTGTCCCACAAAGAATTAATTTCACTTTCTGAATTACGATGTACATATTCGTAGTGATTATTTGACCTGAATAGAGATGAAAAATATCCTATGCAGCCAGCTAGTTAAAGAAGGTTGACTATGTCTCTTGTGAATGATCATATACAGATCTGTTGATGCAAATAAATGTGATCTCGGTTTATTTTTTGCAGATGAAAATCATTAAGAAGGATATTTTGACGTGTTTATTCACACCATCATCAGAATTTTATCTAGTACAGTGATTCTGAACATAGAACGCACGATCTGAAAGGGTGCAATTTAAGTATATTGGGATGCAATTTGGAGCGCCCGGCAGATTCATCGACAACGATTCAACGACAACATTTCACCGATAACAATTTCCCGATAACAATTTAACGACATGTACAATTTATCGACGTATACAAATTACGGAGATGGCCAAAGTGAAATGAAATTATAAAATAAAACATTTCACAAACTCTTTTATTTCATTTTTTTTTGATTACGCTAAAAAATTTACACGTCGCAGTTCACTATCGTTTTTATATTCAAATGTTTTTAATTTAATTCTAGATAGTCATATTTGATATTTTTGATGATGAAGTATTGCAAATCGTTATTTGAATTTTAACTATTATTTACTATTTACGTTCACCTTATTTTTTGGTTGATTTTTTTAAAATAGAAAATTTGGGAAAGGTAAATTATTTATTCATAGCCAATTCCATTCTTCATTTTTTCAATTCAGTGCCTGGAAAATGGATCGTCCGAGATAAAAATAAGAAAAAACAGATGCAATGAAGCAAGAAGCATATTATCAAGAAATACCTTTGTATCAAGTTTCAAGTAAATCTGACTCAAAACAGCTTGCAGTTAATTTGTAAAGTGCATGTCTTTTTCACAACCCGTATACTTATATTCCACTTGTTCTATCTTATCTGTATTTGTGTTAACAATTGTATTTAAGAAAAAAAATTTTTTTACGAATGGAGTAGATATTACTTACAGTATAACTAATTCTTATACAAGTTTTAAGCATTTTTTCTCGTCACTAATTGCTTTTTCGTCAAAAGTTCCCCAATCTTAAGTACCTGATAGCTGAAAACGGCATGGGCCCTCTTCTAAACAATTGCCAAATCTCTTAATGTATTTTCGTTCTAGTAAATTCTTAAACGTTTTGTAATTTGAAAGATCTCGGTAAATTACATATCTCGGTAAATTGTATCACGATAAATATAGTTAATTTGTCGTCGGTTTATCTTCTGCTGCTCGCAATTTAGGTTTGGGATGCGAAGGAAGATAAGCGTTCCCTGTCTCAAAATTGGATCATACAAAAACAAGAACTGAAAGTTCAATGATGCGCTTACTATAAAGTGTAAACACCATTACTGCCAAACCGCATGGCCCTGAGTGGGAGATAACTTAGGCGAGGAGCATCTAATCAAGAAACACTTTTATATCAAGTTTCAAGTAAATCTGACTCAAGACAGCTGAGAAAATCGACTTTAAAACAAGGTTTAAACGCCATTATTAACAGAGTACGTGACCTTGAGTGGGTAATTTTTTATAAGTTAAGAGCATTTTATCAAGGGAGACCTTTTCAAGAAGTTCCAATTAAATTTGACCCGAAATAGCTATGAAAATGATTTTAAAACATAGATTTGACATCATTATTGTCAGATCATCTGACCCTAAGTGGACGATTTTTCTGGGTAAAAAGCATCTCATCAAGGGGCACATTGCAACCAAATTTCAAATAAATTTTACTTAAAACATCTGAGAAACAATACGGGGATCAGCCGACCGACAGATGGATAGAGATTTTTTTTATTGAGAGGAGAGGACGTCTTTGAAAAAAGGGAACCAACTAGATGTCACTAAATTCAGAGACTTACGACTGATTTAACAAAATCTGAGATAGAAATCAAGACCATCTGTAGTAAATATAAGGCTTATGGGTCTGACTAGATGATCAAACAAATATCTGAATTTATCATGTTTCAAAGGATATTTTCAATCTAAAGTGGTAACATAAAGTATCAGGTGACATGGTAGAGATAGTATCAGGGTCATGTGAAAGATCAGCAATGGACTCTTCGTATGTGGAAGGAATCGACAGTCCATCCAACATCCAGGACACATAATATGAAAAATGTTCCCAGTA
>OY735237.1:39661497-39703997 GCA_963457665.1 Thysanoteuthis rhombus | reverse complement strand
TACATATGGAATAATACACGTACTCTACATAATGAGTTTATGTAACGTAGATCGTACACCTATGTAATATATATTAGCTAAAATATATAAGCTATGGATGAAAAATTAACTTTATAATGTAAATTATGCAATTTATGATGTAGATATATCACACGGTATTTATGTGAATACGTAATGTATTTATATAAGTATCATAAATTATTCCTAGATTCAGGTGTGTATGTATATTTTTCATACTGAAGGTGCACATGATATATGTACATATTGATAGGTGTCTATTAATAGTCAATACTTATTAGTAGTATTAGTATCTTTTTGTTTTGTTTGAGAGTCTTTGAAAGTGTAGCGATATGTGTCTGAATATATGTGTCAGAATATATGCACCTATAAATCACTGCCATCATTTTTTTGAACAAGAGCAGTTCCTACCAATTGTTCTATATATCCATTTTAAATATTTTCTTACGTCTGTGTAAATACCATATTTGCTTTTTTGGCCGCAGCCCTCGCCGTAGCTGGTCACGCCATACACATACCATTGTGTGGTCCTATTTGGATGGTTAGCACAGATGAGGGGGCCCCCGCTGTCACCCCCGCAGGAATCTACACCGCCACCTTTAAAACCCGCGCAGATCTGATTGTTCGTTATCTTATATTTGAATGCTCTCTGGCATTTGCCCTGGTCCACTACCGGTACTTCAGCCTCACGTAAGATTTTGGCGCCGTCCTGATGGGAGCCATCAACTTTCCCCCAGCCAATGATATTGCATATTGTACCGGCGTGAAGTTCGTTAGTTTCCGTTGGTAGACAGGCGAATCCAACGTTAAAGCTTCGACGCACAGGACGTTTCAGTTTCAAAAGTGCGATGTCATTCGATATGGTGTGAAAATCAAATTTTGGGTGAGGGAAGTCTTTCTCCAATTCCAAGGTGATCTCGTTGCCACTCCGTGAATGTAGATCATGTTCGCCCATGCGCACGATTACCTTCCGTTTCCGTCCGCGTTTCCGTACGCAGTGCGCAGCTGTAAGAACCCATTGTGGTGAGATGAGAGTCCCTCCGCAGTACTGCTTTTTAGCTCGGGTCAGAATGGCCACCTGCAACAAATCAACAAGAAATATAGATAAATGATACCTGGAAATAAAAAAGAATATCTAATAAATGCTGCTCTCGTACCATAAATCGATATTAAATGACATATAAGATTAGCCAATGTAGCAAAGCTCTCTCTCTCTCTCTCTCTCTCTCTCTCTCTCTCTCTATATATATATATATATATATATATTATTTCTTTATATATAGATATATAATGAAATGATGTACTGTGAATCCATGATTTTATCTTATCTTAAGCGCTACTTCAACTTAATTTATATTGAATCCATCAAGCACTCGATAAAATATACCCGTCACTCATCGGATAGTGAATTACTATTTGTGTTTTGATATATATATATATATATATATATATATATATATATATATATATATATATGTGTGTGTGTGTGTGTGTGTGTGTGTGTGTGTGTGCGTGTGTGTGTGTGTATACATATATCACAATAATCATAGAATAGGACGATCTTGTAAGGAATATTTTATATATTAAAAATAAAATTGAGGCGATGCACTCGTTGTTAAGGCTGCAAAAACATTAAGTAACTATGCAGAGTGAAAAACACTTTGATTACGCTAGATAAAACAAGGGATTGTTTGATATATATATATATATATATATGTATATATATATATATATATGTGTATATATGTATATATATATATATGTATATATATATATATATATATATATATATATATGTGATGAGTAATGAATATTGATAATCGACAATGTGACTAAGGGGAGAAAGTTAAGGAACTAAATTTTGCTTGAAACGAATTATATACAGTAGTGAGTGAAACAAGAGCAATGATTGGAAAATGAAGAAATGAGTCCCACCTGGAATTCGGACTAATATAGCCGACGTCTTTGCTAACCGATTGAGCCATCGAGACTGACCGTGGACAGAGGTCGAAGTTGCACCCTCAACTCACACCTTCTCTTTTCCGGTCTCTAGCCGGTTTTATTAATGTGTTCTGTTAGTCTCAGAACTACAGGTATGTACACATTTCTACGTAGATATTATTGTTCTTCAAACTGTTTTTCCTCATTTCCATTGTTGGATACTTATATCCATCTCCCTCCTCTACCAACTGAGCTAACAGCCCTCTTGGTATATATACGAGGTTTAATCCTTAATCCCTTCAAAGTATTCCCATTGGGATCCCACACACCCCTTACAATTTTCAAAATGGTCTACAAAGTCCTCTTTTAGGATCGCCATTCTAAGCTCACACTTTCTGCAGTCATTGACAGCAATGTTCTGGTAGTGCTATCAAGATAGTCAATTGCCTGTAATCACAGTTCATCTTAACTAATATATTTTTTGACGAATATCTTTTTTGGCTTAATTGTAAACTGCCTTCAAGCGAAGGTGATGTTAATTTTTATCTTAGTTCTTTCTCCTCAGCTTAACATTTTGAAAGAAAAATGAATGCAGTAAAAAATGTACATCATAGTGAATAGCGTTAGCGGTTCATGATATACTCAGAAATCAATTTTTCTACCTTTTTACCATATAATTTTCGTTACGTAATTTCCTCCCCCATCTTAGCTTTCATTACCTAAATTCTGTCCCTTAAGTTTTCATTCTGTTTTTGTTCTATGCATACTGACAATTGTAGTCCTGCAAGCATCAACTGTAGTTTCGTAGTCCCTTAGGCATTGAATTTAGTAATTCCTCACCACCCCTGAATCCGTAAATCCTTTGGAAGAACAAAAAAGATTTTTTTACAGATTGTCCAACAATAGTATGGGCTTACTCAATCCTCTTCATCAAATTTTGAACAATAATTTATGAAATGGTTTTCATCTCCTGAAATGTTGCATTGTTCACGCAGCTTTTCTCTCTCTTATAACGCGCGTCCGATGACCTTTTTTGATCGGAATCCTACGTGAGCTCAGTTTCAATGTACAACGTTCATAAGTGTGTTGAACTGGAAAATCTGTTGAATCAAGATTCGGGTTCAATCTACTGAACGTATCAAGTATGTGTAATGATTGTCTTGCAGTGAAACAACAATTCAAACTTACAGCATTTACTAAAACGCACGGAATGACTCCATTCTGCTCGGATCGAAAAAGATTGAAAGCGTCGCTAAGCAACGAATGTATTGTTCAAGGACTCTTCAAGCTTAAACAATAACGCTACCTTTATCTATCGATAATGATTATTAATAGAAACTGTCAACCACAACTGTCACCAAAACTATCAGCACCGGTTTCTTCAGTGTTCAAGTGGGTCCGGCTGGTTGCCTATGTATATATGTATCACGCCCATGGGCTGCACCTATTGGTCAGAAAATTCAAACATAAACTCATTATTATGTCTAAAAATCGTTTTTTTTCAAATCCTCCCCTAGAAGAGGTTCTTAGAGGAGGGTCCAGTTTACAATGTAAATTTTTGCTAAATTGATCCCTTAGTTTGTATCCAGCAGCATCCACGCTTGTTCTGCTTTTTATTTCAACTCGTAATGTTTAATGATCACTGCCCAACAAGAGGTGAGAGAAGTGACTTATTTATTGATCACCTCTTTTTTAACTTTCTAATTCATCACCACCCAACATAGCTTGCTGCCAAAAGACGTTGGTCACGCGAAAGTTTCTAATGAGCGTCTAACCAGAGGAGTAACTTATTTATTGATCATCACCTTTTTCAACTTTTTAATTCATCACCCCCAACACAGCATGCTGCCAATAGACGTTGGTCACGTGAAGGTTTCTAATGAGTGACTAACCAAACTTGTTATTATGTAATTTCATTCATATGCTACTGTGAGAACAACAGCTGTAACGCCAACAAAACCTTCATCACATGCTAACTCTGGGGTCGGGCATGGCTTAGGTGTCATAGCAGTAACCAAGTACCTTACGATACGACCATTATTATTATTATTATTATTATTATTATTATTATTATTATTATTATTATTATTATTATCATTATTATTATTATTATTATTATTATTATTATTATTAGTTCACCAGTGCCGTAAAAAAACCATGACATATGTGAATTACAAAGGTATTTCTCATAGCAAATGACTTATAACTAAATTTAGCTTAACGAGAAATCGCGATTGCCAAAAGAAATCTCTTTACGAAATGTTTTCAGGTTATAAGAAGAATGATCTTCTGAATATCATAAAATTATCCAGAATCATCTAGATTTCATTTATAATCATGCAAATTCATATCTAGTATCCAGGCACGTTTTTCCAGACAGACAAACGGATATTTAGTGAATTATAATAAGATTATTCAGTTATCTATTACATTATTCATGTGTTTATTCGTATTCATACATTATTTAGAAAGTAATTAGCACATTATAAATTATTTACAAGGTTATTATTAAGGTTTTAGAGGTCTAATATTTTCATTAAGAACGAATTACTGAAATCCCACAAGTTTAATTAATCAGACAACCTATTTACTTGCAATATCTTTTAAACACATTACTCGGACAGGCTATTCATTTGCATTGAATTTTAAGGATATGATTTAGACAGGCCTGCAATATATTTTAGAGATATGACTCAGGCAAGCTATTAGCTTGAATTGCATTCTAGAGATATGATCCAGACAGGCTATTCAGTTGCGATATATTGTAGAGAATTGACTCAGGATATTCACTTTCAGTGTATTTTAGAGATATGATTCATATATTCACTCAAACCTCGAGGCACCTACTTTCATCTGGAGACGAACACTTATTTTGAAGCAAAAGCCTTCTCAAATGAAATGAATCTTGAAAGATACCCCGCCCCCCAAAAAAAACAAGTCAGGGAAAAGATGGAAGTCAGAGTAAGACGGAAGTCAGGGTAAGACGGGAGTGGGAATTCTGGGATATTTGCTGACAATTCATGAGTTTCATTTAATCTCTGATGTTCTAACATGGAATTAGTGTTATTTTTTTAAAATCTTGAATTGGGCGAAGGACGTACGAAAGATAACGGCATTGGTGGGAACAGAAATATAAAAAACAAAAACAGCTAGTATTCCAAAGGAAATTATGAATCAACATCCATGTATGTTGTTTTAGGGGTGATCAATTAAAAAGTTGGAAAAAGGGGTGATAAATGAATAAATTTCACCTCTCACCTTTTGTTGAGTTGAGATCACTAACTAAGGAATGAATTAAAGAAAAGTAGGCAAAAAATTATTTGACCAATTTAGCAATAACTTCCATTTCATATTGTTCCCCTACTAAAAACCCATTTTGGAGGGGACTTTAAAAAGAATTCCCTACATTTTCAGAGGAGTATGTGTAAAATTTAAAGTTTTTACGATGCATGGTAAGGGCTTGGCGAAGTCCGAATAGATACATATGAATGTCAGAACACATGAGAAAACTAAATCCAGCAATAGTATTAAACCGGGCCGTTGTTGGTAGCGATGATTGGAAAAGTCGAAAAAGTCGAAATAGAACCGATGAAAAACAAGTGTGGAATTAGTTACAACAAATATTATCGATTACACGCTTGTATCAGAGGCTAAGCTTGGTACAGCAAAGGACCATTAGTACAAGACGAATGATCCAACTCAATAGTGTAGAAATATCCATACCTCGCATAAGTGAATCATCATAGCTTGTATGTGTACCAGAATCAATTATCTGCATTTTTTCTAAATTATCTGAAAAGATTGATTTTCTATTTAAAATTCTCTTAAAAATAGATCTTTCATCTAAAATTATCTTGGAAAATAAACGTAATTGGGTAAGCCAAAACTATTTAAAAATAGATCTATCTAAAGAAAATAACTTTTTATCCCAAATCATTCAAACAATAGATTTTTAATGCAAAATTATCTCTAAAAGATGGATCTTTTATCTAGAATTATCTCTAAAAGATGGATCTTTTATGTAAAATTATTTGAAGTACACCAGCGCAAGATTTGGACATTGTTGGTCCTCAATGACCATAGGAACCTCTAAAAGAACTTTCTCGAAATAACAACGTAAAACTTTTTTAAATGGTACCAAGTGGAGTATTCATGAAATTTTCAAGGTTGTAGCCCTATAAATGTTACCAGTACTTCCCTGAGACACACATATTCGAATATTGATAGATGAATACATAAACACGCGCACACTCATAGAGAGAATAATCTGTAGCTCACTTTGCTGGTTGGTCGAGCCATTTGAGCAGCTACGGTGATTTGATATTTCACAAAACAATCCTCCTAACTACTGTTCCATGGCAATGCGCGGGGACATTTCTGTTGCAATGGATCTAATGCATTTTTCTTTGTTTGGATTTACATTTTGACGCAAGTCACATGAAAACAAAGTCCATTTGATTGATAACAAAGACTTTTCTTTTGGATAAGGAAAGAGAGATATATAGGCATTTACGAAGTCTCGCCACCACAGTCAACAATTGAACGACCGTAGCATCGAAATTTGAAGTCATGTGAAAAATCCATCGAAGAATAATTATGATCAGAGTAAATTCAATTTATGATATCACGGCGTTTTCAAATATCAAGAATAAAGTTTAAAAAGCAACTAGAAATGTCTAGACTCTTGGGAATCGAGATATTATTGATAAACCCATCAAAATATGACCTAAAAAGGTCAAAAAACATTTTTTTTCCCGAAAATCAAAACATTTTCGAAGGGGTCTAGTTCAGTGCTGATGCCAGTTTTCAAGTCTGTAGATAAAACAATATCGCCAGGAGCGCTGGAACACACAAACACACGCACATATAAAGCAAAGAACTCTTTTGCAATCTTTGAGTGTTCAACAGTCATGTGAAAGTTGCTATTGAATGACTAACCAGACCTGTCTCACTAAATGTTTGTTCAAGGAGCCAAGTCCCCACCCCCGGTGCCTCAAATCCCTAGCTACTCTTCCGCAGCGTGGTCCCAAAACGAATTATTGCCGTTTAAATCAAAAACCCATGTTCGTTTCTAGGACAAACACAAATCAAATCTAATTGCAAATGACTTGTTTTGGACGTCACTTTTAACAAAGTATTAGGATTTCTTGAGTCACTTCAAACATAGAATCGATTGAAGACGGCACAGCTCCAGATTTAGGAACATGTGGCTACACGTTGTCATGTGCTGTTGTCAAAAATAAAATCTGTCAAAGTCTTCTTAGCAAGTATTTCTTCAACTTATTCAGAGTCGTTCAACCTCAAGTCTTCCGTTCAGAATTTTGGAGACTATACAATGCATAATTCTTTATATATCTTAATATGTCACAGGGGCTTTTCTGAAGTGATTATTTCATCCAAATTTCTAAACATCAAAAATAAAAAATTGAGAATTCACTGAAATTCTTCTAATTTACTCAGAATAAACTGAAGTTTCTTTTTAATCACCAATGACTAGGATGTTACTATATTTCTTTGGAAAGTTTTCCAAACTGATGTCCCGTTTCCTCCTCCAACGCAACTCGAAATGATGAATAAATATCCTGAATAAAATTCTCCTCTAGTTTTGTTCGCCCCCAAATAATTCCGTTAACCTTTGGGTGAACCATGCAACCCTTTAATAAACACTGTTCTAAGCCTTCACCTACATTAGAGCACACTGGGACTAAAGTGAATCGACCTTACGTGCCACTATGATAATACTGGTTAATACCCGTAAAAAAATCATGGAATTATTCTAATTTCTATGAAACTAGGACAAATGATAGCGAGTTTGTTTCAGTTGAAGAGCCCAAAGTTCCAAAAGATGGAAAACAGGGGCATCTTTATCCGTGAATTTTTTACCCCTGAGTGATAGAAACAAATGTTACAGACAGTAAACCAAGAAAATCACACTATTCATTATAAGAAACTAAAACTGTCACCAAAACACGTCAACGTAGGTTTCTCTTATTTCTCTAAGCTAGTCTTACTGGCTATGCCTGTATCACACGTACAGGCCACTCTAATGGAGCTGAAGGGCTGGATGTTCAAGCATCCACTCCTTTATATGTTTAGGAGAATCGTTTTTTTTTGTTTATTTACCCCTACCCGTAGGTTTTTAGACGGGATTCAATTTACAATGTAGGTTCATGCTAAATTAATCCCTCAGTTTTCGTCCACCTGCTTTCTCAAAATCAAGACTTTTTTTTAAGTGATCACTGCCCCAAATCGGCGGAAGAGAAGTAATTTATTCATTGATCATCATTTTTTCTTTTTTAAAAATTGATTACCCTCAACAAGAAGTGTTGCCAAAATACGTTGGTCGCATGGCAGTTTCTGTTAAGTAACTAACCAGATCTAAATAATTATATTAACTTATCATGAATTGTTATCAGACCTCATAAACTGGAAGAATCGAACTTTTTAGCTACACACAGCAAGAATTGCTCGTTGATAATTTCCATACAACGTCTATCCTGATCTATTTTGCCTTCTTCATGTATTCTATTGGTAAATCCAAAGGGCGAAAAATGTGGGATATATTTGGGTTGAACTTTTTTTTTAATGAAAGGCCTAGTTTGAAACTGTGGGTCAGAAGTATTTTTTCAGCAAAAAATTACACTTTCCTGCGAACCAAGATAATTTTACCAACCCTTATTCGAGTAGATGGTTTGGTGTTCATCATATTCCCATACTCATGCACCCAGAGATATTTTAGCAGTTTTGGAGGATATTGGTTATAATACACTCTGTGTATATACATGTAACTGTGTATGTATAAGCTACAATTTATAATACAAAATCCAACTATATTTTTTAGATATCAATTACAGTACTTCCCAGTTAATAAGATGCTAAAAGTGGTAAGATGCACTATATAACTAGTTTGGTATTTCTCGGAGAATATTTGATGCTTAAATAGCATACTGTGCAAGCAAGTCTGTCGCTGACTCTACGGTGTCATTTTTCTTTCTATTACACATAATCATCACATTTTTTTACCTATTACATACATTTTTTTCGGAAAAAGTGTGTATTACCTGCAGGGAAATACCTATAGTCGGGTATGCACCAAGAGCTTGGAATTCTTACTCACAATCAGATTGCTCAAAGTTGAAAAATATTAATCGACCAAAAGCCAGATCAGCCTACAATGAATACAACCTCGAGCCTGGAACAATGACTTTACAGTTAAGAGAAAAAAAGTGGCCAATCGTGGAGAATAGATCCACTGTGAAGAAATCAAGAATGTTGCACAGATTTATCTACACAGACCATCAAATAGTTGATCGAAATATAATGTTTTCCCATTACCAAAGACAACGTGCTCGAAATAATAAACAAATATCTCGCCCCACTTGCAGAACATTATTACGCAGTGCCTCATCCCCACCCCAGATCGACTGCAGAGTGGAATTCGCTGCCCCAGGGGCTGGTGGATGTGACTGTCAACAGGATATTCAGACGGAGACTTCAGTGTTTCCCTGACGCTTTGCAAGATGCTGTTAATGCGCCGAAAAGAATGTTGACACGATAGATGGTCTGTTTTATCACACACAAAAAAATCAAATAGATAAATAAAAACTTTCTATTTCAATGGCATTCTTGATATTTGATGTAATGGCAAGTTCTCAGTCAAATAATTCATTTTACTCTATTCACTATACAATAGTTTGATATTCACTGTTTTATCACTTGGGGAAATTTGTTAAGAAGTCTCTGTCTATCTGCTCAGAATCCCGTCGCAACTTATCATTACAGAAAAGCTTCTCTTAATTGTGTCTCCTGGCCAGAATTACTAAATCAGCCATTTTCCAGCTAGATTTAGATTTATTTTTTTTTCTCACAACTTTGCCGATAAAAATCTATGATAGCCGATAAAATCTGGTAAGTTCAATGAAAATAAATGTTCAATTTCTATTATTAATTTGTACTGGAATCTTAGTATATAGTTATTCAATTTAATAAGTAGTCTTTGAATGAATATATGTACATGCAAGGTGTGTCCAAAAGGAAACCGAACTTGTTTAAAAACAAATTTATATTCCTTCATTCAGTATTTTTGATGTCTATAGTTGTTCAATGCAAGAAAAATATAAACACAGACATTCCCACTGCTCAAAAATTTGCTCACAGATTCATACATAGAGGTAAGGTAAAGCTTCCTGTCTCTAAAGAGGAAACTCCCAATGAAATATGGAGGCCGGTGAGGGATTTTGCCGCATGCATTAGCTTAGAGATCTTTGCAAGTCTCAAATCTGGTCGAGACCAGGAATTCATGCGTACACGCTTTTATGACCAGCCACTAAAGGGATATCTCCAATATAGCTTAGTGTATACTCAATTAGCTGCTGGATGCACAGGGAAATTTGTCCCAATAAAAAGTTTTCCTCACTCTCAGCTCATTCCAGGAATCGAACCCAAGACTTTCGATGTGTAAGGTAAATGTGCAAACCATTACACAATCCGGGTAGACTACTTACATACGTACGTACGTCATATAAAAAGGAACATATTCATACTTATATACACTTACTACTATGTGTATTTGTGGGAATCCCTTCAGTCAAGATTTGAAATCAATGTGTTGCCTATTCCTAATTATTTTTATAATTATAATTTGTACCAAGCATCACCGGTCCGGCAGCGAGATTGGTCTCTATAATCCTACACGAACTTATTCAGTCTAACAATACGCTATAATTATAGATCCATTATTATGATAATCTATATCATCAAATTATTGTCTATTATTAATTTTTCACTTCATTTTCGTCTATAACAACGGATGACAATTTTCAGACCAAAAACCAGAGACGTCATGCACGAATAACAGAGACGTACGGAAAGCTGATGTCGAATTCACTCTGGTTAAATTATTTTGTTCAAGTTTGCAAATCCCATTCACAGGCACTACTACTAAAAGAGTTGGAATAGGTCACGTAGTTTTGGAATAATATTGTATGAAGAAATAAATTCTGTGCTGTTTACCTTTTAGATTTTGATGAAGCAAGAACGTTTGACCCTAGTGTATCCAAGTTTTAGTTTAGTAAGGACTAGACTGACCTGCTCCGATCGTTAAACTGTGTTTGAAATCAACAATTATCTACGGCTTATTGGCAGGATTTTCCAATTTGTCAAAATTCAAAAATAATCAATGAAAAGATACATAAACGCTTATGGTTCAATCATAGGCGTCTGTTGAAAGGAGGTGTCTTAAATGAGGCATTTACCCCCCCCCCCAAAGACCTGGCCTCTTCAGCTTGGTGGAGGGGATTGAGAGTGGGACCTCATGAAAATGTACCTATCAATGAATGATAATGGTGCTGTACAATTGTTTTATGCAAACCCAACTTATCCTCATAAAATACGTTATTTTTCTCCGCCCTTACGCTATATTCCGAAATATATCTCCAATCACCTATAGTGATTATTGGATCTTGCTAAGCACCCACAATTTTGGCTATCACGGTAGTATCGCATCTTATATAATCAGTAAGTAAACAATAACCTCAAGTGAAAATAGCTCCAGTCCCAGCAACTAGTTTTGCGATGGTGTCAGGGCAAGCCCGACCTATCCCTTTTAGTGCAATGGGACAGTAGTGCCCCAGCGGGTATTGCTCCCCTGAGACTGGACCGAGTAAATTTTTGAAGCCATAAGACGAATTCTAGGCCTCTTGCAATTAGCATTACCGAGCCTCATTAACCCATTATCGGCCACGGCATTGCACCTGCACTGAATGTTTACTGAGAAGAGATTTTATTCACAACATAATTAATCTAATTAACTTAACATTAAATTACATTGTAACTGTTCCATTTATATTAAAGAGGCGGAGTCAACTGGTTTGCATAAATTCAATTTCCAGTACCTACAATGAATTTTAATAGGAATATTTTAGTTATCACGATGCATTTAAATATTTTAACGTACTTCGAGCCGGGTGAGGCTGTTTTATAGTATCTGCACTTGAATTGGTGTACAACCAGTTTTCTAAGTAGGAACAGGTGAAGCCATAGCCAGCGTATCAGAACTTTTTATGAGTAGATGTTCACAAAAATTGCACCTTGGTCCAAAAGTCTCCAGTACCAAATTTGAGCTCAATCCGACAATCTATAAGGCATCATTGAACGGCGAATGGTGAAGACCTCCTTGGGTTCTGCAGGTAGACTTTTGCTTCTCTCCAATGACTAACTACTTACCCTTATGGACAGAGCCTTGATGAAGTGTTTGTGTGGGAGCGAGAGGAAGAAAGGGTCGTAGTTGTTCTTTAGCTTCTTGAATAAGGGATATTAACATGGGAGTAACATAGCATTTGATGTAGAAAACTGCACGCACCTGCCATGGCCAACTATGTCTTCGTACTTCGTAACCTCCGATAATCCGGTAGTTTCGTTGTGATCCCGAGGGTCGTGTGCCGCATTTGTCGGGCATGGCCAATTCGGCCGTACAATTGGAAACCGCTGCAAAGAAGGAACAAAGGATGGAACCATATTAGACATTTTTTTGAAGAAAAAACAAACAAAAACAAAGCAAAAACAAACGAGCTACATAAATTATGACACAGCCCTACAAACAAAAAAACAACAACAATATATTAAAATCATAACTCAAAGGTAGGTGGTATTTGATCGACACAGTTAGGGAGCCATGTTAATATAACTGTTTCATTTTTAAATCCACGAAACGGTCACATGGTAAACAATTGATGATCCAAATAAGGAAGATTCCCACATAGTACCATTATATAAAATTCTGCATAAAACATGAAAAACAATGAAAAAATACATTAATAGATATTGGTAAATAATTGACTGAAATAATATAAATATTTGAAAAAAATTTTTTTTTCTCACTTTCCAAAGTCGTATATATATATATATATATATATATATATATATATATATATACATATAATTTATCAATAACTCTATTTATTTCGATGAATATTGAGTACAGTGAATAAATATCAGCAACAAGAGAAAATATATTTCTTCTTCATAATCTTACAAATTACTAAAAACATTTCGATATGTACGGTCAAGGTTTTCTTCCATTTTACTAGGAACCTTCCTGGAACCAAAGGTACTGGAGCATTTTTGCTTTAATCCAAGCTAAAAAAAATACATCAAGACTCGAAAGAAGGTCGTATTTGATCGATACTGCCAGTGAGGAGGGCATGTCGATAGAGGGGTCTTTTATTACTGCCTCATAGTAAACAACCAAAGATTTTCTCCAGAAAGTTAATTTATCGTTCTTATGCAAAAGATCTCACTAAGAGCCGTGGTAATCTTTTTCCTTTCTCTTCTATGTTCCTTTCTTATAAAATGTTTTTTTTTTCTTTAAATTCGGATGTTCAACCTCCCACTTTTCTGGCCTTGTCTTCGGGATCAAAGTGTAGTATCTGTTCCACAGCATAGACCGAGGCGCAGTTACTGACACTTGCCCGTCGAATGGGCTGGAGAATGTGTGTGGGTTGACATCAAAGACCGAGTGCGCCGGTGCAAGCGTTAGCCAATGAGGTTTCACTGAGGCTGCGTTTGCTAAGCGCATTGGGGAGCCTTTGGATTCGTCCTTAGGCTCTCCCATTATTACTCGGCCCAGCTGCGGGGTCTCAGTTTCCCCGGGGCAGCAGTGCTCCATTGCACTTAAAGGAGCAGGTCTACTGGTGGATGCTTTCGCAGGTGACGTTGTCTAGCCATTACGATGAGCTTTCCAACGGTAACTGCGTCGGCTGGAGCCATTTTTGGAAGGGTTGCTCCTATTTCTTCCCACGTTAAGCCCGACCTTTGTCACATATTGCTGTGGTGGGACAGTGATTAAATAGATGTTCAACTTGAAACGCGTGGCTGGACACACAACGCTTAAACAAAAGAATTCTGTGGAGAGAAAGGGAAGAAGAGGGCTGAATTTTATCTTTTAATAGATATAGCGTTAATTCTTGGGACCGTAAGCTTTACAGACTATATATATATAAATATAATGTATATTAAGGCAGCAATTTTCCCTTTAAGTAGATTTCGTTGAACTGTATAGGAATTTTTTGTCGTTTCAATTTTCTAGTAAGTTTTTCTAGTTTTCGAATGTTGTTTTTTATAACCGCTGTGAAGTGGGACAGACAAAACTCTGCGACTTAAAAAAACAATCTTGATAAAGACTAGTGGAAAGAGGAACGAAAGTACTAAGAAAATTAAAAGGAAGTTAGATACACCATGAATTTCGAAGGATTCATACACCCCTTTGACGTAATTATAAAGAACCCCAATCAAAAACTGGTGAAACTCACCAAAAAGTGAACTGACAGAAATGTCGATACTATTCAATGAAACTTGATTAAAAGAAAAATTGCTGCCTAAATACACAAGGTTTAAATGAAATGATCCTGCGGTTAACTATGACCGCGATATCGAGAAACTCCGACCTAACCTAATAGAAGGATAGGTTACCAAAAATTTCGTCCCCGAGTAAGTATTGATCCTAACAAGTAAATTTCCCTTGTAGTACATTAGATCTATTTCTGTGTAAAACATAGTAACATTTGCGTAAAAAAATAGTGGATGGATGACTCACCCACAATTGAATCAATAAACACAAATAGATTCAGAATTCCAGCAGTAGGATCTTTGATTCTTAAAACTGTCAACATTTCTTGACTATATCTCTCTCTCTCTCTCTTTATATATATATTTCTATATAAGATAACGCAATTCATAATTCATTTATATATATATATATATATATATGTATATATATATATATATATATATATATATATATATATATATATTACTTGAATTTATATATTTTACTTGAAATCTGATATAATTTAATGCACGCCTAAGTCCTAGAAGTGGATCACACCAAACTTTCCAAATTAGTTTTAGATAATTAGCGAAATTGGTTCAGGACAAAATCAGGCAATGTAATTTGTCGTATGAGAGACATTGATAGTCGAGCACTAACAGTCAGTGATGCTAATTTAGCGCTAAATTTAGCGTGTTTTTTGTTGTAGTAGCTCGAAAATCCAACATTTAGCGCTATTTTCCAGCTAATCTAGCCAATTCGTAGCTATTTCAAAGTGATTCCAGAAAAATCTAGCCATTTTTAGCTATTGAAAATAGCCGTGTTTTTCTTAGCGCATTTTAGCGCGTTTTGGCGCTTTGTCGAGGTCGATTTAGCGCATAATTTCTTTCGAGTTGGCAACATTGCTGACACGTTGCCCGGTCAACAACAATTTCCGGTCTTTATGCGAAATAAGAAAAATATGTAGGACAGAAAAAAACAAAATGAGAGCGTGTGGCCGGGGTGGGGGTGGGTAGTACACAAGTGTCTCAATCTTTCCATTTCTCTAGATGTGTGTGTGAAGGGAGGCAAAGTGTGTGTGTGTGTGTGTGTGTGTGTGTGTACGCGTGCAAAAGTATATGCATATCTGCTTGATTGTAAGCGATTAAGTATAGTTGTAGGTAAATGTATGTGAATGAGCTAACCAGTTCATATGCATACACACATATTCTCATGATCATGAACTGCAGAGACGGATAATAACAAAACAGAAAATTTCAATAAAGATTCACTCTTGTATATTCTCCATCCGAAGTTCAATTGCCAAGAGTATCGTTGCCCAGGGTACGATTGCCAAAAATAAAGTTGCTTAGAGTACACTTACATGATGTACAGTTGCATAGAGTACATTTGCCAAGAGTACCGTTGCCCAGAGTACGACTGCCAAGAATAAAGTTGCTTGATGTACATTTGCATAGAGTTCAACTGCTGAGAGTACAGTTGCCCAGAGTACGACTGCCAAGAATAAAGTTGCTCAGAGTACAGTTACTTGATGTACAGTTGCATAGAGTTCAACTGCTGAGAGTACAGTTGCCCAGAGTACGACTGCCAAGAATAAAGTTGCTCAGAGTACAGTTACTTGATGTACAGTTGCATAGAGTTCAACTGCTGAGAGTACAGTTACCCAGAGTACAGTTGCCCAAAATATAGTTGCCAAGAGTAAAGTTGCTTAGAATACAGAAACCCAGAGTAGTTGCCAATAGTAAGTTGCCAAGAGTACAATCAGCCAAGATACATTTACGCAGAGCAAAGTTGCCCAGAGTACAATTAGCCAGGGTACAGTTATCCAGAGTACATAAGAAAGAATGCAAGACTGGCTGCTGCAGGGTCAAACTCTATTCCTACTTCTATTCCAGACGAATATAATTACTACAACTTTTGTATTGTATATATAACAAATAAAGAATATACATATGGTCACAAGTTCAAATTACTGTAGAGGAATTTTCACTCCCTTAAATTTAATGAGGATTGTCCTTGTTGGGGCAGTCAAACTGGAGTTCAGCAAACTAATCGAATCGGCAGACCATTGATGATAAAACTTTCAAATTCTACAGGAATGGTAACAGCAAGACGGAATTTGTGCGTGCATGTGCGCATACGCGTGTACGAGTTTGTCTGTCCATCTGTCACGTTGAATTTTAATAATGAGAACTTCTGATGATTCTATAACGCTCACAATATATCGAGTCTTTCGGACGATTAGACTTCTTCTTGTTGGCCGATCCATTCTAAGACCTTCTTCGGGTGTCCTTTCCGAATGAGGGGGGTGGTAAAGATGGTTGCAACTCTCATAATCGGATAGTACAACTGAAAAAGGCCGGGGAATGTATCGGCCAATATGTTCGTGTTACTAATACCAAAAAAAAACAACAAAAAATCAAAGAGAAACAATCGCCCGAGGATCTTTTTAACTGTTGACCCCTTTTAAAACGAGAGAGAGAGAGAGAGAGAGAGAGAGAGAGAGAGAGAGAGAGAGAGTCTATCACTGAGTCAGACTTGACCTCAGTGTTTGTCCGAAAAAAGTAAAATTCAAGCAAAAGCATTTTTTCCCTTAATGGCAGCGACGCTTATAACATTGGATGCAGACCAAAACGAAGTCTTTAAAATAGGAATCGTCCAAAAACTCTTTGAGCGTCAATGTCTTTTTTCAAAACCATTGACAGTAAAATGATGTCTTCCAAGAGCTAATTGGAGATCATTTTGTCCAATGAACGATCAGTCAAGGACGCAAGGGCAACTATTTCAATTATTTCCATCAATTAATCAGTTGGATTTTATCAGAAAAGTAGAGTTCATTCCCCCCAAAAGAACCAGGAAATAATTTCATTCCATCGTTCACGTAGGAAAAAGATATAGATAAAGACAGGACTGGTTCGTCACTCAACAGAAACTGTCATGAGACCAACATGTTTTGGCAACATACGATGTTGGAGTGATCAATTAAAAACTGGAAAATGATGTGATCAACGGATTAATTACTTTTTATGCCTTTTGTTGGATAACTGAAAATTGACGCCCTAAAAACTTTGGGGTTAAAAAGAACAAAAAAGCATTCTTCAAGACATGATAAATAGTAAATGTTCAATTTTTTTTTTATCCCGCTAGCTCCATCGGTTCAGTCAGTACGTGCAATATATTCATACATAACCAGGCAGTAAGATTGATTAGAATACTGAAGAAACCCATGTTGAGAGTTTTGGAGACAGTTTTGGTTCATCACAGCTGATAACATCAATCATGGCGCCATAGAATTTTTTGTCAAAATTATGTATACACGTACATTGGGGTAAAGGTAGATAATTCAAATGAGACAAGGGACGGTTGCAACAGAGGACGGTTGCAACACGTCTATTCCTCAAATATGAAACATGACAGAGTGTTGACACTCATACCACACCTGTGCAATTGTACATCCCCAACCAGAAGGGCAGAAAACATTTTCAACTACTACAGTTATATATATTGAAAAACACGTTTTGGAAAGTAATTTTTTTTAGCTATATTTTTATCACAGTGTCACGACGGTTTATATTAATTCATTAACATTTTTTTAGTTTAAATCATTATTTTGTTGAATTTAAGGGATATGATTAGCATACATCAAAGTTAGTGTGTCATAATTGGGGACCATGATTGTTGCCATGGTCCCCAAGCTTGCAGCCACTATGCACAAGCTAGGCACAGACCTGGCAACAGTATTTTTCAACATAACCAAGTCATTTTCGGGTACATATCAATTGTCTGGGTGGCCCTGTCATAGACAGCAACACCCACAAGTAGGCACGCATGATTTAGATGCATATGAACGATATCAAAGCCATATATACAAATTAGTATTCTTACTGTATGGTGGTAAACCCTGTCTGATTCTTGTTATAACCTCAAAATTATAATGGATTGGTTCGTGTAATATAGATAAACACTGCTAAAGAACAATAATAGGGTTGTAATCAAATGGGATAGGCTGTTGTGACATGACAAAGAATAATATGTCACGGACGTCTGAAAAGAAAAAAAGAAAAAAAAAAAGAGTGCGTTAGTGAATGGAAGAAATTTAATGTTGAGTAGGGACTTGAAAAAACTCCTGATACTTGAATACTTGAGCTTTTAAAAAAAATGACCTATTAAAACAGCTTTGTGCTCCTCAGTGCTTATCCGTACATGAATACCACCGTCGTGTTTGATGGATGTACGCTAGTTAATAAAATAGATAGGTATTCGGTATACTTTTACCTTTGTTATTCCGATTGTTTGTTGGGCCCTTTTTTGTCTCAGCAGGCTCATCGGCGACCAACACAGACAGCGTATACTTCTTTTCACAAGTCCCCGCCACAGGTCGACATTTCCGCGTCTGTTGAATGTAACTTTCGCCGCACACGTTCTTCCAACGAGAACGACATTGGCGCTTTCGTTTCTGTTTGCAATCGCGGGAACAAGGAGACCAAGCCGTCCATTTATTGTAGAAAGCATTCGTAATGATTTGCTGTACTTCTTTTGCTCGTCTCAATGGTGTAATAACCTACAAAGAGAAAATTCATGAGAAATCAGGGGAAAAATACAGATGTTGGCTCAATATAGATAAGGTGGGGTCTGTATCATTTTCCTAACTGAGATTCCCGACAGTCCATTTAATGGATATCGATTGGTCGATTCTGAATTTCCCCAAAACAACAACAAAAAAAGACGGTTAGATGAATCAGGAATCCCAGATTTGGGAGGATGAATACCACCTGGCATGGTGGATCCAATCAGAATTTTGTGTGTGAAAGTTTCAAATCCTCACGCACACGATGTTAAAACAGCGCACAAATGAAAAGAAATAAAAGAATTAACGAAAGAAAAACAGAAGTGAATTCATAAATTACATTGTTATTGTTTTGAATAAATTTAATTGTCAAATTGATTTTCCTCGTTTTAAACATTTTCAGGCGACTGCATGTCCATATGATGTCAGCTGGATTCCGATCGGGACCACCTTCCTTATGCAGTGCCCAGATTTGTTAGTTGATAGGACTTTACATTTAGACTAATCGACGCAAACTTTATAAGAGAAGCAAGAAAAGTTGATTTAAAACCAAGGAACGAGTTTTTCACTCTAATTGTTAGTTATACGATAGATGAATTAACGGAATTGTTGACTGATGACAAAGTTGTTGAAAACCATTGATATAAAAATTTGTTTGTTATATCATATGTAAGATTTTCAGTTGATTTCTCTTACTTTCCCATCACCTGTCACACTTTACAACAGAAGACGGGAGAATTTATAATAAATGACAAAAAACACTCTTCATTTTATTACTTTCGTATCTAATCAGTGAAGTGACTTGGAAGAAATATTCCGCTTATACCCTCAACGAGAGTGTCGCAAGTTAGGTACACGCAGGTACTCGTTCTGCTAGCGCCACCTGATATTCTCAAATGGTCACCTACCAGATTTTGGCTCTAACCCCTTAGCCCAGGTTATAGGTTCCTCAATCCTAGACCTTGTGCTGATCTGCTTAGCAGAGAGGTATTGAATACCATTTTAAAAAGTTTTGGTATGAATCGGCAGCAGATTGAATCACAGCGATCGGGAGAGATTTAGTGCATCCACGCTATTCGACGTGTGTCAGTCCAAGGCAAAAACTCGTTCTGCCCTGGAAGTCAGAGGCGACTCGAAGGTTCATTTTAGTTTACTACTATCCTTTTCGAATTAGGGACGGCGCAATTTTCCCACCGTAATTACACAGCTTAGGGTGTACTCAGTTAGCTAAGTTTGTCCTAATGCAGAATTTTTACACATTCTTCGTTTGTACCGGGAATCGAACCTGGATCCTTTTGTGCATGAGGCAGACGTGCTAAAAAGACTGAAACAAGACAGGTTGATAAATGAAACGAAATCTGACCAGCAAAAGTATCTGATGTCAAGAAAGCTTAGAAAGTTCTCATAAGTTTGACACATGTGAACGAGGAAGGAAGGGTACTTTCGATATGTCTTGTTGTCAGCCTTTTCGACACTGTTAGAAAAGGTCAACCAAAACTGTCACCAACACTGTCAACATAGGTTTCATTCGGTTTTTGAGTTGCTCTGGCTGGCTATGTGTGTATGTATGTATCGTGTGTACAGGCCACACGAGTGGAACTAGAGATGGGAAACGCCCTTGTCCAGCAGTCGACTTTTAACGGATGATGATGATGATGATGATGATGATGATCTGTATTAGAAACCAAGAATGTCAACATAGGTCTCTTCAGTGTATAAATAGGTCAGGCTGACTGACTGACCATGTATGAGCGTATCACGTGCACAGGCCGCACTAATGGAGCTGGAGGGCTGAAAATTAAAAAAAAATTTCCTTATTATACCTGGAAAAATACTTTTGTTCTTTCAAAATCTACCCAATACTTCTTTGTGAAGGGGATTAGTTTGCAATGTAAGTTTGTGCTAAATTGATCCTGCTTTTGTGTCCGCTTGCTTTTTGAAAACTCAGACTTTTGGGGGGTAATCACCGCCAAAATTACTTAATAATTGATCTAATATTTTTCCATTTTTTTTAATTGATCACCCCAAACACGACATGCTACCAAATGACGTTAGTTTCTTGACGGTGTCTATAGAGTGACTAACCAGACTTGTTTTCTCTTCCGTCTCTCTGTCCCACATCGTGGAAAAAACATTTTTCTTTTCCAGGTTTTATAATAAACCATGATGTTTACAGTTGAAACGACGGCGTCGGCTACATTTCTAAGAATTTATTGCTGTTGTAGAGGTTAAAAAATAAAGACCATTGGAACCAGACGCAATAAAATGTTTTTTTTCTTCAACATGAGAATTGCAAACTTTAATCTCACAATGTTTTTGGCATGTTCTTTTTGCCGTTTCAAGTGGATGCATACACTTAGACACACACACGCATATATATATATATATATATATATATATATATATACATATATATATATATATACTTAGACACACACACGCATATATATATATATATACTTAGACACACACACGCATATGTATGTATGTATATATATATATATATATATATATATATATATATATATATATATATATATATATTATGTGTGTGTATTTAGGCAGCAAGCCCTCGTTAATGCATGCTTGGATAAATACGACAGAGTAGGAAAATTTTGTTCAATCTTTTTGTAAGTGTTTCTTGTTTACGCTCAAGAGAATGTATGTCCGGATGGAATGTATACAGGTATTGTCCAATTAGACCGAGCGCTGTCGACTGTACGTTCAGCCATCGTTTCTTATTTTTTGAATATTTTTTAGTCAATTTATGTATTTATTTACGCAAAAATAAAGTAATGAATATAAATCAATGAATGCGCTCTCACACATGACAGATGGAGGTTTTGGTGAAAAAAGTGAGAATTGGAAACAACCATTAATATCTTTTTAGATACTAAATCAGTGCTAACACACTGTTGATGTATGGATTGCATCAAGTAATCTATTCTCTTATGCGTAAACAAGAAACACTAACAAGAAGATTGAACAGAATAATTTTTTTGTTTGTCGTATTTAACCACACACACACACACACACACACACAAAAATCATTTCCTAATAATATAATTGTCTGCATTGAGAAACAACAGTGCAGGCATGGACAGTGAATGAACATGATGAAGAGGTAGGGATAAAGCGGTGGGTTATCTGGGCTATTTAGCTCGATGGTTAAGAGTGATACTACGTTGAAGCAGCTTCCTTATCAGCCGCAGGTTCGATTCCTGAAGCAGTCTTATTTTCTTTAATTGTCTATTCTACTTACACTTCTTGTGACTCAATCTCCGTGTAATAACGGGGGCCATTTCAAATTGTGTTCCTAATGATATAACACATATCAGAAGGGAAGACAATCAGTATCTTGAAAATGGCCTAATCAGCCATTATAAGGGATTCTATTAGTAAAAAACAAAACAAAACAAAATGATACACAAGACGGGTCTGCGTTTGTAAGTTATTAAGGTTTTAAATTTTTTAAAAGTCTTTCGAACAATCTAACCCTATAATGGTTTTGTATGTATTTTTCTGCTGGATCCTACCGATCGATTTTCCTTCCTATTATGACATAACAATAAAAATTACGTCATAGAAACTCTTAAAATCCATGCATAGTCATTTTTGACGGGTACAGTCTAGTTTTACAATAAAGTCCAAGAACACTGAGGCAAAAAGACATTCCATTTTCACAATTTATTGATTTAATCTACATATCTTTTAGCCATACTGCCAAAAGGAGGACAACTTAATGTCCAGCATGAAATGGTGCCGGACAGAGGACTGAGAGCTCAAAAGCCAAACAGACCGGCGTAAGCAGGACGTCTGGCCACCCTAGGCCATTGACTCATTGCATGTAATGCCATCGCCCATGAAAGCCTAAAATTGTGAACGAACTGAAGATCGATCAGATATTGGAGAGTCTTGTGTGTTAAACACCGAACAACATTGTATATATGTACTGAAGCATATGAAAACACATTCTTGCATCTTATAGACGGGTACTATTCAAAATGTAACTATCATCCCTAAGTATAACCTACTTCCCGTCCGTATACATATCTTCATATCTTATATGTTTATATATAATTCTTGGAGAGGTTTAAAATGAAGGGATCTTCCAAGTACAGAGAATTCAAAACTGAACCCGTTCTTAAGACGGGATTTAAGCTAGTATATATATTATATATATTGGTGACATCATCGGTATGAAACGTTATTTACGGTTGAACATTCAAAAGATTTCAAACAATTCATAATTGCAGACTACTCTGGACAACCATAACAGGTTAAAAGCAAGTCAAACAAAAACACCGCAGTCTATTTTAAAACTAATTTAACTAATACTCGAAATTGGCCAATAGGGGTTGAAAGATCTCAAATTTCAAAATTTCAATTCGTTGTTACATAATTTTGATCTTGTCCAAGAACAAAAAAATGACAAAATATCAAACAGATAAAGTTTGCCCATTGTTTTTAATATCATATGATAAAATACACACACACACACACACACACACACATATATATATATATATATATATATATATATACATATATACTTTGTGACGTTGGGCGGCTTTTGACGCTTTTCGGCGGGTGAGCTTCAATAATTTTGAGATAATCACATCAGACATCTCAAATGCAACCGATACAAACTCGTACCTGTCGTTCAGTGTGTGATACTTGGCCATCTTCCGCCTCTCGACTTGTTGAGCGACAATGCCCAGCTTAATGGCCGACGAAATCAAATTACTGTTTGCAAATGAATCGCTGAGTAAATAGATAAAATTAGAAAGTAAAATAGAGAAAGAAAGGAGGGGTATTATGCAGTATTTATAACTAGTGTATACACTTCATACTTTTTTTCCATTTCCATTGAATTGCGTTGCATTTTGGACGATATTTTTCGACTTATTTTTGATGATTATCCATTTTTGTTCCAGACGTTTCAATAGGGATAAACTTTGGAATCAATAGGAAACAAATGATTTCATCACAGGAATGAATGTAGACAGATATTGCCATGTTGTCAAAAATTGTATACATAATGTCACATTTTTTAAAAACATTATGTCTATCCAAATGTGTGTCTTATTTGCGGAAAAATACGGTCATTTTATTGAGTGAAACTTAGAGAGGAGTCATCAAGACTTCAACTTTTGCTCTGACACCCCATCTCCTCTTCCCATCATTGATGTCAACACAACGTTTCAGCCGATTGATTCCACGACCGTCTTCAGATGTAATATGTAATAACCCTAGGGAACAAATCACTCTAATCAATCTGTTTTTAAAGGTACAGAGGAAAAATTAAAAAAACTAAGAGCCTATAAAACCGAAAATCAAAATGTTAACTGAAACACTTGTAAATAAGTTACTCTACATTAGCGATGCCTGGTGTTGTTTTTTTCTCTCCGAACGAAAGTAGGAATACTTAGCATTTTATTTCACTAACAATAAACTGTTATAATAAACCAGGATGTTTACAGTCGAAATTGTTTTTTTGTTCCAACATGAGTATTGCAAACTTAATCTCATAAATTTTGTCTTGTTTTTTCCCGTTTCAAGTGCATGCAAAGAATTAGATACACGCACCATATATATATATATATATATATATATATATATATATATATATATATATATATATATATACGTGTGTATGTGAGCACGATCGAGCGAGAGAGCGCATGCGTGGGTATTTATCTCTTTGGGTATCTATATGTACGTACATGATGATAGCTGCCAACTCGTGATACTCAGGATTTCCCTTTTTATACACACACCACATATTCAAATATATACATTGCTTTTATCAACAACCTCAAGTTGTGAGCATCAACATACTTAGATGACTGCAAAATCCAGCAGCCATGAGATCGACGTTGTCTCTTAAGGCCAGTAAGAGATTTGTGGGTCTTGTTGACAGACTGCAAACAAATAGCTGTTGGTTTGGTCTTGGTCTCGCTCTGCACATTTGCCTATTATTGTTTATGTTTTTATGTGTCTGATGAGTCCAGGACGGCTTGAGCAGGTCTGCCCACAAATTATAATTACATCATAGGTTTACAAACTTTTCTCATGGCATTTTTTGCCTGAACTAGATTTGATGACAAGAAGATCCCATTAATCCTAAAAAGAAGGGTGTGCAACCAATGCATCGTCCCAATAGTCACTTATGGAGCTGAAACATGGAACCTAACCAAGAGACATACCTGCAAATTGAGAACCATGCAACGTGCACATGAAAGAATTATGCTGGGCCTCACATGGAGAGACCACAAGACAGCACTGTACATCCGAGAAAAGACAAAAGTCAGGGACATCATTGAATCCATTAAAAATCTCAAATGGCGGTGGGCTGGCCATGTTGCAAGAATGGCAGACAACCGATGGACATCACAACTCACGACATGGATCCCCTGAGATCACATACGCAACAGAGGCCAGCAGAATATTAGATGGAGAGACGAGCTAGACAAGTTCGGGAAGTACTGGCTCCACGACACCCATGATAAAGAAGTATGGCAAATCCTGGGGAAGGTCTATGTCTAACAACGGAAGTTAAAAGACTGATGATGATGATGATGATGATGATGATGATGATGATGATGAAATATTTGGGGCACCTAGCTTCAGCACTTGCTGCTATCCCTCAATCCGGCACTGTGCGCAAGATTTGGATATATTTGACAATGGGAACGTACCTTAAATGAAAGAATACTGCACTGTTTATTCCTCCGTTTACAAAAGCGTTTGTCTTTGATGGTCGTATTTCCGCAGTATCGGGGTTCAACGCAACTTCTTGTTCTGTACTGTTCACACCGTCGGGAACAGTGTGACCAGGAGGCCCATGCCGAATAATGCTCGCACATGACGGTCGACGACGACCCACCGACGTTCTGTTTGCGTTTCGGGATAATGTTACCTTCGTGATCAACCTGTGACATATTGCTTGACGCAGTATATTTGTGCGAGCCTCGAGGGATATGATGTCGGCCACGCCTTCTCAAGTTCTGAAACGAAAAAGAAAAAAAGCAGATTAAAACCACTTCTAATTCCAAAAAAAAAAAAAAAGAAAAAGAAAGGAAGATTAACAAGGATCAGAGAGGGAACTACAGTGAAAGATATACAAATAATTCAACAACAAAAATGGAGGTGGGCTGGACACTTTTTTCCCTATTGCATGTTGAACCCAAAGAAGACCAGGGAATGAATAGGTAGAAGGGTTGCATTAACTTTAATCTATCAAATTTTTCAAGAAGAGACGATAAAAGAAAAGAAGACTAATCGATTGGAGTTCATGTGACAGTAAATGCAGTAGGGAAAGACCAGACACAAGATGGAGAGATGCGATGGAAAAGTTTGCTGGCAAGACATGGCACAAGTTAGCGCAATCACAGCCGTTGTAGAAGGAGATGGGAAAGGCCTTGGTCCAGCAATGGAGTTATAATGGTCGATGATGATGACGATCATCATCATCATCATTATCATTATCGATATTAGAAACTGTCAACCAAATTTGTCACCCAAACTGTCAACATAGGTTTCTTCAGTTTACAACGTAGTCCAGCTGACCGTGTATGTTTCGCACCTACGGGATGCACCGATGGAGTTAGAGGGCTGAAGATTTCAACATTTACTCCTTATTATATTTATCAGAGATTTTTTTTTTTTTAAATTTCGCGACGTAAAGTGTTTTTTGTTGGGGTCATTTTACAATATAAGCTTATGCTGAATAAGCCGCTTGTTTTTTGAGAATTTAAACTTTTTTAAACAAAAAGAGGATTAAAAATTAAAAAATTTTTTTTAGAAAATATTTTTGTTTTAGGGGTGGGTTCTATTTACAATATAACTATGGTATAAGACTGGACAGTTACTGCCCGTCATATATATATATATATATATATATATATATATATATATATATATATATATATATATATATATATATATATATATATATATATAGATGTAATACAAATCAAGAATACAATATATTATATAATGCAATTAAAAGCATAAAAGTGTTTGTGTGGCGAATCTTTCATTTCGCTATATATATATATATATATATATATATATATATATATATATATATATATATATATGTATATATATTCATTTCATACGTTCCTGTATGATTCAACATACTTATGACTGATTTTATATGTTTATGATTCAACAACTACGACATCTCCTTCATCAGACTACGTAAAAACTCAAACTCATTCCTGTTTAATTGGGGGTCCTGTTTAATTAGGGGGCCATACGCCAATATTCATACTAAGAAGTCTTCCTACTCCAAAATTGTGTAAAACTTTATATGTCTAACTTCATTGTGTAAGACTTCAGATTTGTGTACGTGACTGAAACGTGTAAGTCTTTAACTTTGTGCGTATGTGACAGTATTGTGTAAAACGTCAACGTATTGTCGTCATTACAGCAACTTCTTGGGAAAGTTATGGATTCGTACTTGGACACACCTTCAATTCAAAGTTGCTTGTCATCTGTTCTGTTGGTCATTAATAATATCCGGTCAATTAGAAATATATTTTGAAGAAACAATCAAAGGAAACCCAAAATATCAAGATCGACCATAAGTGGAAAGTGCAGACGCGTAGCTGAGGAGTTGTGGCTATTTAAAAACGTCCCCCTCTCCCTGGCGCTCCCAGTGGAGGGGCCCAACAAAAGCTTTACAAATAATAGTTCACTTATTGCATTTTGACTTACATTATTCAGTAACAAGACAGGGGGTTCCTCCAAGGAGCTAAGCCCCCCAGCTCCATGTCTTCAACTAAATGGAAAAAATTAACGGTAAATGCAGTAAACACGCTCTCTCTCTCTCATTCCCACTCTTTATCCCTCTCACTATATATATATATATATATATATATGGAAAAGGGGAAGAGCGAGAAAACGTAGGGAAAGAAAGTGACAAAGAAAGAAAGAGACAAAGAAAGAAAGAGACAAAGAAAGAAAGAAGGAAGCGAATCATACACACACACTCACACACACACACACACACACACATATATATATATATATATATAGATGTGTGAACTGAAAAGATCAAAAATCCTTTTTTCTGATTTTGAAATTTGCCAACTTGAACATATGCAACAACATTGAACCAACAAGCAAAGATGTAGTGACCCATATAATGAGGGAAATTATCAATTTTAGATATATAAGTGAGAAGTGTCTGTGTGTTTGTAATGCTATAAAAAGTACATAAACCTTGGTGCAACTCAGCCAAACATGCTTACACAAAGGAGCTAAGGGAGATTTTTTCAAAAAAGTTTGAAAAAAAATGAGCCTGGTCGGTAGTGCAGGGGTCGCGTTAAGACTGCTCCCTGGTGGAAACAGCTTTTTTTTCTTTATTTTCGTGGTTGGCTGTTCGATTTGCTACTTGGTTAATTCCGGCGCTGGACGAACTATGATTCCAAATAAATTAACAATATACAATTAACACATTCTGTCGGACATGAACTGCCCAAGCTAATGATACCTACGCACACCTACACCCCCCCACACACATGCACACACACACACACATACATACGCACACACACACACCACATATATATATATATATATATATATATATATATATATATATATATATATATATACATATATATATATATTTACTAGTTGAACAAATAATCCGTCTGTAGGATAGCTATTCAGCTAGTACACACACACACAAATATATATATATATATATGTACGTATATATATAACAAATCAGGGATGCAATATCATATAAGTTGATATCCACTGTTTGATGGGTTTATTTCATAAAGTGCTCGACACATTCAACATTAAACATTTAGTTGGTTTAGAGTAGAGCTTATAATATAACGGAAGAGGATTTTCCACTTAAACATGTTCGTGTAGCTTATCCTCATTCTTTTATATATATATATATATATATATATATATATATATATATATATATATATATATATATATATATATATATATGCTGTTATACACCGCTGACACATGCATGAAGATAACAAGTTCGACACTAATTTCTTGTCACGGGCTGTCAAGCTCTTTGTTTCAACGTGTCAGTCCATATATTTCACGGAAGATTACATAAATCATCAGAAAAAAGACATTACTTATATCTCATACTTACTGACCGAGACGAAAAATTGTTCTTTAATTAGAGAAATCCCAAAGTCAATTGAATATTTTGAAACTATGACGTATTTTTGGGACGATCGGTAATTGAAATCAATTTAAAACAACCAATTAAAACTGCTTTTTCCACTAACCATGTATTTTGACAATTGAACAAAGATCTAGTCCGTCCACCTTTCAACGTGCCTTGGTGTTGCCGTCGAATTCTCGATATAAAATCCATAAGGGACACAATAAAATCCATTAGAAATCTCAAATGGCGGTGGGCTGGCCGTGTTGCAAGAATGGCGGACAACCGATGGACATCGCCACTCACGAATCCTCAGAAATCACATGCACAACCAAGGCCAACAGAGCATTAGATGGAGAGATGAGCTCGACAAATTTAGAAAGTACTGCCTCCGCGACGCCCACGACAGAGATGTGTGGTGAATCCTGGGGAAGGTCTATGTCCAACAACAGACGTTGAACGACTGATGATGATGATGATGATAATGAATAAATTATCTAAAAAATTTGAGTTGATCATAAATGTCTCTCTTATGATATATATGATATAATTTTGACACGCAATATATATATATATATATATATATATATATATATATATATATATATATACACATATATATATATTTATATATATATATACATATAATGTAATAATGGATTTGTTACGAAAACATGTTTATGTTTCTGCCCTGTTTGGGTTTCTCCATGTGTATGATTTGATTTATTTGGATTCCTACCTAGGATATTGTTGGGTGTGCGTCTATTTTCCTCGGTGGAAAACCTTCGTCTTATTCTATTTATATTTCTTTCTGCTTTTCCTTGTTAGTTCCTGATCTCTGTTTGTAAACAGGACTATAGTATAACAGCTCACAAACTCCATGATTAAGAATAAGATTACAAATAAAAGTAAATCACCAGCAAGAAGAACCTACCAGTAAACAGTTATAAGACAACATATTGAAATATCGCAGATCAGATTGAAACTGGCTTGCGTGACACATGGTCGTTAATTCTTTGAGACTATATATAAAAATCGACTGAAAAAATTGTTATTTTTCAGCATTACAAAATGAAGTATACACGACTGTATATATATATATATATATATATATATATATATATATATATATATATATACGGGCGTGTGTGTATACATATATATATATATATATATATACATATATATATATATATATTAATGTCCGTGCAATGATGCATGTGTACGATGATGTGTGTGTCTGTATGCGCGATTATGTGTGTGTGTGTGTGTGTGTGTGTGTGTGTGTGTTTGTGCTAATGCGTAGAACGTAAAACGTTGCCTGATTGTCAGGATCGGTTAATTAAGTGCTCAACACATGGCTCTCAAGATGGTCGCCATATCCGGATATTTGGTTGAGGGGAAAAAGAAAATCTGGTAAACCGCGAAGTTGCTACTGTTTTTTCGGACGATCAAATGTTGAGTCCTGAGCAAGATAAGACCAGCGCAGGTGTGATGATGAGCGGTAAGAGATCAGACAAATCAGAGAGAGAGAGAGAGAGAGAGAGAGAGAGAGAGAGAGAGAGAGAGAGAGAGAGAGAAACCAACTAATTTGAACAAGGCAGATTCCTAGAAAAATAAATGTGACGCAAATCACACTATCGAAAAAAGTATAAATAGGTCCAGTATGTCATTCAATGAAGACTGTCAGGAGAACAAAACATAAGTTTTTACAACTACCTTCTACCTTCATCTTATTTTCAGTTGCTTTTTATTACATCTTTGAATCGAAACGTAATTGTATGGCAACGATTTAATTGCGCAATGGAAACAAAGAGAAAACCCACAGAGAGAATAGAACTCGCGCTATCTACGCTACATAACGGCTCCCACGGTAATAGGTGTGGGTTCGAATCCCACCTGAGGCTCATTTTTTTTAATTTCCCGAACATTGCTGTTGTTTGGCTCACTACCGTAATTATTACAGTTCTGAAACTATCTTTCCTTATTCAAATATTTGTATCCCTCTCTCTCTTTCTCTCTCTCTCTCTCTCTCTCTCTCTCTCTCTCTCTATATATATATATATATATATATATATATATATATCTTCCATAGGAATATATATATATATATACATATATATATATACATATGGTACTAGGAATCGGCAAAACTAACTCATTCTTTCTAAAAAAAAAGTTTGTTGCCACTTAGATTGCATAAACTCTCGATCGTAAAAAGATGTTTTATATCCTTGTTTTCATTAAATCAACTTTTTCTTTAGTAAAAAAAATTAAAACCACACCAATTACGCAATTACGTTTTGAATATATATATATATATATATATATATATATATATATATATATATATATATATATATATATATATATAGCATATGAACATCACACGTTAAGAACTACTTATTCGTAATGGGAGAGACCTACTTGCAGGTTGCGATAAGCTCTACGAAGTCGTTATCTCCTTCAGCTCTTTTCCCTTTCTCATAAACATGTACGCACATCCATTCATTTATACCATATAATTCAATACTTTAAAACTCTACATAAGGTTTTAAGTACTTAAAGTGAGAATTACTGAAGCAATTAAATAAAAAGGCTACCAAAGTGCAATCGACAATTGGTTGTTTAATTGAAACAACAAGAAGTAGAATGTTTATTTATTTATTAGGTTCGTACAAAAATATCTGCTGATTTTCACGATCCACTTTATTGCAGTATATCCTAACATGGAATAAAAGTTATTGATTGAAATAAGTACCTTCAGGATTTACATATTTTTGCTAAGTAGAAACAAGTCCGTGTTCTGGAAGCATGATATTCTGGGATCCAGGAACCCATGATTTCTCCAGAGACTTTCTGAGCAGCTGCCAGGTTCTTGAAGACTCCCCCCCCACACACACACTTGCAGGAAGTGGTCTCAATGCTTGAAAAAGTGCCAGTCTGTCAATGAGGGATCTGGTAAGTGAGCCAAGTGAAGTAGAGTTTTGCAGCCTAGTCTGTTTGATTTCCGAACGGTCATTTTGGCGACATTCGAGCTTTCTTACTTTTCATTCGGGGTCATTCAGGCGACATTCGTGCTTTCTTACTCTTCGTTCGGGGTCATTCAGGCGACACTTCGTACTTTTTTGTTTGCTTTTTCCAGTTTGGTGCAAAAGTCAAACAACTGTTAAATGGTCATCGTTTAGTTCCTCTCAAGTTGTTTCACGTGGGTCCGCCTCAGTAATGGCCCTCAATTGGATGACGTCAATCACAGAAGGGTGTCCAAATCCTCGAGGCACTCGTTTCTTTTCCGAAATTCTTTGAACCAATGTTTAGCACTAGGTTCGTTGGCAGAACCCTGGGGGTATCCATTTCTGATTTGACAGCCTCAAATGAACCAGAATGAATAGTAAAAAGAAAACTTCCTGCTTAAATAAAGAATTTATGCCTTAAAATTCTATACTTCACGAACATAACCAAAAAATAGCTCATTCTAGAAATAAGCATATAAGTTCAAAAAAATAAAAACCCTAATTATTTTTGCACCGATCTAATTAAAAAAAAAAATACGCAGATCATTTTTCCTCTGTGTATATGTGTGAGTGGGAGGGGTAAGCCATAATGTGGTCTAGTTTAGAGCAATATGCACAACCGAGGGAATATCACCCTTCCATAGGGGGCGAACATTGTGCAAAGGGGGCGATAGATTGTCATATCAAAATAGATTTTCTCAAGAAAAAAAGGTGATCTTCATTTCATACTGGTGAAGTCAAGAAATGACACTTGTTGAATTGAAAAATATGTATTCTAAAGGAATTGTTTTCATTATCGATTTCCATTGTCTTTATGATGTGATTCATTTTGCAAGCACGCGTAGGTCGTCCAGGAATCACAAATATCCGCTACTAATAATTTATCATTAAACACGTCATCATAGTCAATGATTGAACGACAGTGCCGTCAAAATTTAAAATGATATAAAAAAAATTCCCTTGTCGGATGAATATGACCAGAATAAACTCTTTTTATGATTCCACTGGCGTTCTCCGCTGGGAAACATCCGTCATAGTCCAGAAAGACCATCTCATTTAAAAACCTTATAATTGTTTTTATTAGCTGGGTTGTAATATTATATGGATCAATCCAATATAACTTGGAGATTTTAACAAGATTTATATAAAACAATCAGGTGCAAAGCAATTCAATTAAGCATACAAATTTGCATATATAGCTCTTCTATGGATTGATCATCATCATCATCATCATCATCAGTCTTTTAGCGTCCGTCGTTGGACATAGACCTTCCCCAAGATTTTCCACACTTCCCTATCATGGGCGTCACCGAGCCAGTGCTTCCTAAACTTCTCTAGCTCGTCTATCCATCTAACATTTTGCCGGCCTCGGTTGCGCATGTGGTCTCAGGGGATCCATGTTGTGAGTCACTATGTCCATCGATTGTCTGCCATTCTTGCAACATGGCCAGCCCACCACCATTTGAGATTTTTAATGGATTCTATGATGTCCCTGACTCATGTCTTTTCTCGGATGTACAGTGCTGTTTTGTGGTCTCTCCATGTGAGGCCCAGCATAATTCTTTCATGTGCACGTTGCATGGTTCTCAGTTTTCGAGTCTGTCTCTTGGTTAGTTTCCATGTTTCAGCTCCATAAGTGACTATTGCGAGGGTGCATTGGTTATACACCCTTCTCTTTAGGATTAATGGGATCTTATTATTTTTGAAGGTCGAGCTTGCTCTGCCAAAGGCTTGCCATCCTAGTGTGATTCTTCGCTTGATTTCTTCTTCTTTTGAGGGTCTCGTGGAGATTCGTTGTCCTAGGTAGATGTAGTGGTCTACTTCTTCCAGTTATGTGTCCTCGATTTTGATCTTAGTGTTTTTATCTCCAATGTGGTTGTTGCACATGATTTTTGTCTCGCTGAAGTTCATGTGTTGGCCGACTTTCTTGCTCTCTTCATTTACTTCATCGATCTGGATTGATTAAGTAGGCGACTATTGTGGTTTTTAGAACTTGGAAGATTATGTTGTTGTCTTTCAAATATCATATTTTGAAATCCTTTCTAATACGGATCTACAATTCGGCAGCCAGACAAAGTTTTTTTCCATCCGTATCGGTAAGGGTTACTTCATTTTTAGTGTACAGATGTGAAATACTCTACATACGCCAGGGAACCATATTATACACTCATTTAAGTAAGGATTACATCATTTTTTGGGAATGGTTAAAGATTTTCTGAATATGTTTTGGAAAACAACAGTTCAGGGAGGTGGGTCATTGAGGTGTTTCTGTGAGCCTCGGATTTTTCTAAAACCTAATATTCTATGTATTCGTGGGCCACTAAGGTTTTAATGGCTTTTGGATAGTCATAATTTTTGAAAACTTTGCCTCACAGATACATTGCATTGTACAATTCATTTATTATAGGCATATTCGCAGACTTTTGGATATATCGCAACTCAGATTTCTAAATCTTACTAAAAATTAGTTCGGTCGAATCCAATAAAAGTTTTCAGTAATTATAATTAATTTTTTATATGAAATAGATAATGAAAAATTAACACCGTATCCAGATCTATGTATTACTTTTTACTTTCTAAGTAAAGTATTGAAATTTATAGGTCTCAAAGGCAAATTTTTATGTATAAGGTATGACATAATAAACATATTGACCTTGGATAAAACTGAAAATAATGAAAAGTGGGTCTTTAAAAAGAGAAGTTACTTGCATTAGAGTATCAGCATATAAGTATGTTCGGCGGCTCCGAGAAGGTAATTTCTGTTGTCAGTCAAATCGGGATTGAAACCAAAGATCTCAATGTCTCCGTCCTCACCACCCGAACACACTTCATTGGTCCGGCAAACACCTGTGCTGGTAGCCTGACGAACTAATGCCAGCTCATCACAACATTGCAGCGAGGACGAAAACCCCACCTCACTCTGGTAACAACTCCGAGATCAGTCAGTCAAGAGAGAGAGAGAGAGAGAGAGAGAGAGAGAGAGAGAGAGAGAGAGAGAGAGAGAGAGAGAGAGAGAGAGAGAGAAGATAAGTCGTTCCCTTTCACTGTAGTTGAAATCTCGGTGGCAACAAGAGGATGGGCCAAGGCTTCTCCAATCGTTGACACAGTCAGGGCCCTGGAAACTGCAGCCGTCCGAGCTGTAACAGTCACAGCAACAATCTAAGGTACGAACAGCTGCATGAATCATCACAGAAATAACAGGAGCCTCAGTAACAACACCGATATCAGATGACACTGGAACTGCATCACCGAGACACAAAGACAGTGATTCTCAACCTTTTTCATCTGACGGCACAGTGAGCCAGGCACTGAAATGGTCCAAGCACACCATCAGTATTTAAGGGTAGATTTGACCATTCAAATGAAAATGAATCATAACTCGCCGTCACAGTAAGTAACTGAACAACCGCAGCGTCAAAATCAAAAGCCATGGATGGAAAATTCCATCGAAGAATTATATGGTCGAAATGAATTCTCTTTCTGGCGTTTTCCGCCGGAAAACATCTAGAATAGAGTAAAAATATCTGAAAACATCTGAATTCTGGAGATATCATCATCATCATCATCATCATCATCATCATCATCATCATCGGTCTGTTAGGGTCAGTCATTGAACATAGACCTTACCCAATATTCGCCAGACCTCTCTATCATGGGCATCGTGGAGCTGATACTTCTTGAATTCATCTAGCTCGTCACACCATCTCACTTTCTGTCGGCCACAGCCTCACACCTGATCTCTGGGATCCACTTTGTGAAGCGTGATGTCAAGCAATTGTATGACATTCTTGCAACATGTCCAGCCCATTGCCTTTCAAGCTTCTTTTTTATCAGTTTCTATGATGTCTCGAACTTCTGTCATTTTAATAAACCTGTCAATATAAGGCCACCCAATTTTTAAAGGAGCTTTTTTGAAAAAAAAAACAAACTAAAAAAAAACAACAAACAAACATGTTTAGAAGAGGTCTAGTAGAGTACTGATGCCAATTTTCAAGTCTGTAGACATAACAGTACGGCCAGGCCCATTCAAACACACAAAGACATAAGAAAACATGTGCACATATGAAAAAGGGATACAACCCTTCACTACCTTTGGTGGCTACGGAGATTCAATGGTGGGCTCATCAGTTAAACAAAGTAATCATTCATCAATTTTATTGCAGAAAGTATGTTGTTGATCATAGTTTTAAAAAGATTTTAAGAGTTTTGTGCAGATTTGTTATTACTATACATTGTCATCAAAACAAGATACCATTCGTTAAAGGAGAATTTCAGATGTAGAACGTATTCAAGTGCAAAAATGTTATTTTGTATCCATACTGGGGACATTGTTCTTCGTGTCTCAATAAAATACCAGAAATGTCGTCCTAGGCCATTGGCATGCTCACCCTGAAGCACCTTGAGGTCGACCTTTGATTGAAGTGTACCGGGAAGAGCACGTTGGATCTCACTCCCGACTTGCTGATATTATCTTAGATTCACACACACACACACACACACACATATATATATATATATATATATATATATATATATTCATATATAGCCATTTTGTTCTATCATACATTGATAGGTAAATAGATCGGTGAATATCTGTAACTTGCATAAATGAATCACTCTAGCCTGCACGTATAACAAAATTAATTATCTGAGAAATTTACAAAAATTCTGAAAAAAAAAACAACAAAAAAACAAAAAAGAAACTATATCTTCTATCTAAAATTATCTAATATAAATACCAGCACAGGATGTTGGTCAAAAATGACCAGAGAGACAAAAAAATGTGACCAGGAGCGTCAGGAGACACACACAATCAATTTTGAAACTTCTTAAAACTTATGGCAACACTGCCTTAAACAATAACACCCGACAGGTTAGTTTGAAAGAACAATGATTGAGAGATCAAAACAAGTGTTCACCTTTGTTTTTTTTTACCTGTCCAATCAATATGGCTGCGATGCATGATACTCAGTTTGTGACATCGATTGTCAGGTGTTGGTCGACTTCCACTAACCAGGTGGTTGACGGTTTCTGATATTGACAGCACTGGCTTGGAATGAAGGACCAATTTATCATAGACCTTGTTCTTGGCTTTCAAACATTAACAGAAAATAATCATTTGGGCCTGGTTGAAGAGAATGTTCTCTGAAGCTTCAAATCCTGGAGCTTAAGAGGGAAAGATGCAACAACAGCTCGGAGTGGGATAGGACTTATGGCAGAACTCGAGTCAAGATGTCTGCATATACCGATAATGTGACACACAACCGTCTTATTTATGCGTTAAACTAGCTGGGGTACACAGCGTTGCCCAGGAAATAAGTAATCAATACTTAGAGGTCGTGTTGTGAATTCTAACACAGGGCTTCTCAAAGTAGGGATCGCAACCCTTCAGGTGGTTCAAAAATACCACAATTGCAATTTAAAATATATATATATATAAATTGAACTTACCATGAATTTATATTTACAGATCATCAGAAGTCAGTGCAGTCTATCCTATGTTCATTCTTTGATCAGGTTACCAATGTACACAATTCTGCAGCTCTGGGGTTAGATTTGAAAATGGCTAAATTGACCTGACCTTGTATTGACCTTTACAGATCACCAGAACTCAGTGCCACTTATCCTATGTCCATTTGGGGTCAAATAATTCTCATACAAAAGTCAAATTCGAAGATGCCAAAATTGACATGAAACTGTCGGAAGTCAGCATGACCTATCTTATGTTAATCCTTGGGTCAAGTTACCATCGTACACAAATCAATAAGCTTTAGGGTACAGCTGTTTTGGACTCTATAAATCATAAACAAATGAACAAACAAACAAACATTCGTCTTATATTCTTATATTCGTATTATAGATATAACCTCACAAATACAGAATATCGATGTAAGTTTTCGGTGGGCATGCCTGTTGTTGATCATCGTAGATCAACCTTTGATTAAAGTATATCGGGAAGAGCATAAGGGACCCCCCCTTTTATCTGATATTCTTTTAGATTGACACAAACACAGACGCTTATATGTATGTATATATATATATATATATATATATATATATATATATATATATATAAAAGCGTATATATATATATATAAGTGCATATATATATAAGTGAATATATATATACATATATATATATACATATATATTTATATTTATATATCTATTCATATATATATATTGATATATATATTACTATATATATATAAAAGCGTATATATATATATATATAAGTGAATATATATATATATATATATATATATATATGTATATACATATATATTTATATTTATATATCTATTCATATATATATATTGATATATATATTATTATATATATTAATATGTATATTAATATATATATTAATGTTCCTCTATTCAAGGTCGAGCTCTTTCCAAGTGAGGTAACTCATCCATTGTAAGCTCATGCAATGCTCTACCATAGGAATAGAGCACATTGGTGGATGAGGATTTTCTGCGTAAAAATGAATATAACGCTTAAATTCAGCCTTCTTGACCACTCAGTTCCCTAATCCAGTGGTATGATATCGGGCTCCGGGTCCGATATGAGGGTGTCAATTCTGCCTCGTGGTACTGGATGGAATAAAGTCAATGGCCACTTTGAAGAGTTGTAATATATCGAAACAGCTGTCTGTGAATGACACAATAATTATATATATATGTAGAGAGAGAACCTTTTTAGTCTTTTTTCCACTTTATAAATACAAATTAACAGATTGTCGAATATTTATTCCTCGCATGAATCCTCGTGGCCTGCATATGCACTAAAACTAATTATCTAAGAGAAATAGCCAATCGTCGGAAAATTATCTAGAATTTTCTTTTTGAACATTGTTGGTTCAAAATGGCCATTGAGACAAGAAAAAAAAACACTTCTTTGTCAGGATAAGGATAATAAAATTTAAAAAAAATCTAGATGGTGCCTAGTGCTATAGTCATACAAAATCTCAAGATTGTAGTCCCAAAAATGTGACTAGGAGTGCCCGGAGACACACACAGACGAGCTTAGAGCAGACAACATAGCCCTTTTCGCAGAGAACCTACACGACCTCCAACTAATGATAGATAAACTAAATGAAGAGAGCAAGAAAGTCAGTCTACACATGAAGTTCAGCAAGACGAAGATCATGTGCAACATTGGAGATAAAAACGCTGAGATCAAAATCTAAGACACAGAACTCGAGAAAGTAGACCACTACATCTACCTAGGGCAACGAATCTCCATGAGACCCTCAAAAGAAGAAGAAATCAAGCGAAGAATCACACTAGGATAGCAAGCCTTTGACAAAGCTAGCTCAACCTTCAAAAATAATAAGATCCCATTGATCCTAAAAAGAAGGGTGTATAACCAATGCATCCTCCCAATAGTCACTTATGGAGCTGAAACATGGAACCTAACCAAGAGACAGACTCGAAAACTGAGAACCATGCAATGTGCACATGAAAGAATTATGCTGGGCCTCACATGGAGAGACCACAAGACAGCACAGTACATCTGAGAAAAAACAAGAGTTAGGGACATCATAGAATCCATTAAAAATCTCAAATGGCGGTGGGCCGGCTACGTTGCAAGGATGGCAGACAATGGATGGACATCACGACTCACAACATGGACCACATGCGCAACCGAGGCCGGCAAAATGTTAGATGGAGAGACGAGCTTGACAAGTTCAGGAAGTACTGGCTCCATGACGCCCATGATAGGGAAGTGTTGCAAATCCTGGGGAAGGTCTATGTCCGACGACGGACGTTAAAAGACTGATGATGATGATGATGATGATGACTGATTGATCGGCAGACCCTTTGTGGGACCACAGTGACCTGATACCATCACGTGACATGTTTGAATAGTTACGTGACTTGAGAGGATAAGAAAAGATGTGAAATTGAATATCATTTAGATTCTTTCGTTGAACAAGCTAAAGATTTTCATCGAAATTATCTCTTCTATTGATTTTGTCGATAAAACTTGATGGTTTGTGACCAACACATAATCACTTTCTCATGTACGAATTCTTAATTCTAATATCTCACGTTTGTATGTATGTATGTATGTATGTATGTAAAGTGGCCAAACTACAGTGGTCAGTGTGTGGTCATGTACTATCGATTCCTGAATAAACATTTGCACAGAGAGTCATAGAATTTTCTGTAGTACAACACGACTACAAGATCCAAAAAGACCATCATTGCACAGACCTGCTCAGTAATCAGCGAGCAGGTCTCAAAATGCAGGACTGAAAGCTGCCGTAGAGTGTTTCTGCTACAGTCATCATCATCATCGTCGACAGTATTTTATCCTTCGTCCTTTTTAAGGATTCGTCAGACCTCTCTATCATGGGCGTCGCTGAGTCAATACTTTTTGAAATTTTGCCACACCATCTTGTATTTTGCCGGCCCTACTTCCGTACATGATCCCTGAAGATCCATGTTATGAGTCATGATGTCCATCGGTTGTCTTCCATTCTTGCAACATGACCAGCCCATTGTCATTTGTGTTTTCGAATGGATTTTATGATACCCCTGATTCCTGTTTTTTCTCCAAAAACTGCCCTGTTCTGTAATCTCTTCTTTAGGAGGTTTAATAGAGATTGGTATTTCTAAGTAGATATCGTGGGCTACTTATCTCAGGTCAGTGTTCCAGTCAATCATCAATATGTATGTATGTTTGTATCACAATTCACTGCTTTATCGAGGATGTCACAGAGTTATGTACACATAGGCAAGCGTAAGTAAGATCCACTTCCGGCTTGCCAGGCTTGTTGAAGCTTTGTTCTGCTTGCGGCACCTTATATTCTCCAAATGGTCACCCATCTAGGTACTGACGTTGCTTATCTTCGGTGATTTTACGGGAACTGGTATATCCAGCGTTATACTGAACTGGAAGTGAGCCTTTTACCGCTGGGACAAGGTGATCTCACGTATGTAATTAGAAGTACCTATTCAACTGGTGCATATTTGGATGGTACTGGACTATATAGTGTGTGGGGCAACCTTCCATAATTGCCATGTACAATAATTTTCCTTCGAAACTACAGCTTCGGGATATTACAGTTACTTGTGCTGCAAATTTAGATATTCTATATCTAAATTCAGATAATTCTAGAAGCGGAAGCCAATGGATATAATTTATAGAAACTATGAAGAAATTTATTATTGTTATAATATTCCTCAAGAACCGCTGATACAAAAAAATTCTTGGCACTGCATATCTGGTGACTGTGAACTTGGTACCATGGCTTGTTCTCGTATACAGATTTCTTCTATTGTATATAGATGTTCGTAATGCAAGTGAATAGCCTCCGTTCTGTCTTTATAGTGTCCAATCCAAGGCCAAATATGGAGATCCTATCTAGTATATCTGAATCCCCGTCTCAATTTCGCTGATGTAGTCCAGAGGAAAGCCGGGTACGATAAGTCTACCATCAGCTTGCCTTACCGGAAGGCCGTCAAACCGCCTTAAAGGGGGCCAACTCCTGGGTTGGGAATCTTTTTCATAGACTGGTTCCCCTCCCAAGGCTATTGCGAACCTATTGCGAAATGAACATGAACTGCACCGACCAGAGATTTAACTTAGATCCCCGATTCGATTGCACGGTTAGCGCTACGTCAATCGCACCTCCATTTACAAATGGTAGCCGGATACGCTTACACAATTGATTGCCGTATTTTACGGCGTACAAGACGCCTGGCCGTATAAGATTTTCAGACATATTCTTGATAAAATACAAAACAAACCGTTTTCTTTCTTCGGATCTTCGCAGTCCTCCCGGGTTATTTTAATGCTCTTATCTTTTCAAATCTGCATAAAGCCAAGAGTAACTGTTTGGTTGTTTACATCATTTGCATAGCGTAGTAACGTTAGTAAACAAAAGATAAAACGTTCACCTCCCAAAACAGAACTTGGGAGAAATGTGCGTCTTATACACCATAAAATATGGTATCTCCCTTAGGAAGGCACACATAATTCTATGTATAACAATGCATATATACAAAGTTTCTGTATTCACAAGTATGAGCACAAATGTCATCAGTACGTACACGTTCACTAATAAACAAAAATTATGTCGAAATTTTCCTCGTTGTTAACAATATTTATGACATCTATACGGCATTAAAAAAACACAACAGTTTCTTATAAAGTTTTTTTTATAAAGAATGGAAAGTTCTTTTCATCGATAAGCATCATTCATCATTTGTTTTAGATGTTTTCATGAATGTAGAAAAGATGCCTTCCGGTCGGTCGGTCGGTCTGACGGGTCCGATTATGTTAATCAACAGAAAGGAAGGAAGAATTCTGAAGTGATTAAAATGTTATTAAAAGACCATATCCCCAATCATTTTTCTTTGCCAGCTGCTATGATGTCATAATTGAATTCAATGTATGAGGTCAAAAATGGCTCTAAGACGCCCAAAATTACCATTTACGATTCTTATTGAAAAACATATACCC
>OY735237.1:39633997-39658997 GCA_963457665.1 Thysanoteuthis rhombus | reverse complement strand
GCTTTTTCGTAAAAACTGAGCCATTGTAGAGGCAGCACACACACTCTTCGTCTCTCTTCTACACACCAGTCTCTAATGCCTACAACCAGCATGACCTCCGATGACTTACCTTGGTATACCGGCCTAATCAATTTTGGGATTTAGGGACGGTCAAAAATGTCCACTTGTTTGCTTTACGCCATTCCGGCTTATGAAAGGTTTTCATAGAAACACTACATTCAGATTGCAGGGAAACCTGTTGGGTTAGTGTCTAGGTTAGGGTTAGTTTGGAGTTGTTCAATGACTCTTTATCATTTGTTGAAAGTGTACACTCTTTAATTCTATCACTAAAAAAAACTTTTCGTTATTACTTATAAAACCAACCCTAACATAAAACCCTGGCCTCTAACCCTAACCCTGAATCTACAGTTCTAAATAATCGAGTTTTCTTCTTTCATCTATTCCGTGATACGTTAGAAGCAGAAACCGCTCAAGTCAGCGTCATTTGTTACCTCCCGTCGATATTTCAGTTTGCGAAACAGGTACAAGCCTTTACTTAAACGGTGCAAAAAATATTAGTGACCCCTGAAGATGATTCCCTATAAATTGACGATAGACACTTTTGTGAACAAATGGTAAATACTTCGTGAGGGAATCTCCAGGATTTCTTCTAAGCTAAATCTTTGCTTTTTTGTTTGAACAAAAATATTCCTCTCTTCAACATTCCAGTCAATGTTAAGTCTTTCAGCGATATCAGATGCAATATTCCGTCAAGGGATTTGAATTCGGCCTACGCCTGATACCAACTACCAAAAGGTTCTGGGGTTGGAAAATATAAAAAGGATTGATTTCTTAAAGATAACACTCGGAGCATTTTATTTAACGGGAGTTATCGGATATCTATGTTAAAAACGATTAACACGGATTGTTTACTTGAATTCATTCAATGAAAATCGTTAAACAGTAACAATTCCCCTCTTTCAAAGTAACAGTTGAAGCATTACAAAGTGTAACTTCAGAAAATTGAATTTATTGTCTCAAACTACTCCCAATATACTGTATTTGTGTCGATATTTTTTCTTGGAGGCTTTTACCAGAATTCTTAAAATCACTATTTAAAAAGACATATTGGATTTCCCTTATATGGGCATAATTTAGAAGAGGTAATATCAGCACCCTATATATTCTTGGAAAGGCGATTTTATAAATTTCGTCAAGCTCAAGAAAAAGTATCGACATAAATAAGGTATCTGGTTAGAAGTTTTAGAAAATGGATTCAATTTCAAACGCTTGGCGATAGCATATCATTCACCTTCAAGGGAGATAAAAGTTGCTGTGTGGCGATCAGAGATGAGTGATATCAAGCAAGCAATCACTGCAAATCGTTACGAACATAAAAACCCAATACTCCCATTAATTAAGACCCCTCGACTGATAAAATCATCCTGCTAAATATCTTCGAATTCTTAAAATTCTGGTAGCCGATATTACGGTACTCACAGGTCGGAATTATAACCAAGAGTTATGATATTGGTCAATTTTTGAATTGAAGAATCTACATGACTTGAATCAGGTCTACCACTGAAAACTGTTTACACTTGAGGTTCATGTTTTAATCTATAAAGTTATGAATTTGTTGGAACTTTGAAAAACCATATATTGTCAAAATTGAATTTTTGCTAAGGTGGATGATTAACACTCTCGATACGGTAAGTCAACTGCACTTACATACACAGGAAGGTAACAACATATACGTTTAAAAGTTATTTATTCACCCTGATATAAATCATTAAAAGTTCTAAGGTAAACAGATTTAGGTAAGCCCTTAAGTAAATGCACACATACATAAACTTTATATATAGACTGAATTGCACCCAGGGGAACATTATATAAACAACACGCACATAGGCCAGAACAGAGAGGGGCAGTTGGACAGATTTTCAGAGGGTCTATCCCCCAGCCTTGGTACAGGCAAAGATGGAAACCTTTGGTAAATAATATGATTTTGTGAAGAGGATGATCCTTACGCAGAAAATATTTATAATCTGAGAAGATCCCCAAAAGATCATTACAGATGAAATATGGATAAATAAATCCAGTTAACAGAGAATCAAACTATGGTCAAAATTCATCATACTAAAGCAGGCCCACTGGAAAGGTGCATCCGGTTTCATGAACATTTTCTACGGGTTTAAACTTGAAACAATTAGACGTTGGTTTTCATCCGTTCGTTAATAACAACTATCAAAAAGAAATATCGTTGTTAATTGTAGTAACAATAAAAAGAGAATTGCTAAAAAATGCCATAATGTTGTCTAGCTATAATTCTTATTTATCTCGTTCAATAGAAAAATTCGACAGAGAACAAATGATCCCCCCCCACTCTCTCTCTCTCTCTCTCTCTCTCTCTCTCTCTCTCTCTATATATATATATATATATATATATATATATATATATATATATCTTTCTCTCAATTTTATTTCTAATGATTAGAGACAGATCACGTCATAAAACGTCACTTTTTGCAGTTACAAAATATGACTCAAACGATGACCCTGCAATGTCCGGTGCACAGACTAACATATCTGGCGAATATCTACTTTGTTCAATGGCCAGTTGCCGAGTTATCTCGGTGGACATACACACACACACACACATTTCAAGCTTTGATAGCATATAAATGTCATCATAATTTCGATACTTGTTATCTTGTTTCAATTTAATCGTTGTCAAACTCCAATACAGGAGAACAAGAAAAAAAAGCACAATCCTCTCCAGTTTTGTATCTAATTTTTTTTCAATTAATTGTGCAATCTAAAAAATTGTCTCAAGCACTTGTATCTGAGAGTAGGACATTCTTAATTCAAGTTGGAAAATGGGAAAATAATTGAATTAAACAGTCAAAATAAGAAAATTTCCTGATGTGATCAGATTTTTCAGTAATATCTGATGGTTAAATACATTCTGTTATTGAAATACTACAGGCAAAATATTTCTCATGATTGACAACAGGCTCAGTCAAACTTTAGAGATCACTGAAGCGCAGAGTGCCCGGTGCTCCAGAAATCTGGAGTTCAGCCAAGATTGTCTCTCAAAAACTATGCATGCTAGTCAACAAGTGTCAGCCCGAGTCATCAACTTGAACTGCGCTGGCAGTCAGAGATGACTTGGAGGTGACCAAGAAATGACCCAGAAGCTCTGCTCTCGTTTGCTATAATCCTTTCGAATGGGGGAAGACGTGACTCCATTCACTATTCTTTCCACCTTAATCACACAGGATGTTTCCAGTGAACTGCAGACTGCAATTCGTACAATCAAAGAGTTTTCTACGCGCTCATTTGGGAAATCTTATCCTGAGCCTTCTGCATGTGATGCAGACGTGCTAACCATCACACTATCTGAGCGGACTATCAAAACTGTAAACAAGATTTTGTTATCACATTCAGATGTCTTTCTTGGGGGATAGAACTGAAGGTAGAAATATCTTAGGTTTATTTTGCAATCAGGCATTCCCACACTAATGCTAAAGTGATGAAGATGTACATATAAATACAGGCTTGGCTGTACTGGCGTGAAACTCCCTTGCATCATTAAAATCTAGAACGTAAACAAAACAGAATTAATTTCTCCATACAATATGATTCCAAAACTATGTGTCCCATTTCAAGTCCTTCATTTATAGTGTCTGTGAATGGGATTCGTGAACTTTGGCAAAACAGGTCGACCTGAGTTGGGCTTTAGAAGTGGGAGTGAATTCATTATTAGTTTTTCACATACGTCACCGTCACTCTTATTCGTGCATGACATCACTGGTTTTTGGTCTGATACATACTAAAATAAAGTCAAAACTCAATATTAAGTGTTTGACAATACGGATATTTCTTGGACGAAACCAACTTTGGCTCAGGGCCGGTCGTATTTATGAGAAGAAGTAACTCGTTATTTCTGGTAAAGAGAATCGACCTCGCTAAATCATAACTTTATATGCATGTGTGCGTGTACACATACACGCACGCGGCACGTGCACATCTATAAATGTCTCTATGAATATAATAAAATGAAAGATCCGCTACACAAACATGCTTATGTTTTTGACCTATTTAAGCTTCTTCTGGTGAATGATATGAATCATTTTAAATCACTATTTAGGACATCAGAGAGGAAACATATCACGAAGAGCTGATACTTTTACAACCTACTGATAAAAAAAGTGCCATCAGAATCTCCTGCTGATTTATAATTTACAACTGCCAGACTGTAAAGTATATCCACTATGTAAAACAGTAAAAAAAATAACAAGCAGTGACCAACAACTAAACTAGGAGAAGAAAAAGAGAAGAAAAGATTTATGAAGAGAACAAGAGGAAAGTTCTCCACCTTAGAAAAATGCCCCCCCCCAATAAATTGAATCATTTGCTTGAAAATACACAAACAGGGTAGAAACATAAATGTGTTTGGGCAACGAATCCTTTATTTCATTATTCCGAGCTCTACTCTAATTCAACTAAATATTTAATGTTGAACGTATCGAGCACTTTATGAAATAAACCCATCACATATTGGATATTGCATCATATTATATTCCTGTTAGAGAGAGAGAAGAGAGAGAGAGAGAGAAAGTGAGAGAGGTATACGTAGAGTGCATCCAACAATATTAGAGGGAAATGACAATTCAGAAGACCATGTGGTGTACAAATGAGATTTCTTTCGTTAATTTTGATGTTTCGCTAGTTCATACTGGCTTCTTCAGAAAAAATAATGGAGATACAAGAAATTGTTTGTTATATAGATTCCAGGTCTGACTTTGGCTGGATTTAATGATTGATAATTAAACTAAGTGGATTTTGAATGTTCAAAAACTAGGGCTGGAGGGTATCTATCGATCTATCTATCTATCTATCTTTATATATATATATATATAAACTGGAATAAGAGCAATATTTTTACCGACCGCAGCACCTTTCTCAACAACAAACTAAGGGTCTGCCTGGGAAGCAAAGTAATACTAACGATACACTTAGAACTTCTGAGTTTCACCATTCTCACCGAATTTGTAAGACTTAATAAATAGCAATCATGAATACCTCCATCAATCTGTCTATATTAAAAGCCTCTCTTATTCTTATTCAAGAAAGTATATACAAAAGCTTTGATATCAATGAGGGAGTCGTTGTGGCTAATTTCCATTTCGACCATGTCTAAGGCTTCGATATGTTTGAAGAAGAACTATTCTGTTTTTATCTGTTATAACTTTTTTGACACGCCGTGCTAGATTCATTCACCCGTAAACGAGGAAATCAACATATCTTATTGATGGACAATATGGCCATTAATCTCTCTATAAATTTCAATACCCAACTCTACCAAAGAAACTCGTGCACCGGCTGCACTCCCCTCCCAGAAATCCTGGGTAATCTCAACAGAGAATGCCTGGGCGAAGTGTATCATGGGATGCCCAGTCACCAGAATCTCTTGTTCGGCCTTCTTGGAGTAGTTTACTGGAAAGCGGAGAGTGATATGTCTGGAATTGGCTTGATTGCGGGAGGGATCTCGATTTGGGCTTCAAACCACCTCAAGGGAGTTCCTTTTCCTAAACTACTTGTAAAGCTAGGGAGCCAAATCTTTTACTAATTTCACCAATAACTGAGGGAGAAGAGATGGATTCGTGCCTTCCCGTAAGGGTATAAGTGCGAAGTGAACATAAACAGTCCCAATCGGAGTTTGAACTCGAGTCGGCGATTCTATCGTAAGCCTCGTTACCAACTGCACCATTGCACCTCCATAGTCACTTAAACGAAGGCAGGAAAAACATGAATCTGCGTTAAGTACAAACATCTCGTAAAAGGAGCTATGCTAAAAAATATTCGAACTGTGTCAGTGAAAGTATGTCATTTGAAGTGTGGAAAAAACACCGAACGAAAAACCACAACAACAACACTCAAATGTATGTGTTTGTGTGCTTGCACGCGTGCGCATGTGTATGTGCGTGTGTGTGCATGCAAGTGTGTACAGTATACAGAACATTAAACGATTTTTTTTATTGACAATCCTTTATAGTGTATGGATGGATATAACTATCATAATTGGCGCCATCGTCAAATCAGGGTGTGCTCACGACTCCACACAGGAACATATACAGCTGTACATACAAACATGTGTACGCGCGTTCGCACGGAATGATTTCTACCCAGTGATCCCTGGCGAACACCACAGTTGCACAGACTGGGTCAGTGAGTGCATCGGGATCAAGTGATACACAAACACCCAAATATCTGAATGGGGAGCATGCTGTGTGTCGTCGAGACGGTAGCAACAGGGCTCATCTCCTACCCCGACGACGACGACGACGACGACGAATTGGATTGCTTGCACGTGTCGATGGATGAATGAGATACAGAGAGCTAAGACGTCAAAATATACAAAATCTATTGCACTCGGGGGACACGGGAATTATAGACGTTTTTTTTTGAACGGCGGCACAATCGTCAAAATGTCTCTATCCACAAAAAGACGCCCTCTTTCTCTTCCTCTTTCTGTACTTCTCGACCCAAAATCTTTTCTCTTGCTCTCCTTTCTCGCTCTTTTCTATCTGTTTCATTCATCCTTAGAAGAAAGCAATTCTTGAATAGCTAAAATCAGCTAAAAGTGGCTACATTTGTGAAAAGGAGGTTGATTGGTACATTGTATGTGATTAACAACAGCCCCATTTTCTTTAGTTGTTTATTCGATTAACATTGTCTAAGCCAAATGGTACATTCACCGTGTAATAACGTGAGATCATTTCAAACAGAATTTCAATAGGAAATAATGCAATTTATAATCATATATATATATGTTAAAGGAACATATTATGAAGAACGTTATATTTAGATCGTGGATAATGTTATTGTTATTCAAAATTTTGATCTTTAGATCAAGAATAACGTGGACGTTGATATCTCATCAATACGTTGTATATCTATACTTTTTGGAGCCTTTGTACGAATCTTCAGAGCACACAATGCCATGTGGAAATGGAATACCTAATTTCGGCATTCGAAAATGGCGTTCAAGAATTGAGTTCTTGCACGGATTGTCCATTCATTCCTTTTCATTGCTTCTTTCTTTCATGGTAGCAATCCAGCAGTGTAGCTCATCTGGGAGTGGGGGTCGGGTATTAGTGAACGTCACCCAATTTAAGGACCCCCAAAAGCTTTATGAATTATTTTTCGCCCTCTGCATTTCTACAGACATTATATAATAACAAGGATATATTTATAATTCAGCTTTTGGGATTGTTTTTCAATAATTAAGTGATAGCGCAAGTCTTTTAGAAACCAGCAACGAAAACTGTCACAAAAAGTTTCAACATAGGTTTCTTCAGTTTTCAAGTTGATCTGGCTGGCTAGCTGGCAACGAATGTATCACGCGTATGTATGTATAATTCAAACATTTACTCCGTATTCTGTCCACAAAGAACAGCATTTTAATTTTTTTTACCTCTTCCCACCTAAAGTAAGGTTCAATTTGCAATGTGAGTTTATGCTAAATTAGTCTCTGATTTGTGTACGGCTGCATTCACGTTGTTTTTTTCTTTAATTGTGTCCAGCAAAAGATGAGACGACTAACTTATTCATTGATCACCCCTTTCATCGAATTTTTTTAATTGATCATCCTGGACACAACATGCTGCCAAAAGACTTGTCATATGACAGTTTCTATTCAGTGACTTACCAGACCTGTCTTTTTCTACCAGTGCTCCTTTCTAAATCTTTTTTTATTTTTATTTTTCTTCCTTTTTTCTTAACTTTCTTTTCCTTTTATTGAGTGACTATACAGACTTGTTTATTGCTAATCTTCCTCTTTTATCAAATCTCATTAAATGTTTGAGGGGTCCCCTCTGGGTGCCAAGACACCAAACCCAGTCCCCCCATCTCTGTATGCCACTGCAGCAATCATTTTTTATGTCTAATTTTCGATCTTTTTTCCGTCCAAAGTCTCCTCACATCTCTTCCCTCCTTCGATATTTTTGAAAATTTACGTTTTTTTGAAATATTCTTCCGTTAATTTCCAAACCCGAGCAAGCAAAGGGGGCAAACTTATTAGAGATAATTATGTTTTATATGGTCGGACTATTCTCCTCGTCTATGTGTTCATATTTTCACGACGTTTCGGTCGCGTACCGCCCGGCTTTCATCTAGTATTGTTCGTTCTAGAACGTGAAATCACCACTCCGAGTGAATGCTTGATTGGACACGTCATATCCATTTTTCGTAAATCTGGTTTGTGTTATCGGGGTACTTCTGAGTTTCTTCCCTTGAATTGGGTGATCTATTTCGCTTTTAATTAGAAGTCTCTCTCATGTTGAGAACCTCCCTGATGCTGTTGATATCAATGCTCGGTCAGCTAATTGATTCAACTGAAAAAAGTATGTGGACCACTTCCTTCGGTCATCGTATTACCCAATATGCCCACTGAAAACACCAAACGACCATATCATACATTATTATTACTATATCCTGTCTAATAAAATTCAAACAAAAAGAATAAAGCAATATATGGAAGAAGAGTACCCGACCTGAGTTTAGATACGATAAAAGGCAACAACAATTAAGATGGAGATAAATAGTTGCAAAAATTTGATAATAATGTACAATACTTCATTTATTAAAAATAAAATTGGATTATTGATACAGAACTACCAGTTGATGACAAACGTGGTGCAGAAAAAATTGAAATAGAGATTGAATTCAAGAGTTTGATTTTCGCGTGTCATTGAATTCTAGTAGCTCAGTGATAAGAGCAGTCGTGCATTACGCAAGTCACTCTCCGGCATAGGAGGTTGTAAATTCGATTCTCACCAATTCTTTATTCCGATCCGCGCAGTTTATTTACTCACTGCTTAAGGGAAACCCAGTCGGGGTCTTGTTTTTATGTCTTATTCTTACAGCGCCTCAAAGCCCAAGCTACATTTGGTTTAGCCTCCCCTGGCCCCTGTATCATTTTCCTCATGGTAGGGGTCTGCTTCCAAACCACGTATTCTCTTCGTTTCTTTTGCTGATATTTTTCCTTCATTCTTTTTTCCCCAGGGCTTTTCGAGAATGCAGATTTAATTTATGTTGTCGTATAATTTTTATATTACTTCTTACTCCATATCATCCTTTAGTATTCTTCTCAAGTTCCAGGTCACCTTTGAGCAAGGAGTAGCATCTCAGGAGGTTTATTACTGAAAACGATCGGACAGTAAATATCTGCACACGGTCTATCTGCTGGCGCAACTATTGTAGAATCCAAAGTCAGAGGACAATTAGGGTATCATGGAATTTCAGGGGTTGCGCAGCAAATATACCCTTACCCTACTCCCGCTTCGCATGCAACAATTCCAATGTTAGAGGTTCAAAAAATTCATTATCAATAGAAAGGTAACAGGTCTCGGTGGTCACTCAATAGAAACTGTCACACGACCAACGCACTTTGGCAGCATGCTGTGTTTGGGGATGATCAATTGAAAAATCGAGAAAAAAAAGGATATCAATTCATACGTTACTTCTCTTGCCTTTTGTTGAATTGTGATCATTGGGCAAAAACTAAGTTATCACTTTAAACTTGAATGTTGAATCCCCACTCCACTAAAATCGTACTGGGTAGAAGTTTTTAAAAAAATCGAACCGTTCCTCCTCGACATAATGTAGAATAAATGTTGAAAATTCCAGCCATCTAGCTTAATTGGTGCTGCCTGTTAAGTCTGATTCATACATACGTGCATACATACATACATAACCAGCCAGCCAACTTGAAAAGTGAAAAAAAATATGCTGACAGTTTTGGTTGACAGTCTCTAAAACATAACATCACGTGACATCATCAGAATATGGCCCTTCACAAATCAATACATAGATATATCTCATTCATCAATGTTATCAAGGTCGAATTAAACATTGGTTGAGTCCAGGGTGTAGCAGTTTGGAGAGCAATTCTATTTTTGTATTTAGCCATCGTTTGCAAAAAAAAAAAAAAATAAACAAAAAATGAAGCATCTATAAAATTATGATGTTTAATTTGGCGTAAAGTTCTCTATGGATCAATAATCTATCTCAGTTGAAGACACTATATCCTCAAAAAAAAAAAAAAGAAAAAGAAGGGAAACTCTCAAAAACATTGAAAATGAAAAAATATAATCAAGACATATTGGGGGTGGAGGCTGCACTGTTTGCACTACCAAAAAACAACCCTGACTGTTACGTCTCTCTCTCTCTTGCACATACACACATACACACGCACCCACACACAATTCAGGTACCTTATTTTACGGCAGATAAGAGTCACAGCTGTATAAAATGCATCTCAATTTTTGCAGGCATTTTCTTGAAAAAATAAAAAGAACCCTTACACTTTTACGTCTAATCCTGATAGCCTCCACTCTATCGGGGTTTTTCTAATGCTTTTATCTATTCAAATCTATATCAAACCCCACAGTGGCTTGTTGTCTGTTTACATTATTTACATACAACGAAGGAACGTTAGTAAGCAGCTGATAAAATGTTCGCCTCCCGAGACTGAACTTAGGAGAAACATTGCGTCTTATACGCCGTAAAATATGGTAACTACAAAAACCTTGCAAGCGAAAAAGAAATCAAATGATCTACTCTTGGGTGCTTGATTGCCGTAGAGGGGGGCAAAATAAGCAGGGGTTCGGAAAATCAGTCACAATCTAATAACCGTGAGGTCGGAATAAGCAGGGGGTTGGCCAATCTGTCACAACTTATTAAGTAGCGGAGGGACTGGCTTCCTACACAATTTAATAGAATCTGAACAAAACAAAGTCGTTTGAGAAAGATTTATAGTATACGGTAAGCACATGGGTATTAAAACGTACAGTATTGACAAAAGGTGAAAAGTCTTTTGTTGGTACACAATTTTAAAATCGTTGAAATTAACAGATGCAGTTAAACTTGGTTGAACGCATTGCGTTAATAAGCAGAATTGGTTAGTCCGAGTTCTCCCTTGCATTGTGTAATAGTTGTCTTTTGATGGAAAAATTCTGACGAAACTGTTGCTGTCCCTAGCCCCCAATTTTTAGGGAGGAGAAAGTAGATATTGACTTTTCGAAAATCAATTTGCAGCAAGGGTAGGGGCCCTTAGCGTGACAGAAGACGTCTACTTATTGCTAATTATCAAATGTGTCGTTTAGTTTACCCGTACCGTCAAAATTGACGACAGACATGAAACGTATGGATATACACATTGCATTTTGTATACGTAGATAATAGAGATTTGCATTGCAGTGAGCTTGGAGAATAGCCTTCGATACACATTGCATTTTATAGACGTGGATAATAGAGATTTGTATTGCAGTGAGATAGGAGAATAGCCTTCTATACACATTGTATTTTATAGACGTGGATAATAGAGATTTGCATTGTAATGAGCTTGCAGAATATCCTTCTATACACATTGCATTTTATTGACAGAAATAATATAGGTCTGTATTGCAGTGAGCCTAGAGAATAGCCTTCTATACACATTGCATTTCATATAAGTGGTCAATAGAGATTTGCGTTGAACTTGAAGAATAGCCTTCTATACACATTGCATTTTATAGACGTGGATAATGGAGATTTGGATTGCATTGAGCTTGGAGAATAGCCTTCTTTACACATTGCATTTTATAGACGTGGATAAGAGAGATTCGTATTGCAGTGAGCTTAGAGAAAAGCTTTATATACTCATTGCATTTTGTAATCGTGGATTATAAAAGTTTGCATCGCGGTGAGTTTGGAGAATAGCCTTCTATATACCTTGCGTTTTACAGACGTGGATAAGAGAGATTTGTATGGCAGTGAGCTTGGAGAATAGTGTTCTGTTGACCAGAAAAGGACTTTTTATTTTTCGATTCTGTTTCGTAACTACATCTTTTTATAACAAAAGCAACGAAAATTGAAAAAGTTTATTTTTCGTTATCTACGAAGTTATGAAGTGATTATCCTTGTACTTTATAATACATTTTATTGATTAAAAAATCGATTTGTAAGTTCAAACTTGAAAAAGTATGTCTTTTGTAGGTATACCCTCGTTAGGAAATTGGGGTGCAAATGACCAGGACAAAGAAAATACCGGACGCAAATGACCAAGATATAAAGAATACCGGATGCAAATGTCCAGGACATAAAAAATACTGGACTCAAGTGACCAGGACATAAAAATACCGGATGCAAATATCCAGATCATAAAAAATACCGGATGCAAATGACCAAATCATAAAAAATACCGGATGCAAGTGACCAAAACATTAAAAAAAAAAACAGACGCAAATGTCCAGGACATAAAAAACACCGGATGCAAATGTCCAGGACATAAAAAATACCGGATGCAAATGTCCAGGACATAAAAAATACCGGATGCAAATGTCCAGGCACACCAATGATCGGGAGAGATTTGACTGGGACGCTGTTGTCCACAATGCAAATGCTCAAATAGCTATACATGTCGTATCATCTAGCTTTATAGCAAATCAAAAATATAATCATTTTAGTTCATCGTGTGTGTTCATTGATAATTATGCGTATTTCCTTAATTCAGGGTCTTTTTATAACATACAACAACCCACTCTAGCATAATCCAGCCTAGAGCATCTTAATCAAGTTTAATTTCTTTTTTGGCTTTAGAATATTGAGATAAAATGAACAGGTAGCTACAAACAATAGTTACCCAAGGTAAACAGGCAGTAAACGCGTTTTCCTCAGGGTTCTTCAGGGTTCGGGACCTGACCCAATACTGGGTCGTAATAGCCTGCTGGGTGAGTACTGTATTTTACGACGAATAAGATCGTTTTTGACTCGGGGAGAGAACCCTTTATCAGTTGTTTACTGGCGTTTTTCGAGAATATGCCAGCAAAAATTGAAGTTGCCGTACATATACGATAAAGAGTAATTGAGAAAGGCATTGCTGACAATGGAATAATCAAGATATGGAGTATGAATTTATTTAATGATCCAATCATTTCCTTCAATATCTATAATCTTTCGTTAAACATATTGAGTCATAGCTTCAATAGTGGCTTTAGGTTAAACAACATAATTTTAAAGCATAGGTGAACCTTTTATGCGTGCGTAAATACCAAATGAGGATATATTTACTTAGTGTATGATCACATGCAATAATCTTCAGGTTCTTGAGAGTTGCTAGACATGATTCCATGCACGTTTTATTGTTACAGTTGCTTTTGTACAAAATTTATTAGGAGACTACGACCTGTCTGTAACGGTCAAAATCTGTAACGAATAAAACAGACGACACAAAGGGAGGTAATAAAAGGAAAATAATTGAAATCTGCTGTTTCGTTTTGGGTTTTTTTTTTTATTATCGAGAATTGGATGTTTTGGGTTTTCGTCTGGATGTCAGATTTTTTTAGCAGGTTTTTAATAAAATAATATTTTTCATTTATATTTTTGACTCTATTCTAGATATAAACTTGACAGTAAATTTGGCTTTTTATCTTAGTGATCTTTCGGTTTCGGTGTGAAAAGGTAATTCCACAGCGGAAATAATTCCAGAACGAAAATAATTGCAAGTGAGTTCATTTAAGTTGGTTTCTTAAAATGAAATGCAACATTATATTGCTTTATAAACCTACTTAATCAAATGTCAAATTTTTCTATTTATAAGAATTGTAAAATAATATTTTTATGCATAGATTGCAAAAGATTATGCAAAAGTTTAGTGGCGTCACTTGGCGTAAAAATTATACAGCCACACCTTCATCTACCACTGTTTCAGCACGTGAACTCGCCCCCAACGTTCAAAATATACGCCTCAACATGATATAAATATTAAATACACAAATACCTCTTCCCCCTTCCCGCTATTTTGTTCCTCAGCATAGAAAAAGGATTCTTCACTCAAATTTAGCATTAAAATTAGGATTTAAACTTCTGAATGTTTTTGTTTTTTTTTACTAATTAGGAACATTAAACTTACATTTTAATTATATAAGGTCGTAGTTTATCTCCTGTAAATAATTTCAAAGCTCGATTTTTTTTATTCACCATCCATATCGACTGTAACGGGGAAAGAAGCTCCGCCAACATATTTACATGAGCTGCACATCAAATGTTAACGAGCTGCATCTGGCTCACAAGCTGTGATTTGATCATCCCTGATATATATATATATATATATATATATATATATATATATATATATATATATATATATATATATATATATATATATATATATATGGTGGGTGAGAATTAACTTCCTATAAGAAATTGTATGCAACTTTGGTAAATATTGCTCTATTTTCGTGAAACAAAATTTGGTCCTTCGAGTGGTTGAATTCCATCATTGAATCCTCCCCCCCAAAACTAGATTGATTACAATCGACAAATGAATAATAAAACAAATGCCCTTGCAGTGACCACGGCAACATCCGTTCCAGCCGAGGATTCACATGTAAGTTTCTCCTCGACTCGGAGTTCGAAGTTCTTGCTTCATTTGAAAGAGGAAAAAACACTTATAGGCAACAAGCCCACGATGAAGCGTCACCCATTTTACCATAAGTTATTTTATCCGTAGTTCGGGAGGCGAATTAGATTCATGCCTTTGCCAAGGGGCATTAGTGCCAGTCTTAGTTGGAGTTTGAACCCGGCTCGCGCCATTTATTTTCCGAGCTGTCAACCGGTCGGCCGGCAACACTTCTCTTTAACTAATTAAGTTATTGCTAATTTCCAATCAGAAATTTTCTTCATCCACCCTCTATATACCTATGTAAGTAAGTATCATAATAGTAAGAAAAGGTATATATTAGGCATCTGTTTATGCAAGATGAGGCCGCCAGTGCTTTGCATTTGGATATATGTCAGTGGGTCGCGTGCTTATTGCGTGAAATTAAACTAGGTCGTGCTCGAAAAGGTTTGAAGGACCCTGCTAACCAAGAAATGAATCCCTGACTCAGGCAATAATAAATGTTACCCCAACAACTTCAGTTTCTGTTTGGAACTAAATTTCTAGATTAGACGAGAAAACGATGGTCGACATGAATAATCACAGAAAAGAAAACGGAATCACCGAAATGCTATGGATGTAATACAGATATATGTAACACAGTTATTTGTAAAACAGTTATTTGTAATACATATTTATCAACGACACACGCAAATACACATGCACCTCCATTTACAATCACACTGATTACGTAAATATAATTCTGGAGACGAACCTATAAAAACTGATGTTCATTCGTTAAACATAGAAAGATCGGGTGAATCCAGGACAGATGGCCTCAATAAAATTCGAGCCTTATAGTACGGACTATTGCATAGTATAATGTTGATCGGTTAAAAGGCATCAATCAAGGATACCAACATTGTAATACCAATATTTGAACTGGATTTGTACTCAGCAATTTGATCTAATTTTTTTCTAATAATTTATTTGAATGACAAGGTTTTATTGTGATTTCATTAATATTTCGTACCTTATATCACAGCAAAAATAAATAATATTTTTTTCAATTTATAGAAATAAAATCAGATGAAATAAGTAATATTTTTGTACAATTTTGTGCAATTGAAATATCAGTTAATCATTGCTTTTACGGGACCACGAATGTAATACGATGTCTCTAAAAAGTATACTTTTCAATTAATCATTAAAAGGTATAAATATGCCTTTATCTGATTTAGCTGATAAGAAATCGTGAGATTTTTCTGTAAATTTGAATAAATAGAGGTCTTTATCTTGATTGCGTTGTAATCAGAAAAATGTGTTGTTCGATTATACTCATATCATAATTATCTATATCTGTAATGTTCAAGCTTTAAAATATAGAAATAACTGAGCATTGTAGCTCCAAAACTAACGACAATATCAACATTTAAAAAATGATTCGTTGGGCACTTATCATGTGCGGCCACTGATACATATACATATACTCAGACCTATATATATATATATATATATATATATATATATATATATATATATATATATATATATATATATATGTACATATCAAACGACAGAAAATTGTGAGTGTGTAAACTTACTATGAAGTTGTTTATGTGTGGTGATATTTTCTTGAAGCATTACTTCAGGTCGGGTCCCAGAATTCTTGGTCCATGTGTGTCAAGGCACCTGTCAACGCTTATGTAATCCTCCAACATCCGGACTTTGATTGACAAGTCGCCCACGCGCCGACAAACTATTCTTCCGGCGACTGGGACATCTGTTTCGCATGTGTACAAACCCAGTGACCTTTTCATCATAATACAGACACATCACGATGACACACACACACACACACACACACTTGTTGCTCAGCAAAAGGAATGAATTGAATATTTTAAGATATAAAGTTTCATCTTGTGTATTTATAAGTTTGGCTCAGTGGTTGGCGCAGCGGACAAACAATCAAAAGAATGCTTTCAAACGTTCCATTTACGCGAGCCCCCCACGAGAACAGGATGTCACACAAGGTAGGTTCAATTTGAGGATACCACACACGCGAACGGGTGGGTGAGAACGCCTCTTTAGCTCCTGCAACAATTGTTGCAAAGCCATAAGAGCGTAGGTCTTGGGGTCTAAGGACAAATCCTGAGAGCCCTGGGCTAGACTACTCAAAGCAGTACTGCACTTCAAGAGGTATAGAGTCCCATTCTCAGTCGTGATTGAGCTAATTTGAAAATGAAACAGGTCTGGTCAGTCACTCAATAGAAATCATCACGTGATTAATATCTTTTGGCAGCATGTGTTGGGGATGATCAACTAAAAAGTGGAAAAAGGGGTGATCAATAAATATTACTTCTCTAGGCTTTTGTCGGGCAGCAATCATTGGAAAGAAGTCTGAATTTCCCAAAAAGTAAGCGGACGCAAACTAAGGGATCAATTTAGCATAAACTTACATTGTATATTGAATCCCTCACTAAAAACCTCTTTGGTGGGGTCAGGGGTATAACTACGTTTTTTATAGGCATAATAAAGAGTAGATGTTGAAATCTGCAGCCCTCTATCCCCATTGATGCAGCCTGTACGCCTGATACAATAACACACATAGCCACCCAACTGGACTAACTTAAAAACTGAAGAAACCTTTATTGACAATTTTGATTGGTGATTCTTGATTTAGGAAAACTATCTCCCTTTCGCCGTGTCTGAAATCCATAAAATGTTACAATTCACTCTAATTCTCCAGAGATATATTCATTTGATTCATTTCTTGTCGCTCGCAGCCAAGCCAGTCAAAGGGTCCAAGGATAAGGGAGTTCAGCGTGCATTATTGTGCACAGTCTGCAGATCAGTTTCCTCCTCCGTGAGATTAGTATCGCCACTCTAGGCTCTTCAAATGACCCCCAGCTGCTTACGGCACCTGGTATTCCCAGTGAGTCACCCATCCAAGTAATGACTAGGCTTGACGTTGCTTAACATCGGAACTCTGTGACCGTGTGGCTCATTTGATACACTATCAATTTTAAAAATGTTATCAAAAACTCATTTTTTAAATTTTGCATCAGTAAAAATCAAACGTTAAAGGTGAATGTAAATAGTTCATTGTAGCGTTCAGAAAGAGAACAAAATGAAACTAAGTAAATTGAGAGATGGCATAGGAAGAAAATATCTGAATGAATTTACCCAAATCTGGAATTTTATCCTCCAAAAATACTTGATTCCTCTTTTGACTGAATATGAGCAAAAGTGGGAACTTCGTCAGTTTTGAAATATGTATTTCTAACAAACAACTCTATCTGTTCAAGCAGTCATTAAGGAAAACGTGTTGCCGCGGACGATTGCCAAGCGGTCTCACGCGATTCGTCGTGGTGTTGAGTGGATCTGGAACCTATCTGACGGATGAGTCCCAATGCTTTGGTCTCAATCAAACCAGAAGTCTCGCCTGCAATCTGTACAAAGTCGTGCCTATCAACCAGTGAGCGATATTTGGCCATGTTCCGTTTCTAAGTCTGTCGGGCGATAATACCTCGCTCAATGGCTGACGAGATCAGGTTGCCGTTTTCGAAGGAACCACTACAAGTGGAACCCAAAATCACTGGTTTACCGGTTATTCCCCGATCCAGGCCGATGGGCCCCAACAAGGCAGGAATTCCCGCAGCGTCGAGTACCATTCTAATAATGTCGTGGGTTGGCGTAAACTAAAAAACAATTTACAAAAATGTATGGTAGAAATATTGTGAAAGACTTACAACTCGAGTTCCTTTGCTAAAACCTATTTCCTTAAGTCTCCTGTAAAATGTTGTCTCTTTCATTCACTTCAAGGTTTTAAGAAATTGGACTGTCTTCAAAATTCAATTAGAAATAAGTCACAAAATGCAAAAACCGACATTTCATAGCATTTGGATAATTATTGGGAGAGGTTCGTAAAGAATGGAAAAGAGAGAAGAAAAAGATTGGGAGAGCGAGAAATTGAAAAGAGAAAGGAAAAGAAAGACAAAGATAAATCAAGAAAGAGAGAAAACAAGGGAAAATAAAGACAGAGAGAAAACAAGAAAGAGATGGGAGAGAGAGAGAGAGAGAGAGAGACAGACAGACAGAAAAGGGGTAAGAGAGCAAGAAAAAGGAAGACAAAAAGAAACAGGGAAGAGAGCAACAAAGAGAGAAGGAAAATAGAAATAAAGAGAGGGGTGAGAAATATATAAGAAGGAGAAAAGTCAGGGAGAGAGCGAAAAAGGAAAAGAGTTAAAAAAGAAAGAAAAGAGACAAAAAAGAGAGAAGACAGTGAGCAAGAGAGAGGGTAAGATGAAAAGAAAGAGCGAAGAGATAGAAAAATAAAAAGAAGGAAAGACCAGGAAAGAGAGAAGAGAGAAAAGAAGGTTTTTAAAACCAGAAAATTAAGTGGCCGCCAGGGACTCGAATTCGTTGTACCGAAAACCTAGGCCGATGTATCTCTCCGAAAATAACTCATGCAACAGTCTTTTAAATTCATCATCGTCACTTATTTTATCATCACCGGAACGATGAAAGGCTTGGACAACCCTAGGAGCCTTTTGCTTATGTCTGCCGTGATCAACTGATGAGCTTTCCATACGTTTCGGCTAGCCTTAGAATCCATTTCCTTCTAACAACCATCAATCTCTTCTTCCGATGCTAATTTTATTTATTTTTTCTTTGACACACTGTTTTTTTTTCTATCTATCTGTCTATCTAACTATCCAAGTCAACTCTACTTATCTGTATACCTATCTATCTGTGTACTTATATCATCTATCAATCTCAGTCTACTTTATCTATCTATCTATCTATCAATCTATCTATCTATCTATCTATCTATCTATCTATCTATCTGTCTAAAACTAATCTTCTCACATCTGTCTACTTATATCTAACTGCTTATATCTATCCATCCATCTATCTATCTGCTTGAATCTATCGATCTCAGTCAAAATATCTATATACTTATATATATATACACACACACACACACATATATATATATATATATATATATATATATATATATCTTTCTAATTTTGTCTATCAATCCAACTAGTTTTGTCTATCTATCTATCTATCTATCTATCTATCTATCTATCTATCTATCTATCCATCCAAGTAGGTCTATCTATCTATCTATCTATCTATCTATCTATATATATATATCCAACAAGGTTGGTCTATGTATGTATGTATGTATGTATGTATGTATGTATGTATGTATGTATCTATCTATCTATCTATCTATCTATCTATCTATCTATCCAACAAGGTTTGTCTATCTATCTATCTATCCATCCAAGTAGGTCTATCCATCCATCTATCTATCTATCTATCCATCCAAGTAGGTCTCTCTATCTATCTATCTATCTATCTATCTATCTATCTATCTATCTAAGTTTGTCTATCTATCAATATATCAATCCGTATTAAGCACTTTATTATTGTTTGTAGTTCTTGTACTAAACAAAACTAACCTTATAAATACATTAAACCTCTTTTTGACCAGGGAACAAAATGTAAACAATCTTTAAATAAACAAATTAGTAATTGATATGGCAATTTTCAGATTAAACAGTAATTTAATTTGATTTAATCAAAACAAGTACTCTGTGATATTTTTTTCACAAAACTTTATTTATCTAGTTAAAAGGGTTTGAATGCTATGTTTAATCCACGTTTTGATTAAATCAAACCTTGTTTACGGTTTCCAGTTTCTACGTTCGATCCAGTGTAAATTGGAAAAGAATTAGATATTAAGATGATGCACACACATACACGAGCACATATTAACATTACACACACACACACACACGCGCGCGCGCATGTACGTACGCACGTACGGATGTATTATTGACTACAATTATTTTAATTGAGATTTCAATTTTTTTTCAACTTGCGGTTGACTTTCCAGATGTAATTCAATTGATGCAATATTCTTTAGAAGAGTGTGGTGATTCCATTAGTTTTACTGAGGGTTGAATATTAGCACGAATCCCATTGTTGAGTTTGTTTATTCATATATGCATATACGACACGAACATATATATATATATATATATATATATATATATATATATATATATATATAGATATAGATAGATAGATATAGATAGATAGATAGATAGATAGATATAGATATATAGTAATTGTAAGAAATAAAAACAAAAAAATTCTCAGTACTGTATGTCAATCCTTACGGTATCTCTTCAGGAGAATGGAGTAACATCCATTCAACTACAATTGATTGGGAAAAAAGTTCCTAATCTGGAGCAAAGTTGATTTTATTGGAGTTTGGCATTTCGTATTTCGTATTTTGGGTGTAATTTGTATTTATGTGGTGGTTGTAAGGCGCTTATGGGACGGAGTAATTCATGAACGTATTGTTCAGTGGATTGGAGATTTGGTTGTGTGGATCATATAGGGGGACCACAGACAAAGACAGCTAAAGTCGTTGCCATTGTAAGAGCACTACTTACTTTTGATGACACAAATATGCGAAAGTATGAACAAATTGATTTGATGATAGAAAAATGATATATTTCATATGATTGTAAAATGAATATGACATTTGAAAAAACTATCAATTGCAAACCCGAGAAGAAATTATGGAATTGTGGATTCACGCCCAGGGGATGGTCATACAGCTTCGAAATGCCCCTCCCCTGAAAAAAACCTTCGTCTAAACAGAACAAACTTTGTGGCGTATTTATAGATAGAAACGGACATTTACTGAGTTAGGGCCAAAAAGGGTTGGGGAAAGGTTAGGTCTCTAAGACAATACACAGTTTAGATAGTTTCAAGTTAAAAGGCCTGCCAACGTTTTCTTTCAACTCTGAATAGAATCACCACTGGTGAATCTTTGAGATATATCTTACTAAAGTATTATTGATGTAACTTTTGAATTCAGTGCAACATGGGATTAGAAAAGTGCCCCTTCCCCACAAAAAAAAATCGTCAAAACAAAATAGGCTTTGATTCGTTTAACCTTAAATGAACAAATCTCAGATACGATACAAAACATGTTTTGTTCATTGGCTGAACATTCTGGCTATCTAAAATTAGATTAAATTGACGGCATATCTTTCCCAGATTAAGTTGTGGAGAAATTATGAAATCATTTTTTGACTTGCATTTCGAAAATAAATTCCAACTCAAAGCTAAATAGACAAATCAGTGGTCAGTTAAAAGGAAGTGCAGACCTTAACGAAATGTTGAACTTGACGGGAAACATGGTTTCAACAAATGAGCAGTCAAGTGATACAATGGAAAGAATTATAAAACTTTTTTGAGAAGGAAATCCAACACGGAGTGTGGCAAAATCTGTTGGTTTCAGTCAAGTGTGTCTAAAATCTGATGTAGGTATAAACAGAAAGGGAATTTCCTGAAATAAAATCAATAATTGAACAACCGTAGCATAAAAAGTCATGTAAAAAAATTCTATCGAAAAATAAATATGGCTAGAAAAATTCTTTATAGGGCATCACTAGTATTTTCCTCTGGAAAACATTGAAAAACCGTCTATTTTCTGGAGAATCTAAATAATATTAATACACTTATGAGAAAGAGTCCCCAAAAGGTGATGAAAGCATTTTTCCAAAAAGGCAAAAAAAAAAAAACCAAAAAAAAAACAATTTAGAAGGGGTCTAGTAGAGTACAGAAGCCGATGATCAAGTCTGTAGACAAAACAGTAAGACCAGGAGCGCTGGAGCCTACCAACAAACACACGCACGAATGAAATATAAAAAAGGGTAGAACCCTTCACCATCGTTGATTGTTCAACTATTAGACCATAGAAGACGTTAACGTGTAAGGTCGGAAAACGCAAAGCAATATGGCTTGAAAATGCCTTGAAAATAGAAAATCCAATGGGTGAAACAAGAATCCAAGTTTGTGACAAATCGGCTGAATTGAATCGGAAAAGTGATATTCAGGGAGGAAACACGAATCTGCACGGACCAAGGCGATGATGTTGCGAATTTTGTTTGGTGCCATTCCAATGAAACATAAGATGACAGTCTGAAAAGAACAAGCTAAATTTCCCTCTCATTTATAATATAGATTGCATGTAAAATAAAGAACCAGAGAAGAGCACAATCATTACCTCAACAGTTTACACACAGGTGTATATGAAAGGTATTTTGGACACTCTCCTCGTTCCATGGATGGAAAATACATCTAATAATGGAGTCATTGTTTCAGGATGACATTGCATTTTACCATAGAGCAAAGTGTATTATAGCTTTTTTTTCAAGGAAAGTCATGTAAATTAAATGACATGACGAGCAAATAGTCCGTTTCTGTTCGAATATTTAAGGTGGAAGTTTTAAAAAATGGTCCATGACAAGACTCCATCCGGCAAAGATCTGCTAATCGTAATTTGAAGAAGTTGGAACCATCTCGATGGAGAGTATCGTTGTTCATTACTGAAACCCTTGCCACAAAGAATTTAAGCTGTCATTATAGCCTGAGAAGGAACAATAAGTAATAATCGGGATTTTTGTTGATGGATCAATATGTTTTCCTAAACACTGATTGATTTCATGCTTGTTTCCTTGATTTGATCAGAAAAAATTATCCCATCATTTGAAATAATTGTATTTTATCTATTTTGGGGGCCATATCTCATGATGCTATAATATTCAGCTGTTTAACAAAAATAATTTCTGTAATATCTATGATTTGTTCACTTGTTGAGAAGTAAAAAGGCTAGATTAACATTTTCTGAGTGTGATGATTCCATTATTTTTGTCAGAGGTTGTGTTTTAGTACATGTCATTGAATTCACTTATTTATATGAGCATATAAACACAAATAAACACACACTATATATATTCACACAAACACACACACATATATATACACATACGAATGTATATATATCCTCACTATATATATATATATATATATATATAGTAGAATGTGGATTTGCTACGCAAACTAACTCATGTTTCTGCCCTCTTCGGGCCTCATGAGCTAGTTTGTGTAGCGAATCCACATTCTACTATTTATTTCCAGCTCTACTCTAAAACAACTTAACTCCAAGAGTAAAAAGTTGTACGTATCGAGCACTCTATGAAATAAATCCATTACACTTCAGAAGTGACTTTATATTATTGTTATATTATTATATTATGTTATATTGCTAGCCTGATTTGTACCACACACACACACACACACACATATATATATATATATATATATATATCATGTATATAATCAATGCATAATACAAACTATGACGTACGGTTAAAAAACCTGGAAACTCACTGAACCACTCGAGACCAACTCAACACAGAGGCTAATGGAAAGAACAATGTTAGGAATAGCTCTTCGCGATAGAAAAGGATCTTCATTGATCCGACAGAGGGCCAGCGTAAAGGATAATGTAGAAGCAATCATGCAACACAAATGGGAATGAGTAGGGCACGTGACAAGAAAAATAGAGCAGCAAGGGAACAAATTGCAACCTGATTGGTGTCCATAGAAAGCAGTAGGAAAAGACCAAGGACAAGATCGTGAGACGAAATTCAAACGTTTGCCGATAGGGCATGGCAGAGTTCTGCACAATAACACTTGTCACGAAAGGGTATGGGAAAGGCCTTTGTCCAGCAGTGGACAAACAATGGCTGTTGATGGTGTATAACTAGGAACGTGTACTATGTAATTCAAACCTATCTTGATGTGTAAAGTGAAACAGCAGTCAATTTTAAGAAGTAAAGAATTCAGTCTATTGAGATAATGTACTCTTACAATGAGGAAAAAACTCTCTTAACCACCTCTACTCGCTGACACGAAGAGTATCAATTACTGGTCTGGTAAGTCACACAATAGAAACCGTTACTTGGCGTAAATATTTTGACAGAATGCTTTGTTGAGGGTGATCAATAAAAGAATTGAAAAAACAAGTGGTCAATTGATAAGTAACTTATCTCACTTTTTGTTGGGCAGTGATCACTAAAAAAGTCTGAATCAAAAAATAAACAAACAACCACGAATGCTGCTGGACACAAACTAAGGGACTAATTTAGCTTGAACTTACCCTATGAATCAACCTTTTTTTCTCGAAAGATGTGCAAAAAAATGTTTGAGGACATGGGGAGCAAGTTTTTAGTTTTAGCCTTCTAGCTCTATTGATGCAGCTTGTACGCAGGGCATACTGATAGATAGATTGAGAATCAGCCATTTTGACTGAATCACTTGAAAACTGTAGAAACATACGCTTGCAGTTTTGTTTGATGGTTTCAATATACGTTGGACATAGAAGTATGTTGTATCCTGGTGACAATATTGATATATTTGTAAGAAATGTACACAAACAAACAATATACAGCCCTGAGACATTTAGTTGCTAATCTCAAAATCTACAACACCAGTTAGGAACTGTGGTCTCCGTGTTTTGGGAGCATCCTCTGGTAATACTCGCACGGCCGCTCCCTTACGCTGCATAACGCTGTGTAAAGAAATAAGATGTATAAATGGAGACAAACTATCTATGACTTTCATGAAATGCCAATAGAAACCGTCACATGACCTACGACTTTTGGCAACATGCAATGTTGGGGTGATCAACTAGAAAAAATAGAAAATAGCGGT
>OY735237.1:39373997-39628997 GCA_963457665.1 Thysanoteuthis rhombus | reverse complement strand
GATGTCGCAGACACCCGTTTTCTTCCTTATATACTATGCTGTATGACTATTATCCCCGTATATAAAATGCAATGAGTATGGAAGACTATTTTCCAAGCTGACTGCAATGCAAACTTCTATTATCCACGTATATAAAATGCAATGTGTATAGAAAGATATTCTCCAATCTCACTGCGATACAAATCTCTATAATCCACATCTATAAAATGAAATGTGTATGGAAGACTATTTTCCAAGCTGTCTGCAATGCAAATCTCCATTATTTACGTATATGAAAAGTAATATATAACCATATATTTCTAGCGTCACACGTATACTAATACAGAATATAATAGAAAGTTCCTCTAAGACGTAAATTGTTCATTCTGTCAGAAATTGTTAAGAAATCAATTCTTTCATTTGTGCGTGTCTATACAAACACACGCGCAGTTGTGGATGTACACTGTATTTTAGATAACGAGTGTGCTTTGTTTGAAATAGTTCTGTAGACAAGTCAAGTCAGCTTCACTGCATGTCTATTGGTCTTTGCCACTCTGTCAGGAATTGAGTTATTTGGACGACTGGACAATTATACATTGGCCATAAGCCATCATTTGACTTGTTGAATGAGGAGAAATAGGAGGAAGAGATGGAGAGATGGCAAAAAAAAAAATTCAGAGAAAAAAACTTACAGTCAATAATTGAACAACCGCAGCGTCATAATACATACATAAAAAAAAATTATCAATGCTATTACAGGTGTTTTCCACGGGAAAACGTTTAAAATAAAGTAAGAATATCTAGAAAGATCCTGGAGAATATAGATATAACGAGAAAGCGAGAAATGAACAGAGAGGCTGAAATGAAGATACAGATGAAGAGAGAAAGAGAGTAAAAGAGGGATAGAAGGGCTGAAATGAAGAGATAAAGATATAGTAAAAGAAATATTAGAGAGGACAGAGGCTGAAATAAAGATATAGCGAGAAAGAGGGTGAAAAGGGAGAGGCTTATAATAGAGAGAGAAATAAATAAATTTAAATGGAAACTTTTGTGACTTTAATGACTGGCAATAAAAAGTCACTAAATCCGTTTGTTAATTGTTCTGTTGTTTAAAAATTCGATTTAAAACAGGTCTGGTTAGTCAATCAATAGAAACTGTCACATAGCTAATGACTTTTGACAGTATGCCGTGTTGGGTGATCAACTAAACATTTGATAAAACGGATGATAAATGAATAAGTGATTCCTCTTGCGTTTTGTTGAAATCCCATAAAAAAGTTTAAAAAAACGTGAACGCTGCTGGACACAATGTGAGGGACCAATTGAGCATTAACTTACATAATAATAAAAAAAAATGAAATGATTAAAATTTTAAAAAAAGTTTAGGTTTTTCTTCGAAACATGATAAGGGGTAAATGTTTGAATTTTCAGCTCTCTAGTTTCAATAGAGCGGCCCATACGTGCTTTAAAGCCTTAAATATCCAGCAAGCAAGCCCGACCCACTTAAAAACTGAAGAAACCTATGTTGATGTTGACAGTTTTGTTTGGCAGTTTCTAATGTACATAGTGTCATAAAGTGAGAGTGAGAGATAAGTGAATTGCATTGAGGTTTAAGAAGGAGAAAAGTAGGAATAGAGTGAGCGTTAAAGGGGGAAATGAGAGTTAGAGAGAGAAAGAGATAGAAAAAGAAGAGGGGAGGGAAAATGAAAGAGATAGAGATATACACAGGGATGAGAGAGAGAGAGAATGTTTTCGAACGGTGAAGAGAGACACACTGAGGATTGGTGTTGAATGACTTGTTTTGAAGTCTAAAGAGGAAAAGTAGTCTCCTGAGAGAGAGAGAGAGAGAGAGAGAGAGAGAGAGAGAGAGAGAGAGAGAGAGAGAGAGAGAGAGAGAGAGAGAGAGAGAGAGAGAGAGAGAGAGAGAGAGAGAAGGGTGGATGGTGAGGCACTGAGGATTGGGGGTAGGGGGTAGAATGTAAAAAGTTGGATGGGAAGTAAGGTACGGAACGATTAGACGGGAAGGTCAAGAGGTTAACCCGTTGAAAAGCAATGAAAGACAAAAGATGGAGCAGGACAAGACAATTGAAAACAGAAATGTCATGGCGGAAAATTACGTCTGAGAATCTCCATTTGATTGTAGCAATTGGGCTAGTTCCACAAACACGACAGCTACAACGACTACCCGGAAAGAGTAGGAGAATAAGAGACACAGACATTGAATGGGGTGAATTAGGCACGCTGTCAGCTCATCATCATCATCCTTTTAGCGTCTTTTGTTGGACATAAATATTCCTAAAAAATTCATCAGACCTCCTGTGGGTGTCACGAGCGTCAATATTTTCTGAACTCGTCTAGTTCGTCACGTCATCTTATTTTTAACCGGCCACTTCCGCATACGATCTCTGGGGAACAACGTTGTAAGTCGTGATGTCCAGCAGTGGTCTGACATTATTGCAACATGACCAGCCAATTGCAATTTATTCGTTGTCAGGTGTATAATCAGGAGAGAGTCGGAAAAGCCGTCGTCCTTGTACCTAACACTACTGAAATGTTGGTATATTAATGACCACATTTCTTTCTTTTACCGCTTTTCGCAAGAAACATCTATCCTTTTTTTATGGATTATACACCCGATGAAGATCGAATAATTGATCAACCGGAACTTGTTGCTAGCAACATCAAGTAGAGAAAGATAGTATAATCATATGTTCAAAATTTGAAATCAGTGTATTAGTACAAAATTAATGAATATTTACCCAATGTTTTTGAATAGACACAAGAATATATATATATATATATATATATATATATATATATATATATATATATATATATATATATATATATATATAAAACGTATGTGTGCGTGTATTAGGCATCAAAACTCACTAAGCTGTCTTTCAAATTGAACTTTATTTACGACATCTTGACATGATTATTGAAAATAAATGAATATCTGTACCTCGCACAAATGAATCACCATACCCGTGCGTGTACCAGACCTCATTATCTGAAATTATATAATTAGATTGATCTTTTATCTAAGATTATCTAAAAAGTATCAGCGCATGGTTTGGGAATTCCTGGTCCAAAATGACAATAGAAACCAAAACGCACATTTTTTGAAAACAAAAACAAAAACAAAAACATTTTTAGATGATTCTTAGTGGTGTACTCATGTCTATTGTACAGGTTGTAGCCCCCAAAATGTGATCGGGAGCCCCCAGAGATGAACACACACGCGCACACACATAGTCGAGAAAAGAGGGAAGAATCTTTAGTCCACTAGGCTGATTGATCAAGCAGGTCATTTTAATTGATTGCTCTTGTCTTGACAATAGTAAATGCTGAAGTAGACCATTACATCCACGTAGGAAAATGAATCTCGATGAATTCCCCAAAAGAAGAAAAAATTAAGCCAAAAATCAACTAGATTGGCAAGCCTTCAGTAGATGAAGCTCAACCTTCAAAAATAGGGAAATTCCATTTGTCTTAAAAAGAAGGGTATACAATTAATGCATTCCCCGGATAAAGACCCATGGAATTGAAACATGAAACCTAACAAAAAGATTGACCCTGAGAACCATGCAATGTGTACAGGTGAGAATAAGGCACGAAACCATATGCACAGTTCACAAGACAGCATGATATATTAGAGAAAAATAGGACTCAAAGATCTCATAGAATCCATAAGAAAACTCAAATGGCAATGGGTGGGTCACGTTGAAAACTTTTGCCAAACACCAAATATTACTATGTCCGGAAAGTAATTACGTATTTCACTGCTATGAATCATAAGCCAATCAACGAAGGCAAGGTCAGGATTAAGTGGTACGAGACGATGTCTGGGTTTAGTTCATCATCTTTTCTATCCGGTAGTGTTGGTTTATAGTGCATAACAAAGTTTAACCCTGTGGAGGATAGAGGTCGCTACCATTGATAATGATGGCGATTACATTATTGTTCAATAGTCTTTAACTTCACTGGCATTTCTTTTTATCTCTTTTTTGAAAATACGTAATTATCCGAAGACGATAATCGTGATTATTTTGCAAGCACCTTAATACACTTATAACAAAACATTTGATATTCTTCTTTTCAGAAAGTTACAAGTAAAATAACTTTATTGCTTTGCTTTCTCATTAAGATATCTCACATTGTTTTCTACCGCAAATTAATTACGTATTGAAAATGTTTTAAGACTCAGACAGAGGAAATAGCCATGAAAAATGTTTTTGAAATACGAAAAACAAACAAACAAAAAAAAACAGGTGTTATCAGTTACTCAATTGGAACCGTCACGTGACTAATATCCTTTGGCAACATGCCGTCTTAGGGGAGATCAATTGATAAATTGGAAAAAAAAAAGTGATCAATGAATAAGTTAATGCCTCCACCTCTTTGCTAGCCGGGGATCATTAAAAAAAAGTCTAAATCAAAAAACAAAATAAACGTGATATAGACTAAGGGATAAATTTAATATAAACTTGCATTGCAAATTGAAACCTCTACTGTTGCTTGAAGATAGCCACATTAAGAGGTTCCCTAATTGACGACTCTACGATTGAAGAACTGAAAACGGAGAAATAAACAACCAAACACTAGTCTTTAAGAATACACTATTTAGATGGGCAAGGGACTAACCAGTAATAACTCGTGTGTGTGTCCCAGTCGGATAAGGTCAACATTAGGCGATCGAATCCCGGTCACCGTAGTGACCAGCAACTAAAACCTGCCTAGAAGGGGAAATTGAAAAAAAAAACAAAAAAACTAAATAAACAAAAAAAAAAACAAACAAAAAACAAAAAAAAAACAAAACAAAACCAACCATTAGACACAATAGAGAGTGAATGTTTAAATCTTCAGCCCTCTAACTCTATTAGTACAACCTGTCGGCATGATACATACATAGCCATCCATCCAGCTTGATCAACGTGAAAACTGAAGAAACTTACACTGATAGTTTGGGCGACAGTTTTAGTTGACTGTTTCTAATATGATTGACATTGTCAATGTGCCAGGTATCATTGTTTTCCACTCTATTATCAATAACAGACATCAACATGATCATAACCCCCAAATAATCACAACCCAGCGAATCCCACCACCCAAAAATAGACAGCAGAATGAGGAAAACTTTCCCCCATGCTCCAAAGGGTGCTTCTCGTTCAAGCATTGCCATACCCATCAGAAGAAGGCAATAAGGTATAACGACTGAAACGTTGTGTTCAAAAGATAAACTAATATGAGAACCGTCATATTATTAAGAATCTTAATCCGGTTGAATTGACGGATTACAATTACCCACTTCTGATTTGCTAGGCCTATTGAAGCTTCGCTCTATTTACGGCGCCAGGTATTCCCAAAGGGTCATCCTGGTAGATACTGATCAGGCACAACGTTGCTTAACTTCGGTCATCTTACAAGAACAGGTGTATCCAACGTGGTTTGGCTGAAATCCCTTAGCCTCGGGAAGAGTTCCCCCAGCCCTTGTGCTGATTGTTGGGCATAGTAGGATTGTGTATCATTTCGTTTGTGCGGAGATTTGGGAAAACTGGAAGTGTACAAGCAACTTCAGGATTTGGTCTTAAGAGAATTCAGGGACAATTGAACTGAGAGGACTGTGTGTCGTGGAAGTGACGGGGTGGTGTGGTGTAGTGTTGCTTGTGGTTTCATTATTGGTCCTTATTTCTTCGATTAGGACAAACAGACTGAAACTGTAAACTCGGACGTTACCTCCACAACCAGCAGTACCTTTTTATTCTTCAAATGGGACAAAAGAACATTATTACTGAAGACATGGTTGAAGCAAGATGGGGCACTTGTCACACAGCAAGGATTGTGTTATGAACAATCAATTATCTAGTCATATTGAAATTGTTCATCTAGAGAGAAACGTACAATCTCTATAAGTCAATCTCTACGGTATTCTGCTTTGAATTCGTCAACCGGGATTGAACTTATATCTATTTGGTTATGGCCAAACAAAGGCAATAATTTGCTTTGTCTGGAAAAGGGGTTAAGTTGTTTATCTTTCAATGTTTGCATTCAGTCAATGACAGGAACCTTTCTCGCCCACTAATATTCAGCACTTCTATTTAAGAAGATGGTTTCTCGCAGCCTTACGACCAGGTTCACTAATAACAAGGGTGGTATACAACAAATTGTTATAAACCTCCCACGGCAACAGTTTGTGTAAAGAATAATCTCTCGGTTTAGACAGGTCAGCTGGCTACCATGCCCTTCAGATTTAACGCCATTTCCAATGGGGATTCCTTGAAGTCCAAGTTAATAAAAAAATGTCCAACATCTATCGATGTATTGAAGGCAAGCATCACTGCAGAAATCCACTCTTTTGATCGATAGGTATTGCATACGACAATGAACAATTTCTTATTCAAACTTGGGTCCATTTACCCAATGTCATTTTTAAGAAGCAAACTATATGAATTCGTTTACGTCATAGTAAACATTCTGATCTTTGTGCTTTCTAGTCATGTACCATACTAGTCAGAAAGTTGTGCACCTAAATAATGTATTAATATAATTGTAAACAATTCAAATATACTGTACAAGAATAGTACAGATGATAAACAAAAATGATATCAATACAGTGGTGAAACTGAACAATCTTATTTCACAAAGTTTAGTTACGTCAATACATACCACTTAAAGAGCTTTTGTATTGCTGCATTATCATCTTTTCGTTTATTTCATATTGAAATATTCTTGTTCAGCATTTAAGTTTCCATAATCATATTGATGCACTGAGCAAGTACATATTTTTTTTGATTAGTCTAAAACTACTTTTGTTTATGAAAAGTTTCCAGAAGGATTCTGACAACAAATCTTTCGATTACAAAATGAAGACACCAATCAACTGTTCTAAGCATATGAACGAAATATGACTCATTTTTCACTTAAATCAATTGTGCCTGACTTTTTAAATCTTTCTCATTTCCAACACTCAGAACCCTTGCTATGAATTTACAAATTGGAGAATCTTCATATTTTGTTTTTTTAGAAAAACAACATATGCATGATCATATTAAGTGTATCCGAAAAGTTTGATGTAATCCGCTTCAAGGGTTTGGACGTGCATTGTGTTCTAACAAATTTGAAGTGAAAAAGGTTTCCTCAAAATTTTTATCCAGCGTTTTTTCAGTGCAATTTTCGATTAGAAAAATTATTCACAATAAAAGTCCCCACAGGATGGTGGAAAATTTAGTAAAAATGGTTGTGTTGAACAAAAGTTATTGCAAAATTAACGAGTAAAAACTTTGCTTTGTGTGTAAAAACTGAACTTGCTCATATTACATCAGAAGTTATCCCCTCCACTTCAATTTTATGACTTTTATTAATGTTAGACATAAATGCCGCACCCATACATTCTTATTGTAAATTATTCACCCTCAGAAGAAAAATCGAATGCAATTCATTTGACTTGTAAATAAACATAAAAATTGATTGAATACAACGACACGACCTTTTTTCTAAAGGCCTTTACGTTTTTACTTCAACGCTGTTGCCGACCCAAAAAATATCTTTGCGCTAGTTCGACTGCTAAAAAGCACTGAAAATTGCTGAATTAAAAACTTGCCAAAAACACACCAGAATGAGGCTAAAAATAATCAAAAACAGTTGGAAAATTGCCAAAAACGGCCAATGATATAGCGACTTGAGAATTGCCAGAACAAGAAACGTGCTAAATTTAGAGCGGAAAGCGCTAAATTGGCAACGCTGGCGCTGTCAAATACAGCAACTATTTTACAATTGTGTTGTGCTTTTCTAAAATGTTAGCACAAGTCATTTTATTCAAAGGGTTTTTTTTTATTTGAATGCGTGAAAAGAAAGCGAAGAAAAAAAAGGACTTGACATTTGATTTCTATGTAGGTTATCCAAGAAATTGGGGAGGGAAGAAAAATGTCATTCAGCTTGGACTTTTTTTAGAGGTCAACAAAGGGGAGTTGAAAGATTAAAATAAAAAAGTTCGGAATTTTTTTTTCCAGTTTCTGGTTTGTGCCGGAGTACAACCCACACCCACACATATATATATATATACGTCATGTAGATTCATGTCAGTATGAGAACAGGTCTGGTTTGTCATTTAATAGAAACCTTCATGCAACCAATGTCTTTTGACTGTAAGCTGTGTTTGGAGTGATCAATTAAAATCTGCGAAAAGTGATAATTACACAAGATACTTTTATCTCTCTTTGGGGGTAGGTGAGCAGGGAGCACTAAAAAAAAGTCCAAATAAAAAACAAAACAAAAAAAAACAAACAACCCAAAATAAACAAAAAAACAAAAACAAAACAAAAACAAACGAGAATGCTGCTGGATACTAAATTAGGGATCGATTTAGTAAAGGACCTACATTACAAATTGAACCCCCGCTAAAAACCTTCGTGGCGAGTTAAAGGAACCTGGGCTAAAAACCTATTGGTAGAGTTGAAAGAGAAGTTTATTCTAGATATAAAAATGAAAAAAATGTTCAGGTTCACTAGTGCGGTCTGTACGCCTGGGAGGTACATACAGTACCGCCTACAAATGAGTACACTCCTACTAATTTCTTTAATAAAAAGATAATTTCCTTCTAAACCAAACATACCAGAATTTGCTTATTTCCAGCGGCACTTCACACAATCAAAACGAATTTATTACCAAACACAACAACACTGAAACTTTAAAAGTTTTTCATCCTATATAGTGAGCGTATTTTCAAATCGAACTTGATTTCTTTCTTCTTGAAGATGATTTAAATAAATTTGAATATAAATAGAACACGTAGTGTTCAAACAGTTCTTGTAAAGAAATAGTTTTCAGTGAACAGACGTTCATTTTAGAAATGCCCCCACGTAGAGGTGAATAGTCTCCTGATTTGAGGGAACGTAATTTCAATTTGCATGAACAGAATGGCTACCAGAAAATAACTCCTTGATGTTAAACAAAAATGTTGTTGCCAAAATTGAGCAAGATTATTAGAAAAGTGGGAAAGTCAGAGACGCACGCAAGCGATTCGGTCGACCATGCAAGCTGACCCTAAGGTCTATTCGTTATACCGGGAGATTCTTTGCTGGAAACCTCCTAATGTTACTAATCAAGTAAAAGGTGTTATGGGCCATGAATGTTTCGATGACAATTCTCTAATGTGCCCTGAACAAGATAGGCATACATGGTCGACGACTACATATGAAGACCACGACTGACATCGAAATACAAACCGTCTCGTTTGAAATTTCGCAGGAAAGATAAAAATTCAAAGTTTAGGGACAGCATGCAGTGGGCAGATAATACAAAAATCAACCTACTTTAGTCCGATGGCACCTGACAAGCATAGCAGTGTCATAACGAGATATACAATGTAAAGTTTTTGGTCTCAATATTTAAGGATAGTGGTGTAAGTGTTATGACCTGGGTTTTTAGAAGCTCTAATGGTACTGGTGACCAGCATTTCAACTATGGAATTATGAATGCTGAAAATAACGTCAGAATATTGAAAGAAATCTTGCTTTCATCCAAACGCTTGGGAAGAAGAGCTACGTTTCAGCATGACGATGATCTAAAACATTCCACAAAGAAAGCATATAGCTCCTGAAGAATCAAAACGTGAAGGTGTCCCGTTTGCCCAGCATATCACTGAATCTAAATCCAATTAAGCACATGGGAAATGTACTTAAACAGAAAGTAGAAAAACGTCGGCATTTAAAGACTGCATACTGTCGGAATGGGGAAACATTCCAGTGACTGTTTGCCAAATCTAGTGAGGCTAATGTCATCAAGATTACAAGCAGCAGTAGAAAAAAGTCAGCTACAACAAATATTGATTTCCAGATAACTTTTTTCGCAGGAGTGTATCTATTGCCTAAAAATACGGTCTTTAAAACTCGACCTATACACATGTATATACAGTAATGATTGAGTTAAGAGGTAACTAATGTTATTAGTGATTCTACAGAAGTTTCCTCGTTGACTTGCATTTGGCAATGAAGAAGGTCTCTGGTTGTAAGAAGTTGAAAAAAATGTAAGTCGATTTTGAACAGTAAACTTCATGGAGAGGCGTAGATGAGAGGGGTGCATGGTGAGGGTTTCTTGAAAACATCCCCTAAGCTTCTTAATCATTAGTTCGCCTATTGCACTGATACTAACTAATTCCACTATATGTTAGAGTGGGACCCTCAAGGAGCAGATCCTCATCCCCCAAATCTCTTGCCTAACATCTGACTTTATGGAAGAGTACATTTCAAAAAAGCTTAGACATTTTGAAAATGAATAAAATTGTTCGGTGGCAATTTTACAAATATGAATGAAAGAAAAGGCAACCGTTCTGCCTCTATAGTTAAGGTAACGTCCCCTCCAGGGCACATGCCTGGGCAAAGCGTACGGAGATCCTGGGATGTCTGGTCACCAGGATCCCCCTTTCGGCCTTGTCAGTGTAGTCCAGAGGAAAGCACAGAGCGATAACTCTGGCAACAGCTTGGCTGCAGGAGCTGTCGGAAGGACGTCAAATCGAGTGTCAAACCACCTGGAGGAGGATTTGAAATCATCAATGCCCTTCTCCTAAACTGGATGCTTTCCCAAGGCTAGGGAGCCCAGTTTGTCCAACTATTTTACTCATAGCTGGGAGCGAAGGAGGAGAGATGGATTCATGCTTTCCCTAAAAGTGAACATAAACAGCCCCGACCGTCGTTTGATCTCGGGTCATCGATTCCATTGTCTGAGCTGTTACAGACTCAAAATGATTACGTTACAAAGCAATAAATCAGTATGCTATACATGTTTGGGTAAGGATTCCCATCTTCAGTATCATGTGTGTACTTTTGAGTGGTTAAAAGGTTAGATTTTCATAGAAAACAAATTCAGCATCAGATGTTTTACTTTAGCAGCAAAAAATGAAAATCCATGGCAGGCCACAGTGGTGAGTCTGGACTGTTTTCTGTATGGTAGTTTGGTTGGATCTTTTGTTGGAAGTAGTTGCAGCAGTTATGGGTATTTTACGGGTTGTTTAGGTCAGAGGGGATGGGTGTTCTTACGAATAGGCTGTCATGGTTATTGGGGATGCCATAATTCTATCGCTATTGTGATCAAACTTTCACATAAGCATACTGGCATAGTAGTAAATATGCACCTCAGGATGAAAAACTGAACATTATAAGATCCTCGAAATTTTGAAATTATTCCTAACATTCTAAACCTTTGAAATAAAGAAAAAAAAATAATCTAAACCTTATAAAATTCAAATTTTTGTAAAGGTAGGTTCGTCTTTTGTATTGTTTTTATTGATGGATATCTTTGATGTACTTGTTACGGCTGTTTTGGCCATTCTCAACATTCTGATCCATACATACATACATACATACACACACACACACATATATATATATATATATATATGTGTGTGTGTGTGTGTGTATTTATCTATTAAAATGAAAGAAGGCCATGACTATCTGCTGGATAAATTTTTGTTAGTATCCAAGCCTGCTAGTGATGAGTTGGCCGTGAGTTCAAATCACGGTAAGCGATTGTGAATTTTACATATCAGTTTACACTCCTAATTTTGTTATAATAAAATAAAGTCAACTCCAATTTGAGGGTTTGATAACAACTCATACTTTGGAGTTTGACTTCAGAAGGCTATATATACTTGCAATATTGCCGATTTCATTTTTAGGTTTAAATTCAAAATTGAGAGAAAAAAGTATCTAGATTCTTCAGATATATCGGTAAAATCTGGGAATTATATCACAGTGATAGTTATATATAGCTGTTTCTGTTTTTCTGCGAACGTGGTACTTTGTTTAATTTTTGTTAGTGATATTTCGGCCTTGGTGGTCAACGCCATCTTCAAACTGAATTAGGAACGTTACAAAATTTCCTGTTAAGAGTCTTTTTGTCATTCTTTTGAAGCACTTATTCGACGAAAAATAAAGAAAAAAAATGCCATTAAAACAGCCCATGTTATGAGTAAGTTACATATGACTTTAATTGCCAACATTTACTCCATTAAAAATTACTGATGTTACCAACGAGAATAAGAACAATCACCATCAAAATTAGGGGTGTAAACTAATCTCACCGCGATTCGAACTCACATGCAACTGATTGCAAGGAAACTGTCTTACTGACTGACTTAAATTGACAAGTATTCGCAAAAATTTATCATTCCGATACGCACGGGCTAATTTCATTTCAATAAGTACATTTATACAAAAAAATTTTTTTGATTTATTATATATATACAATACAAAAGTTGCAATAATCATCTTCAACCGGAATATAAGTGGAAATGGAGATGGACTCTATAGCAATCAGTCTGGAAACATTTCCTCAGCAATATTTATGTTAGAAATATGCAAGTGCTTCTTCATTCTTATAGATAAACTCATTTATATCAAAAAATAATTTTCGAAATAATCTTTCATTTACTATTTATGCAGTACAAAAATCTTGTTATTCGTGGATTTCACAATCCGTGGAGATCTTGGAACGTATCTACCGTGGATAACGAGGTCCCATTGAATATTTGTTCTCGGGTCGGTGACATTCGAAGATTATAAATATCAACAACAATTCTTCCGGGCAATCATTGTGTTAACTGTCACAGGTTTCCTGTTGTGTGGACAATTGTCTTTGGAAGTTGAGGAGGCTTGGGTATAGAATTTAATTTATGGAAACCCTTACGCAGCAAAAATAACAGTTCAATCGAGACAATAATAAGAACAGTGATAAAAATAGAGATAGTAAGCAAATTATCAAAGTCGTTTTAATGCTGTCTCCCGATTCCCTCCATACTCTTATTGCTACTGCATTTCTTCGCTTGAATCATTTTTTGAACCCCCGGAATTCTCACACGTTCCTCGACCTCCCCACTTCTCACAACCCTCGAGACTGACCTCCCCACTTCTCACAACCCTTGAAGCTGACCAAAATGTCTAAACGTAATGTCAGAAATCAATCTGAAGCATTCGTGACATTTTTCAAACCCGACTCTGGAGCCAAACGATCGTTTTCTTGTCAATTTGATAGGTGCCACAATTACATCTATTCTATTAGTGCCATCATCTCCTTCCTCAATATTTGGAATCGTATCACTGTCATAATTATAACTATCATTATAGCTTTTGTCATTAGAACGATTATTCTTAACATGGTTATTACTTTTATCATTATCATGAGAGATGTCATTTCTCGTGCTAATGGCGGTAACTGAAAATAACGGGTCTTGTTGATAACAAGGGATGAGCCAGGATTTCTAAGTTGCAGACGACTTTAGGAAGAAATGATCAAGAAATCAAATTGTTTTTTCTTTTTGAAGGAAAATCTATTGTTAAAGTCCCAAACTGGAGCTCACTTTATTTTTCTACCATACAAAAACAACAAGAAGAATCCTCGCCAAAATGAAGTGTGTATATATACAATGCGAAGGTTGAAGAAATGATCACCTGTTGTAATGGAAGTAAGGGTGGAGTTTGATCCTGCAGCAGCCAGGCTTTTTGTTTTATATCTATGCTTCTGTTAGTTTGTTCTTTCTTCCTTTGTTTGTTTTCTCCTTCATTTCACCCCCCCCTCTCTCTCTATCTATCTATGTATATATATATATATATATACATATATATATATATATATATATATATATATATATATATATATATATATATATATATATACATATACATATATATATATATATATATATATATATATATATATATATATATATATATATATATCTGTCTTTTTCCATTGCTTTCTTTCCCATCCTTTTCTACGTCACCTATCCACAAGGAAATCGATCTCATAAACACACACACACAGGTATATATATATATATATATATATATATATATATATATATATATATATATATATATATATATATTAAGTCTGTTTCCTCTGTCTGTCTCTCTTATTCTTTATTTCTATCTATATATTCTCCTCACAGAGAAAATCACATCCACCAATCTCAGAACTCTACTTTCCCTTCCCTTTTTTTTGTATTTTCATTTCTCATTATCTGTAAAAGCTTCTCAAATGCGAGACATGTTGCACAAATAGAGGTTTATTCTTAAGAACCTCGACTTCCACATCGTCTCCTCCCCCAATATTTCATATTCATAAGTCTATCTATCTCCACTGAAATGATATTGCATACATAATAATAATGCAGTTGTATTCAAGTCAACATGTTCATCTTTATTTTGATATCAACACGAAGTTTGATTGATAAGTTTGTGGTCTAAAGAATATTTCCAACACTATTCACATTCAACTCTATTACTTGAATTATCATATAAAAAATTTGAAGTTGATTACTGTTTCATTTTCCTGCTCCAGAAACTTGGGAGTCAGCAATAGTTAAGGAAATCGACATCATTGCCCAATGGATACCCCGGTATCAGGGGCAGATCACCTAAGAGAATCCACGAGGACAAGGTGGCAACACTAAAGCAGAATGTACTTCCCCATAGCACGGTTAAAAAGTGAGCTGTCGAATTTGAACTATGAAGGGGAAGCCTGGAAGATAAGCCCCGTGCAGGAAGGTTTGTTGCTGTCACAATACAAGAAACCATTGATAGACTACATGACTTGGTAGGTCAACAAATAACCGAGCGTTACATTGCTACAAAGTTAGGCATCTCCGAGGAACATGTCTGTGCAGTTGATTGCGATGAACCACAAATGACCAAAAGTCTACGATAGTCATAGCTACTCCCCAGGAAGTGGGGGTTCCAATTTGTCGAACGTCCCCCATATTGTACCATGATAACAAAGTATTTGTAAAACGGGGAAAATTACGAGTTGCATAGACAGATATTGGGAAATGAGCGACTGAAGTGATACAAAAAAGTTTTAAGTGTTTAATGTTTAAAGCTGTAAAGCGTTCCAGACTATATATATATATATATATATAGTAGAATGTGGATTCACTACACAAACTATCTCATGTTTCTGCCCTCTTTGGGCCTCATGTTGTATGTATCAAGCACTCTATGAAATAAATCCATTACATTTCAGAAGTGGCTTTATATTATTGATATATAATATTATGTTATACTGCTAACCTGATTTGTACCACGTATACTATATATATATATATATATATATATATATATATATATATATATATATATATATATATATATATATATATATATATATATCATTGTGTCATCCACAGACAGCTATTTCGTTGAATCACAACTCTTCGGTGTGGCTATAGACTATCCATTATCCCATCCAGTACCACGAGATAGGATCAAAACCTTCATGTCGTATCCTACCTCTGCTAAAAGGGAACTGGACAGTCAGTAAGGTTGAATTTAAGCGTTATATTTATTTTACGCATATATATATATATATATATATATATATATATATATATATATATATATATATATATATATATGTGTGTGTGTGTGTGTGTGTGTGTGTGTGTATTAGTGTGTGTTTCGGCAGCTATTCTTTCTGATGCATAGTCAAATGATGTCGAGTTAATTTTTTTCCTAATTTTCCCTCTGTCTATGGATCAATCGTTTGGCTTTTTGGTCATAGGAATATAGAAACTGTCCACAAACATTATATATATATATATATATATATATATATATATATATATAGTAACGCCCCCCTTATTCAGGGTTGAGCACTCTTTAAGTAAAGTAACTCGTTCATTATAACCTATAAGCAGTGCTCTTCCAACTCTGGAATAGAGCACTCTGGTAGATGGGGAATTGTGCGTAAGTAAATATAACGCTCAAGTTTAGCCTTACAGACCGTCCAGTTCTACACAGGGAAGAGATGAAAATGCCAACCTCCGGCTCTGAAGCGAAGGTTTCGATCCTACCTCGTGGTACTTGATGGGATGATGGATAGTCTATAGTCACACTAAAGAATTGTAATACAACGAAATAGCTTTCTGTGGATGACTCAATAATTCAGTTATTATTTTCGCACATATATATAGTTGAAACTTCATTATAGGTGTTTGAACCCCGATGAAAAGCGTGGAATTATAAATGATGATTTTCAAGTCAGGCTGACAGCATAATGTTCTAACATTTTTGGGCTCTCTACTTCAGTTAAGTAAGTTTAATTCATGCTGAGCAAATATTTTAATCTCTTAATCTGTAAGAGTCAACAATTAGGGAACTGATTAAGAATGTTGAATAACAGTAGCCATCAAAAATTATATTATTATTTATGTGTTTGTTAGTGTCTCCTGGTCATACAGTTTTGTCTACAGCATCAGTGCTCCATTAGACCTCTTCTGGAAAAAAAAAATTCGACCTATGTGGAGTGCCTTATTTTGGCAGTGATGTCATTAATAGAATTTCTTATGACCATATTTATTTTTCGATGGAATTTGTTTTGCATAACTGTAAATTTTGCCTCTACGGTTGCTCAATTATTGACTGTGGTGGCGAATTTACTTGTAGTCCTTTTCAACTAATTTTTATTTTGGCATCAATGTTTCTTTCAAGTAAGTTTCATCAAACACGATTGAGAGTTTCTGTGGGTTCAACTTTCTTATTAATCTTTTTTGTTTGCGAATAAGTTGTTTGCCGGGTTAAATTTATCTGCCATGTTTGATAAAAGTTACAGTCCTTCTCTGTACTTTTAAAAATGTGAAATCGAAATTAGGAGTTTCTTTTCCCCGGGGAACACTTTTCAAATTTAAGAGAATATTCCTTACCTTTCAACTCCACAGAAAGACACTTCTCAATCTCTTCTTAAAAAAACAAAAAAAAAAAAAAAAACGAAACAAACCCCACGAACACTTCCAGTAGAATTCCGGGGAAACTATTTAGCTTTTCCGTTCATTTGTACTCAGCATCCTTTAGCATCTTCACTTCCAATCCACTTTGGCCTTCTTTTTGACACCTTGAACGAATTTCGCTTCAGTTCCACGTGAATACTTTAAAAGGAACAGAAAAAAGATGCCCGCACGCACGTGATTGTGTATATGTGTGTGTGTATGTGTGTGTGTGTGTGTAAGAGATAGCGAGACACAGGCCGGGGGAAGGAAGAGAAAGGGGAGCCGAGGTGAAGAAGCCACGATTACTTGCACACGTGCCAATTAGAACGTTGGAAAAGGGTTAGGTGCTGGGGATGTCGGGGTGAGTGGGGGGGACCAGATAGTGGGGGTGGGGGGTGGATGGAAGAGAAGGGTTAGCAGAGGTGAAAGAAATGTTGACGATGAGGAGAGTTCAGAAGGATCACATGTGTCGGTAAACTGAACTGAATTACGGGAGAAATTGAAAAAAAAAAAAAGAAAGAAAGAAAAAGTAAACGAAAAAAAAAGGAAAGCAAAAGAATCAGAGACGAGGAAAACAAAAAAAAATAAAAGAGGAGAGGGACGGAAAATACGAAAGAGTGAAAAATAACGGAAAGAAAGGATAGCATTGAATGAAAAAACGAAGAATAAAAATAATGGATGGAGAGATATGAGCAAAGGAGAACGAGAGAAAGCATTGAAAGGTCTGGTTAGTTAGTAAGTAGAAACCGTCACGTGACCAACGTCTTTTGGCAGAATTTCATGTTGGGTGTGATCAATTAGAGATTTTAGAAAAAAGATTGGTGAGTCTTCCATTATAAACCGTCACGTCACCAACGTCTTTTGGCAGCAAGTCATGATCAATTAAAGATTTGGAAAAGGAAGTTTTTTTTATTCAATAGAAACTTTTGGTGGCATGTTTGTATTTCTGGTAACCAATTAGAAAGATTCGGCAAGAAGGTGATCAATGAATGAGTTACTTCTCTCGCCTTTTGTTGGGCGGAGGTCACTGAGAAAATTTGAATTTTCAAAAAGCAAGCGGACAAAAAATAAATAATTGATATAGCATAAACTTGCATCGCAAACTGAACCACCCTTTGAAAAGTATTTGGGGTGATACTGAAAGAAAACTGTTTTTCAAGACATAATAAAGAATAAATGCTCAAATATCCATATCTCTATCTCCATCGGCGCAGCTTATGTGTGATACGTACAAACATAGTTAACCAAACCGACTTGAATATTGAAAGAAACTTTCAGTTTTTGAGTCGGTTTTTAAAACTTTTTAAATTCTTGAAAACTGAAAGTTTCTTTCAGTTTTCAAGTCGGTCTGGTTGACTATGCTGACAGGTTTTGGTTGACAGTGTCCCATAAAAGATCAAGTAATATGAGAGAAAACATTGAAACTTTACAGGTTTGGTCTATGATTCAATAGAAACTGCCACACCACTAACGTCTTTTGGCAGCATGCCATATTGGGAGTGATCAATTAAAAGTTCGTGATCAATGAATAGGTAACTTCTCTCGCCTTTAGTTGGTGGTGATCACTACAAAAATTTCAAAAGGTCAAGCGTGAATGCTGCTGGGCACGATCAAAGGGACCAATTTAGCATAAGTTCACATTGTAAACCTTTTGGGGGGATTTTCAAAAAACAGGCGAAAAGTTTTTGTAGATATAAGGAGTAAATGCTTTGATTTTTAGCCCTCTAGCTCCATTCGTGAGGCCTGTATACACATATGGCCAGTCAAGCCAGCTCAATAGCTGGTTAAGCCAACGTTGACAGACATTGTGATAATTATGGTTGACAGTTTATTACAAGAGATGTATGTATGTATGAGAACATGTATCGTCACCCACTTTTATACCCATTGGGAGTATTGTGGGTTAGATACACGCGGGCGATTGTTAGTAAGACACAATCCCAGTTTACCAAGTCTGTCGAAACTTCGTTTCAATTACAGCGCCTGCTATTCCCAAGTTGGTCCCCCATCAAAATACTGACCAAGATCGACGTGTCTTAACTTCAGTGATCTTACGAGGACCAATATATCCTTCGTGATTCGGCCGTAATCCCTCAGCCTCAGGGAAGAGGTTCCTCAAACTTAATCCTTGTGCTTATCTGTGAGGCATTAAAAAAAGGAGAGAAAAAGTTCTACGTTTCTTTCTGTAATAAAACTATTCCAAATTGAGTTTTCAAGTTGATCCCCATTAAAATCCGGGATAAAAATGAATAATCATTGCAGTAAAATGAAACTAAAAGGTGGTACGAAATGAAATAAAATTCATAAATATATGAATACATGTATGAGGTGTATATATTAATTATAAACACTGTATAGTCAATCTGCTTTAATTCTTTCTTTCTTTCTTGTATTTATGTATCTCGAGATTTGATATAAAAAATACTTTTACGTAGTGTAATAAGAGAAAAAGAACAATGCATTTAAGAAAGAAAGAAAGTTGTCAATCTCTCTTCGAGTCACTTAACCCCTTAAAAAAGCCGTTAACCGATTTGAATCTGGTCTCGACATGAAATTTCAGGCATTCTAAGAACTGCAGTTTATGTTGCAATTAAAAATGTCGTTGGTGTGACTCGCTACTGGATTGAATCAAAGTCTATGAAACCGATAAAAGAGAGTAAATAAGATAGAAGGAAGTACAAGAGAAATCTAGAAAAGGGAATAAAGAAACGAACAGTAATGATATACTGACGTAAGTAACAAGGAAGACAAGCATTCGAAAAGAAATTATGAATCGACACACCGCTATTTACTTTTTATACCTCGTAAATTAAAACAGTTGTGGTGATGGTGGTGGTAAAATTGAATTACTTTGAAAATACTACCAGTATGTTTTGAACGATAAATTCATAATTCGTAAAGTAGAAACGAAGACAAAATCTACTATATACAAAACCTGAATATATACATACATGGATATATACATAGTGTGTTTCGGGTGGATTTTTCTCTTAAGATCATTCCTTTGAAACCACAGACAAATTTTGTCTGGTTAACTTTTTATTTTTAATTTTCGTCCGTTGATCAATCGTCCATTTATTTGGTTACAGGAATGTTGAAACTGACCAAAGCTTTTATATTACAGATGAACCAAATAAAATGTCAAGTCGGCAAACTTTTTCTGTCATTTCTAACAAAATATGCACGAGATCATCATCATCATCATCATCATCATCATCAGTCTTTTAACGTCCATCGTTAGACATAGACCTTCCCCAGGGTTCGCCACAATTCCCTATCATGGGCATCGCGGAGCCAGTATTTCCTGAATCTGTCAAATTCATCTCTCTGTCTTCTGTTCTGTCGGCCTTGGTTTCTTATGTGATCCCTTGGGATCCATGTTGTGAGACGTGATGTCCATCGGTTGTCTTTCGTTCTTGCAACATGGCCTACCCATTGCCATTTGAGTTTTTTAATAGTTCCCATGATTTCAGGAACACCTGTTTTCTTTCTTATATACTGTGCTGTCTTGTGATCTCCCCATGTAAGGTTGAGCATCTCAAATTGGTCACCGAGACGACGAGAGAATACATCTTTGCACATGAATCTCATCCGTTGTGCGTGTGATCGCTATCAAACACTGCGACCAACAACAGAGATACATACATACAAATGTCAGAACACATGGATAGCCTGAATCATTCAACAGTGTTTCAACCAATCTGTTGTTGGTTGCGATGTCTGATAACGATCACACGCACAACGGATGAGATTCATGTGCAAAGGTGTGCTCACTCATCCTCTTGGTGACCAATGTCTTTTGGCAGCATGTAGTGTTGGGGAAGATCAATTGAAAAATTAGAGAAAAAGATGAAAAATGAATAAATTCTTTTGCTTCTTGTTTGGGTGTGAACACTTAAAAGTCCAGATTATCAAAAACAAACTCGATTCCTGCAACCAAGGGATAAATTCAGTTGCACGGAAAAGGGGTAATCAATGAATAAGCTACTTGTATTTTGTTGGACTATGATCCCTACAGATTTTCAGAAAATAAAAAAAACATACCAGATCGCTGCCAGGCACGAATCAAGGGACTAATTTAGCATAAAAATATATTGTAAATCACCACCTTAATTTTGGAGAGGAATTACTCATTGAGGGGAGCGTGTGTGCAAAATTTCGAGTTAGGGCTGAGCGAAGGCCGGATACATAGATACATATAAAAGTAAGAACATATGAATAGCCTGAACAAAAGTATTTAAACCGGTCTGTTATGGGTAGCACTGACTGACAAAAGAAATATTAGAAGGACGTCTAAACAAGAATGCTGAAAATAAGAGCAGTAAATAACGGAGAAGAAAATAATGATCAGGAAAAGTAAGAAAAAAATTATGAAATAGAAACTGTCATGTTGGGGGTGATTGATTACAAAATTGGAAAGAGGGATGTTTAATGAATAAGTTATTCCTCTCGACTTTTGGTGCAGTGATCGCTAAAAAATCTGAATTCTCAAGAAAGAAATATGAATGGACCCATTTAGCATAAATTCATATTGTAGATAGAACCCCAATTAAAAATTAAATGGGGTGAATTTAAAGAAAAACAAAGTAAATGTTGGAAATTTTAGCCTTCCTTTGGGGTGGCGTAATGCTTACATTCACAGACAGACCAGCTTAAAAACTAAGGGTCCAATTCAGCATAAACTTGCATTGTAAATTACAAATACTGCTTTTTTGGACATAATAAGGGGTAAATGTTTAAATATCCTGCCCTCTATCTCCTTTGCTACAGCATCTCCACAGTTACATACACAGCCAGACTGACAGACAGCCAGACTAACTTAAAAACTGAAGACACCTATACTGGCTGTTGTGGTGACAGTTTGGGTTGGCGGTTTCTAATTGAAAGGAAACAATAAAAAGAAATTATTCATCTTTAGGGGTGAATGAATAGATAACAATGAAAATAGTGAAAAGGAAAAGAAAATGTCTGAAATCGCAGAAAACTGTCTTCAGGAGGAGCAAAGAAGGGAAAGAAGAAACAAATTTGTAGAGAGCAGACAATGAAACAATCATGGCTACCATCATGGCTGTCGATGCAAATAATTGCCAGGATGTGTGAATTGTGTTTTCAAGTAGACAATGAATGGCGAAGACAATGCTCTGCTCGGCTGTTTGCAAAGACAGAGATAAATATGCCAACTAACATTTTTTCCCTTTTAAATAGACCTTTGTCTACGGATACGTATGTTGTGGTTCGAACTTGTTAGAGATCGTCAAGCAAAACTATCACCAAAACTGAAAACATAAGTTTCTTAATTGTTTTCAAGCTCGTCCAGTTGGCTGGCTGGCTATATATATATATATATATATATATATATATATATATATATATATATATGACTGGCTATATATATATATATATATATATATATATATATATATATATATGACTGGCTATATATATATATATATATATATATATATATATATATATATATATATGACTGGCTATATATATATATATATATATATATATATATATATATATATATGACTGGCTATATATATATATATATATATATATATATATATATATATATATATATATATGTGTATGTGTGTGTGTGTGTGTGTGTGCGTGTGTGTATATTTATACCACACAAAGGCTGTACTAGAGGAGCTAGTGGGAAGAAAATTTAAATATTCGTTCCGTACCACGTCTATGAAAAATTTTTTTTTTAATTTCCCATAAATTGGGTTTTCGTTGTAGGTTCAATTTGCAATGTAAGTTTATCCTAAATTGATACATTATTTTGTGTCTGGCAACACCTGCACATATTCTTTTATTTTTTTTCTTCTTAAATTTGGACGTTTTTAGTGATCGCTGCCCAGCAAAAGGCAGGATAAGTAACATTCATTGATCACCCCATTTCCAAATTCTAATCGCCCTCCCCACCAACACGGCATGTCCTAGAAAACGTTGGTTTCATGATGGTTTATTTTGAGTGATTAATAAATTCTAATTAAAATAGTTATGTATATATTTCATAATGCTGCTTTTTATAGAGTTCCTGAATACCCCCCACCCAAACAGGGGGGATAATTGTTGATAAAGAAGAATAGAATTTCTTAAGTAGATATATAGATATATGGATATCAGATGATGCTTTCTTTAATTTGTTTTCTAAAGAATAATAATTGTATGAAGAGACAATTTAGTAGACCACGTTATGTACAAATGAAATTTCTTTATTTTGACGTTTTGCCAGTACATGCTAGCTTCTTCAGAAAAAAGTGGTGAGAAAAGAGCAACATTTGGGACTCGTAGTGTTTTTTTTTACGATCTCAAAAAAACATCTAAAATGAATAAACGTTCAACAGATAATAAACAAAGCCATTCTGCCTCTTACACACATTTCCTTCCATAAACGATACCAAAGTACCCATCATTCCCCTAATCACTCTACCTTCCTCTCTATGAACGTTACAAAGTTCCCATTCGCTATGATAATAAGTTATTATTCGGTAGCACTCAGTGAAATTAGCAGGAAAAGAGAGCTCAAAAAATGTGTCCATTTTAGCAATTTACATCGTAAATCAAACTTATTTCTGAAACATAACATAAGATGACGATTGATTCATTGCTTCTAAATCATGCTAAGCCTATCCGAAAGCAGAAATGGTGGCTTTCACATGAGCTTGTGCTCCAAAATGGAACAGTTACAGTTCTAGGTTACAACTTCTTCATTTAGCGGTAATTTATCCTAATCCTAACCCTAAACCCGAACCATATATCATGTCACCTCTTGATACAGTATTTATGTCACTCCTTTGATATGCTATTTATGACTCTCCGTTCTTATGTCGTTCAGAACAGGATCGTGATTTAAAGCTACGCCTTGCTAAAGAAGGGTACTTAACACTGTTAGGTTGCTTTACGAGATATCAAGATACAAAATGTATATATAAAAAATACCAACACGCCATTACAGTCAATAATTGAACAACCGTGGCGTAAAAATTCGAAGATATGTAAAACATTTCATCAGAGAATAAATACGGCCTGAATAAATTTTATTCAAGACATTGGAAAACGTGTAAACATTCAGGAGAAGGTAAATGTTATCAATAGGCCCGTCAGAATAAGGCCCCCAATGGTGAAAAAAAAAAGCCTTTAAAATGGTATGATCAGGAGCGATGGAATACATAAACAAATACATCCGGAATAGAACCCACCCGCCATCTTTGATGGCTACGGTCGTTCGTTAGATTGAAAGGAGTCCCTGCTCATGGATGTTATAAATTTTGCCTAACAGGGAGGTATTCAAAATGTTAGCTTGCACAATTATCCAAATTTTAGATATTGGCTGTTTCAAGTTAAAGCGCAAAGTCACTTCTTGGCATTAATTGCTTCTTTGAGAGATTCCAAATAGCAAGGGACAGGTCACGCTGCAAGATTGACAGACAACCCCAGGACGTCATGTCTCACGACGTCGATTACATAAAATCCTACGCGAGATCGTGACCGGTTATGAAATTAAAACTAGCGGGATAATTTAGACAAATTAAGACGAATTCATAACTAAGTATTACAATACCTCGCATTGTGCGATTAATATCTTTGACAAAAGTGCTATACTTTTTGAATCTGTACTGATCAAGTAATGGCTCCGATAGGAAAAAATACTCCAAATCACCAATGGAATTCATTTTGTCACAGAACTAAACCTGATTACGTACACAGGAGATCTGTTATGATACCAAACTTAGAATGAGTTGTCCGAAGCAATGATAGCCATTATTTTCAAAACATAGGAATAACCTAACACACAAAATTGTTTTTAAAGTTAGTATATTGCATTGAATGACGGATCTTTAAAAAAGGAATATCTGCACGGTAGTGAGTCATTTCACCTAAATTGAATCTTGAGACGCAAATCATGAATCGCACTACAGCAGATCACACACTGATTGAAGCCGGATAGTTTGACCTATTGCTTTATGAGCTGAATGGAAAATCATAAAGAGATTTCTAACAGTGCGGTTTTGAATAGTACAGACAAATTCTTGAACGAATTAACCAAACCACACTAGTCAAAGTATTGCAGTACTCTTGATCGATGTGCGTTTCAGGGATTTACAATTTAAAAGTAATGAGAGTACCAAGATACTCAAACGAAGCTAAGTTCCAGAGGGTTGGAAAACTGCAATCATAATGCTGTTATATAGAATGAGGAACCTAAAAGATCTAAACAATTACAGACCAATAAGCCTACTCAATTGCATCTACAAACCTTTCATCAAGGTCATTACCAACCTAAGCACCAAACCAACCATGGGAACAAGCTGGTTTCTGAAGAACCTATTTAACTATTGACAATCTCCAGTGGTAAATCATCTAAAAGAGAAAGCAGCCGAATATAAAATGCCACTCGCTATAGTGACTTCAAGGAAGCCTTCGACTTATTGATGCTATCATACTACGAGGCGTATGCCTTGTACGTCAGTATTGCAACATATCTACCAATGCAACAGTTCCTCCATCAGACTACATAAAGACTCGAATCCCTTTCAGGAGAGATCTCAAGACGGCACAATATATTAGAAGAAAAATAGATATCATAGGATCCATTAGAAAACTCAAATAGCAATGGGCTGGTCATGTTGGAAGAATGTCAGACAAACACTGGACATCACAACTCCCAACGTGGATCTCCAGAGATCACATATGAAGCCAAGGTCAATGAAAAATAAGATGGCGTGACCATAAGACAAGCCGAGAAAGTAATGGCTCCGTGATGCTCATGATTGAGAGGTCTGGCAAATCTTGAGGAAGGTCTATGTCTATCTATAGATGGACATTAAAAGGCTGATGATAGTGATGACAGAACACCGACATTGTGAGATCGAGTGTCGCCTTTGGCTTTATATATGCCTCCGATCTCCTCCTCAGCTTTTATGTCCTTGTTATCGGGTCATGCTTGGATGTTGGTGTGCATGTGTGCATTTTTATGTTCTTATGTTTATATGCATACTCTGAAATTTTCTATAGTTGCTCGACCACCAAAAAGTTTACTCGCCACAAGATACAGTCACAACTGAAATACTTATGCAAAGAAGATTGATTCATGCTTAAAACTAAAAAAATAAACATATGTTGAGTAATCAACTATGATATTTTCGATCTCATTGTTTTACCTTTCCTGTTCCTTGCTCCAAATAGGGGTTAGGTAAACAAACTTTGCGAAGTTTACTAAGGAGGATGTATTAACATTGTCATTTACAAAAACTGCACGACGAGAGATGTATTGGGGGTGATTGTTCCAGCTTAGTCCATCTCTGGAGAAAAGTCGGTTGAATTTTTTTTTAATATAAAAAAGACATTTTTAAAAGTGTGATAAAAAATATTACTTTTTTTTAACTCGACCAGCGGTTGAGAAAGCTGGGAAACTTACATGCCCTAGAGAGAGTTGACTCGAGTGGTCGAGTTAAATCTTGCAGGCTGCTTACGAGTGAATGCATGTTTCTGAATTAAGTGAGCATGTGTATGTCCTTGTATACAAATATCTCTGAGATAGCATTTTCTTATGCATGCCCTCGTTTTCATAGCTACGTGTATTTGCCTATATATTAGCGTGTATATACATTTATGTTAAAGTCTGTAAATTCATATATGCGTATGTCTTTTGACTTCAATATGCATCAATAAATATATCGTGTCGAGTTTTGTATTAAATTTGCTTACGTGTGGCTTTTCAGAGCTTTTAGATGACGTCAAAATATTTCAGTTCGCACTTAAGAGCGTTTCTTCCTAATTAGAGACCGTCAACCCAAAACTTTCACCAATACTGTCAACACAGGTTTCTTCAGTTTCCAAGCTGGTCTGGCTGGCTACCGATATATGTATAACACGCACAGGCTGCATCTATGGAGATACCAGGCTGAAAAATTTTTCATTTGGTCTTTATCATGTCTAGAAAAAAAGTTGAGTTTTTTAAAAACCTTTTTCCCCTAAACAGGTCTTTAGTCGAGGTCTGGGAGCAATTTGCAATGTAAGTTCTTGCTGGATTTATCCCTTAGCTTATGTCCGGCAGCATCCACGTTTGTTTTTTGAAAATTCAATTTTTTTTGTGTAATCACTGCCCTACAAAGGGTGAGAGATGTAACTTATTCATTGATCACTACTTATCCCTATTATTTTAATTCATTACCCCCAACACAGCTTGCTGCAAAAAGATGCTGGTCACATGACGGTTTCCGTTGTGCGACTAACCAGACCTGTTTTGTCTATTTTTCATTTCTATGCACTTGTGTGAAGAGGTGGCCGTGAGAAATATATTTTTCCAATTATTGCACCCTGCATTCCTCCAAGAACAGCGCTAATAACGAATCGGCTCCATAGAGAATGAAGAGGGTACAGACGGGTACACGAGATACATGTGTGTTGGGGTGAGAGTTAGGGTGTAGCGGCGCCGGTACAACAAGATCGGATTTGTGAAATCCTCTTCACCCTCAGCCATGTCGTCCAACAAGTGCCAGGAAACCTAGTTTTTAGTGAGTCCAAGGAACATAGTTATCCAACACAAACTCAGACGATTGCCGATTGTTAAGGATAAAAACCAGATGATCCCAATAATCCTAAAAAGAAGAATATACAACCAATGCATCTTCCCGATAGTCACCTATGGAGCTGAAACATGGAACCTAACCAAGAGACAAACCTGCAAACTGAGAAGCATGCAACGCGTGCATGTGAGAATCATGTTCAACCTTACGTGGAGAGATCACAAGACAGCACAGTATATCAGAAAGAAAATGGGAGTTCGAGACATCATAAGAACTATTATAAAAACTTGATTGGCAGTGGGCAGGCCATGTTCCAAGAATGGCGGACAATCGATGGACATCATGCCTCACATAATGGATCCCCTGAGATCACATGCGAAACTGAGGCCGACAGAATACAAGATGGAGAGATGAGCTTGACAGAAAATACTGGCTCTGTGACACCCATGATAGAGAAGTGTGGCGAATCCTGGGGAAAGTCTATATCCAACGATGGACGTTAAAAGACATGATGATGATGATGATGATGATGATGAAGGTTGAAAGTGACTGAATCACCGCAGCCATCAAAGATAACAAAGGAGTCCATCCTTTCTGTTCATATCGTTCTGTCAACAGACTTGAAAACTGGCATCGGCACTCCATTAGACACCTTTCTGAGAATGCCTTTTTGATTTCGGGAGAAGGAAAGCCTTTTTTTTAATCGTTTCAGGCCCCATTCTGACGGGTTTATTAATAACATTTACATCATCCAGAATTTTTTTTTCCCATGTTTTAGACGTTTCCCGTGGAGAACGTCAGTGATGTCATAAATAGAATTAATTCTGACCATATTTATTCTCGCTACATTCGTACAACCTGTTTGCATGATATATACATAGCCAGCCAGCACAGCTTAAAAACTGAGAGAAACCTATGTTGACAGTTTTAGTTGACAGTTTTTAATTACAGTTACTATTATAAAAATTGAAAGAACTAGGCTGCGAAATTTTACCCTATCCATCTTACTCACCAGACCTCTCTCTGACGTAGATTCTAAAGGTTCTTATTTCAATTAATAACTTTTCTTCTAAAGTGAGATATACTGGTTTAAAGTTAATGGGGGAAATGTAGTTATTTTTTTGGCCGACCTCGTGAAAGATTCCATCAAAACATTCAAGAATCCATTCTCAAAAAATTCTAACAAATATTCATTGTGCATGATAAGGTTGGACCATTTTCTTCGTCTCCACTTTCATTCGTTCACAACGTTTCAGCCGTGTACCCTCCGATCTTTGTCGGACGTTCCTTGTTCTAGACTGTGGAACCACTTCCTCGAACGCATATTCTAGTGATTCCAGAAAGGTCATGAGAACATTCCAGAAGCCAATTGAAATTTTCTGGAAGAATAAAAGACGTTGGATCGTTCAATGAATCTTTACATTCAAAGATTTTTTTCCGGAAGATTCAACTCCTTCTCATTGTTAACACAGTGTTCGATATTTGGATATTTTACATCCAGATCTGGATATTTTTTAATGCGTTCAGATGTAAAAAAAAAATGTGTTCAGATATATCACATCCAGACATATTCTAATTAGACATGGATAATTTAAATACTTTTTTGATATCAATACAAGTTTTAAATATTCATCTAAAACTTTTAGATATTCATCTAATAATATTTGAATATTTTAGATATTGATTTGAGAATATCGGAAAAATATGGATATTCATCTAAAAATATCTAAAATCACCAGATATTCATTAAAAAATATCTAAAAAGATTACACCACCAACCATATACAAAATAGAAAGATTTAAGCACAAATTCAAATATATATACACGAAAATTTTATGCAGTGTAAATGTTAATCTGCCCCTTTCTTATATCTTTGATTCATTTTTATTCAAGTCTCATTGGTCACAACGGTTGGATAATATTTTATTTTTATCATTTGTAGCGAAAAGAGTTTTTATAAATACGTGATATTTTTTTTAGATATTTTTCGGGAAGATTTAGATATTTGTTTAGTATTTTTTGTATTCAATTCTGGATATGAAAATTAAAATGAAGGGGCAACGCCACTCTCCTTTACCAGCAGTCACTAAACTAGAAATTCACACTTTTTGGCTTTAAACGTTGTGAACAGTAACAATGAAGTTATATGCGCCAACCACTCACTCAACTGCGATTGTTTCAGTTCTGACATATGAATGACTTTGTGTGCCATGGAAACAATGTTGTAAGTAACATTCCTACTTTGTTTTATTCATTCTCGAACACGTGCAACACATACCAAGTTCTCACGACCCGACCCGATCACTTCCCAAGTTCATTAAACTTCTTTCCCTACACTACAGAAATACTCACAATCCTCCACTTCATTCATAAAAAGGTTACTACTTTATTGTTTCCGCTGTCATTTCTACGCGTTCGTCATATTCAAATACAAATAAATTTATTTTTTTGTTCAACTATGACACATAACTGACAATAATAAAAAGACGAAAAGTATTTTGTCTGTCAGTTTTTTGGTTTTGTTTCACTCTTCTTCGTATTTCTTTCTCTCTGTTATATTCTCGTAATAAATATTTATACAACAGCTGATGGAATTTTTTTTTTAACGTTATTTTAATGTTTACAAATTATACATTTCATAATATCAGATTTTTTTCCTTAATCATGACACAAATATTTTGACAACAAAATAATCTTATATACAAGTTTGATACGTCTATATCTCGGGTGTCAAGTTCTCAGTTAAAAGTTGGGGCCATACTTATGAATATAGTAATTAAAATGTCTTTTTTTGTTTTTCCAACTCAAAAACAACAAAGGTTGAGACAAACTATACATTCTTGTAATCAATGAGTTTCATTGTAATAAACATTGTGTTAGCAATTAGAATAAACATTGTAGAAAACTTTCATTAAAAAAAAAAGTTAATGTTTTCATTACAAAAAGATATCTGCTGGACATTTTCTTTTTAAGGATTCTTAAAAATAATTCAATTAATAACTAATAAAATAATACTGTAGGTATTCAAACAGAAAATTTATTCTGCAATTTCCAATAGTTTTACACATTATCATTAACTAATCCATTACTCTTGATGATAGTTTTGAAAAACTGGGTTTAGGCACGAAGTTTAAACAATCTGGGTTTAGACTAAGTAAACGCTCACAGTCAGTTTTTTTTCATCACTCAGTAAACAATTTATTTGCAAACAAAGGATAAAAACAAACCAAATATGTGAACTAAAATAACAAGTGTCAATGTTAACTTTCCGTTGGAATTAAAGAATTAAAAAGAAACGATGTTTTTACAAGTGGTCCGTAGCTTGTAGTGGGCGGGTATAATAATTAATTAAGTGGATTCAGAGTTTGTGAAGAGAAAAGATGGCTGGGCGCCACATACTCAGAATCCACTTAATTATTATCCGTGCCCAACACAAGCCAAGGACCAGTGATAAAAATAGTATTTCTTTTATACCTTCATATTCTTGACAAAGCCATCTCGGGCAAAACGTTGGAATAAATAAGAGAAATTGTACAGAATTGCCTTCTCTTTGCCATTTCACTAATATCAATATCAATATATACATATATATATATATATATATGTGTGTGTGTGTGTGTGTGTGTGTGTATGTGTGTGTGTGCTTGTGTAAGAAATGGATATATGATATGACAGAAATTATAAATGCGTTGTACAAGTTATAGGCAAAATGAAGCATGCATCGCATATTAACGGGAGGTCATTTCAAATCAAATATAAGTAATATAACGCATTTATAATTATACACGCGCGCGCGTGTGTGTGTGTGTGTGTATCCATTGAAGCCAAATATTATCTCTTCAATTTATCTCAACTCCCTCCAATGACAAAATGAACATTCCTAAATTGAACTTGACTCTTTTTCTCCCTGATACATATAAACTTCCTCACATATCGTTCCCTACAAAACAACTCGAAAAACACTCGCTACACACTCTACCTCTTCTTTGTTCCATTTCTTTCACTAACACATGTAAACATCTACACACAACGATGTCATTGCACGTGCTTTTGAAAAAGTTGGTAATGAACCAGCGAAATGCACCAACGTGATAATAAAAAATCAAGAGGTAACACTTTTTTTCTCAATTTTTCCACTTTCGACATTGTATAATTACCACCAAAATCTTTTTCGCATCAGGTTAAATCCACACCACTGACATGTATGTGTGTACGTGCGTTACTATCTAAAGAGTAGAAATCTACTAACTATATATTTATTGGAATCTAGGACAGAAAAGGGAGGAGAGATAGTAGTTAGACTGTCAGTCAAATGATGCTGTGAATCACAAAAACTCGCATGATGGAAATTTGGATTTGAACACAATATAAATGTTCCTTTAGTAGATTTCAGTTTGAATAAACGATTCTAATCTCATTACTTACAGAAACAACAACCATCAGTTATGTAACAAACCTTGTTGATACGAACCAGAAGACAACTTTTACTTAATCTATCACTATTAACAAATAGTCCGGTTCCGATGTGGGATGAACTATGCAGGTCAAGGCATTTTAGAGTAGAATTTGTCACGCTGTTGTAAAAAGATTATTCAAGGCTTCTGATTCCAAATCTATCGGATAACATTCACCAGTTTTTTTTTGCAACAAGAAAATTCGTTCGAAATCAGAGCCAAAATTGCTTTTTTTTTTGTGCTAAATTGTATACAAGAGGTTCTAAATAGGACAATGTAACTCAGGAATTAAAAATGTATATCCATGAAATTTTCTGAGTGTACTAAAGGGACACCTGACGCGGCTTTTGCATGTTAAACTTTCCTTTTTGAAAATTCCTAAAAGAATTTTGAATGATAATAGTTTGGGATTTGCGTTCATACTCACACCAATCTGTAGAATTCTGAGCAAAATAAAGTCAACTTGGAAAAAAATATTACAGAAATTACAATCATTCTTTAGGAAGACTTGTTAACACGATGTAAAAGATGACTTACTTGGCTCCTTCTCTCATCACTAAATTATCAAATCTAAAATAAGAAACAGTAAGAGCCATGGTTCGGTCATTGCAGTTTGTAGATAAATAATGTTAAGCTTTTTAAGCATTTTTGAAAGCATCAAGACAGTGGTCACCAACTAGTGGGCTGCGGACCAATACCAAGCCTCAAATCATGTGCTATCGGGCAGCGACGAAACATAACGAGTCGGCTGTTCTTTCCCCCATTCCCAGTCACGTCTGCCACGCCCCAACTAAGAAATATCTGACACGTTGTAATTGTTTTTTAAGGTTGAGCTTGTTCTGCCAAAGGCTTGTTATCATAGGATGATTCTTCGCTTCAAGAAATCAAGCGAAGAATTACCCTACGATGGTAAGCCTTTCGCAAACAAGCTCATCCTTCAAAAACAAGAATATCCCATTCGTCCTAAAAAGAAGGGTGAGCAACCAATACATCTTCCCGATAGTCACTTATGGAGCTGAAACATGGAACCTAACCAATAGACAAACTGAGAAGCATGCAACGCGTGCATGAAAGAATCACATGAGAGATCACAAGACAGCCCAGGACATCAGGGAGAAAATAGGAGTTTGAGACTTTATAGAATCAACTAGAAAACTTAAATGGCAATGGGCCGGTCATGTTGCAAGAATGGAAGACAACCGATGAGCATTGCGACTTACGACATGGATCCTCAGAGATTACATGCGCAACCGAGACCGGCCGAGTATAAGATGGAGAGACCAGGGTTAGGGCTAGGGTTAGATAGACAAATTCAGAAAGTCCTGGCTCCGTGACACCCATGAAAAAGAAGTGTGGCAAATCCTGGGGAAAGTCTATGTCCAACAACAGACGTTGAAAGAACGATGATGATGATGTAAGCCAACCGCAAAATTGAAAGGGATTAGACAAAAACATTTCAGCTGTCAATGAGCGAAGAAGTAATTTGAGATTTTACTCCTAGGAACTCTGATGGATCCCAATATCAAATTCGTGAAATAAACCTTTTCAGACACGAAATTCAGTGTATTAACCACTTATAAGTGACCAATAGTTGACATTGCCGATATTCCGGTTGTAATCAACACTCCTCCCTTGGGAAGTCATCGAGAATATTGACAACATTGAACGAGGCTGAGGAAATTAGCCGACTCGAGTGTTGAGATCATGTCACGTGTCAGCCATATAAAGAACCTAGTATATTATGCCATATGCTTGTCAGATATAGCACTAAAGGCATCATACCTCGTACCGGCCATATATAACACTCATGACATCAGGTTACGTGCCTGCAATATATATATCACTCATGACAGCAGGCCACGTGCCAACCATATACATCACTTATGACATCAGGCCACGTGCCGGCCGTATATATCACTTATGACATCAGGCCACGTGCCGGCCGTATATATCACTTATGACATCAGGCCACGTGCCGGCCGTATATATCACTTATGACATCAGGCCACGTGCCGACCATTTATAGCAGCTATGACTTCAGGGCACGTGCCCACCATTTACAATACATATGGCATCATGCCACGTGCAGGCCGTATATATTACCAATGACATAAGACCACGTGCTGGCTATATATATATATCACTCATGACATCGGACCACGTGTTAAGCCACATGCCGGCCATATATGTAGCACTTATGACATCACGCCACGTGCCAGCCATATATGACATAGCACTTATGATACAATACCATGTATTGGCCATATATAGTACCTATGACATAAAATATCCGAGTTACTCACGCATCTTTTTGCATTTTCGACTCGGTTCACCTCCCCCATGTATCAACCAGTGAATCATACAAATCATGAAGAAATTGAATAAAAAAGAATGGCTGCTTGTCAAAGTAAACTCCATTACGTCGCTGAAATACGATTTTTTTTCGTCTAAATCAGGCTGATTTTTATATCCCATGGGCTTCACTAAACTTTGCTCAAGGCAAGATTTATAGGACACCCACTGCGAGACTATTACACAGATCCTCGGAAGTACTCTATGGTTGGTTTTTACACGATTGTCATTCGTCCAAATCTAAAAATAAATGGACCGAACAAGCAAACATTATTCGGGTCCGCAAGTTTATACCCCGTTCCCGACCCGAACCCAAGAACCTGGAGAATTCAGTCAAATTTTCTGATGGATTCCCATTTGTAGGAAAACTGGTGTCGACAGACATCAGCAAGTCTGTTATTCTACCGCTAAACCAAACAGTAAAGTGAGCAAGCAGAGTAAAGCGCTTACCGAATGCCTGTTTCGTAATGTCCGCCATGATGTCAGATCAATGACGTCACAACTACAAAATGAAAAAAGGCGGTAGCGTTCTCCATGTGGCAAAATGGAAGAAATTTATTCAATGCTTTTCGTCTCTTCCTGGTTTAATCGTATTCGTCAGTTTATAAGCTACAAAGGTTTGGGCCTCGGTAATCTGCTATGATTGTCTGCAATGATTTTCAGGTCATACTGAAACATTAGAATAGGGGTTCTCGAAGTATATCTTTCAGCCTACTCATTCGACTTTTCCAACAGTGTTGGCGTATCCCTTGACAGTATTGCCGATCTCTTTTCGTTCTAAATTTAGCAGGTTTCTTTTTTTGACCGCGCGAAAATCAGAGCTATTTTTAGCAACTTTAGCCAGTTCTTACAAATTTGTTACCCATTTCCGAATAACTTTAAATTCAGCAAATTTAGCCATTTTAGCAATATGAAACGGTCATAAAATAGCTAACTTTATTCCAGTGCGTTTTGCCTTTTATGCTCCTTTTTTGAGGTCGATTTTGCGCGAAATATTTTTTTGAGTTGGCAACCCAGTGCCTTGTGGAGAATATGGTATAAAATGTATGGCTACAGGCCGATGGTAAATCATATTAGTTAGTGGAGTTAGTTTACTGAGCTGAACACGTAGACTCTTAAAACACGTTTAGTCAACGAAGAAAGGAAAAGAAGAAAACTACTCCGTATACAAAATTTGCGTCAAGATTAGGAGGTAGCATTATACTCGGGTATAAAAACAAGAACCATATGTTCAATGATGCGTCCACCATCCGGAGTAATAGTAGCAGGAGGAGGAGGAGGAGGGGGAGAAGAAGAGTAAGTAGTCTTTGAGTCAATTGATTCTCATGCTTGTAAAATATTGTGTTATGGAAATATTCTTCAAGTAATTTCTGACATCTCATACAAAAATGCAGACCTTGTAATTCTATTGTGACATCATAGCAGCTGGTAAAAACAACCGGAGAGGTATTTTCCTAATGACGTCACACCTTTTAATGACATCGAACCTCTTCCTTCTTACCTATTTCCATTGTTTAACGCAACTGGAATCAACCGACCTTTCAAAAAGGATCTTATAGAGATGGAGAAATCTAAAATGATAACATACAGAATTTGGATCTCTATCGTATAATTGTAACGTAAATCTAAATTAATCTTTTTAGTTTTTGTCTCTGCTTGTTTCAGAAAATCCAGTCTTTTTCTCATAACAATATAGCCAAACAGAAAGTGAGAGAAGTAACTTATTCACTGATCAACACTTCCCCCCATCCTTTTATTGATCACCCCCAACATAGCGTAATGCCCACAGACGTTCGTCACGTGGCGGTTTATATTGAGCGACAAAGTAGACCTGTATATCAGATGTATTTAGCGACGGTATTTCATTGGTTGTTGGAAAATGTTTATAATTAACTATGGCTGTATCCAGGGGTCACTCTCCATAAGAGGATATATGTGTACTCGCGCCAGTGTGGTACTTTTTCATTGCTCTGACTGGGTTTATAAGTAGTTGTGGATACATAGTAGACAAAAACATTAAACTGATAAACCACAAAAAATAAATGGTGGCAAAGATGACTGCTAACATTTATTATATGAATTTAGCTTCAATTCATTTTCTTGTTCTGATCCATTTGGGAACAGACATAGAGCGCTAGAATTTTGATATGTTGTAGCTAATGCATAGAGCTTTGAATAAATAGGATGTTGAATCTAAACTAGTGTTCAATTCCATTTGTTCATTTAATCACTAATGTACAACATCAATTATCATCCGATATAGACATACTTTATCTTTTTGGAAAGCTTTATCTTTAGCTATAAGACATTAAAATTTCAGTTCTCTGGCTTTGTTTTTGCATTATGTTATACCGATGTTGATAAGTATCACCATTTTGTCTGAGCATTCCTTTCGGCTTCTATACTTTTCTTGAAAGATCCAGAATGTACTGGCAAAACTAAAGAAATCTCATTTGTGCAAAACATGGTCTTCTGATGATGTCATTTCACTAAAAAAAAAAAAAAATATATATATATATATATATATATATATATATGTGTGTGTGTGTGTATGTGTGTGTGTGTGTGTGCGTGTGCGTGTGTTCAAGAAATAGCTATATAATCTGACAAAAATGACAATAAATGCGTTATATTACTTAAAAACTCTATTTAAAATGACCCCCTATTAATGCACACTGGCTGTATCATTTGATCTCGATAGCGTAAATAGAATAGATAATTGAAAAAAACATTTTCTCTATTTGTTTATTCTATTTATGCTGTCTTGACAAAATGATACATTCTCCGTGTAATAGCAAGAGATAATTTCAAATATTTTCGAATTAATATAACGCATATATATAATTGAATGCGCGCAGATCACTATATAAGTTGTCCTAAATATTTCCATATACCCTTTTAGAGATTCGGTTATTCTTGCTTATCAAGGGTTGGAAAAACGTTAGTTATGAAAAATGGCTACCTCAGTTTAACTTCAGCAATTCAGCTACTTATATTCAATTTTTGTGATTGTTTTTATGATGATATATATTTATGTCTAACGCTACTGATAGCTAGGGTAATGAGTGTTTTTTTTTTTCATTACAAAAGATTCAATTTTTAAGAAGCGAGTCACAACAAACAAGCAATCATTGCAGAACGAAAAGACCTTTTTTCCAGTCGAAGAACCCACCATCTAATTCATTTCAATTATACAATTTATGTAAAGAGAAATTATCATATTTTATCATTATGTAATGAAAATGAGAATATAGAAAAGATATGCATGCGTCTCAAAAGTTAATTAAAAGGACAGTGAACCCACCACAAATCTTTTTGAAGTCAAAGAAGAAACAATGTAATTCAATTCAATTTATTTTAATTATGTTACAAAAAGATTAAGCAATGCTAGTTGTTCTAAGCAACATATTGATCGGCTTTCAAAGTTATAATAAAATTATAAGTTCTGAGTTTTGGTATAATGCTTCTTTCTTACTATAAATCCATTTACAAAAGAAATAAACAACCATAGCTCAAGTTGGACAGAAGTAGCTATATTGCTAAAAATTAGCCATTTTGAAGCTAAGGTTTTCTCAGCCTCAGATAAGCAAGAATAACCTAGAAATTCTATTAAAGCTAATTATCTACTCCACGTACCAATAATCATAAATTATAAAACTATTATATTCCGCATGTATTTAATCAATTAATTCATTTAATTAATTAGCCAAGATATTTGTCTTTGAAAATCTGGTCCGATAATTTTTGCAACTTTCATATCTGGGAATCTCTTATAGAAAGCCAGTGACGTAAACAAAATGGATTTCAATATTTGTTGAAACCGAACCGAGTGCCCTCGTTCAGTCTCAGTACATAGTCATTTGTGGCTCTGGGGTGGTGGTTGAATGTAGCTTTGGGGCAGTGGTTAAGTGCAGCTCTGGGGCAGTGGTTTAGTGTAATTAGTTCTAATTAAACTAACATTGAATGATCAAATTCTCGGGTGCATTATTCAAATTCAGCACTATCTTGTGAGATTAGATTTGAAAGTATAATGGAGTTATTTTTCTGTTACCCAAACATAAACTTAATTTTGTGACCGAAGTTCGTACTTTAAAGGAAACAAGAGTGGATTTCAAACTAAAAAGATCTGCTTCCTTAGTTTATCGCGATCTATCGACCAGTTACACCCAAATCGCGTACAATCATCGAGGTTAAGCGATGTGGAGCCTGGTCATTACCTAGATGAGTGACCGTCTGGGAATACCAGGTGCCATAACCGGATGAGGAGGCATCCCCTGCTGTCACACCAATTCCTATACGTATTAATCACTTCTTTCCTTTTGAGGTCCCAAGCATGGCCATGGGGAAGTGGAACTTGGATACCACACTTCCTCCATACTTAGGGCCGAAACAGAGCAGCTCAACGTCTGGGAGTTGTTAAGACCTTATGAAAGGTGAAGTGTCAGTTTTTGTACCCTGCCTCTGATCAGTTATCCTTAGGATCCACACCCACAAGTTTTTCTTTTATGATCATACCAGATATGGTGTATGGATGCAAAATCAAGAAACTTACAAAACCACTTGTAAACTAACGCAGGAACCATAGAGAGAGCAATGAAAAGAGCAATGTTAGGAATAACTTTTAACTATAGACAGGACTGAATGAAGGATATCTTACAAGTAATTGAACAAAATAAATTGAGATGGACGGGGCACATAGCGAAAAGAAATGACAACAGATGGAGCAGAAGGTCAATACATTGGTGTCCATGAGACAGTAAACGCAGTATGGAAATACCAGAAGCAAAATGGAGGGATGACAGATAAAGGTGTGCCGACGAGTCATGGCAGAGGTCAGTACTGGCACATACAGATGGGAAAAGCCTTTGTCCAACAATGGCCTTATAACACAAGCACACATCATATATATATATATATATATATATATATACTTTTTCATCATGTATATCCTGTTAATATAGTTGATCTGTACTCCTTTTCGAATAAATAATGTATTACCTCGTGTATACGAGTATGTATAACAATTATGTTTCCATGGGTAATTTGCACTTGGATTTTTTAGCCAAATATTTTCGGTGAAATATCATATGTGTATATATATATATATATATATATATATATATATGTGTGTGTGTGTGTGTGTGTGTGTCTATGATGCAAGCTCAATTCTAAAACAAGTTGATATTTAATGTTTTGTATTATATATATATATATATATATATACATATATATATAGAGTGAGAGAGAGAGAGAGGGAGAGAGAGAAAGAGAGAGTGTGTGTGTGTGTGTGTGCATGTGTACGGATATAAATATTTCAAGTCGAAAGACATCGATGAAGATGGAATGAACAAAGAAGGATTCAGTTAAACCTCATCATTCAGGGGAGGGTGTGGCAGGTGGTGCAAAAGCTCGGAATCTGCGAATAATATTTGTTGACCCCACCCACCGAACCTTTAAGGTCCCTCAAGACTCATAAATCTTGTACCATGATCCTTTTGGTAAACAAACATTTCACCATTCCCAAATTGTATATGTACAAATAAATAAATGAATGCAGCAAACCATAGAGTAAAAGAAAAAACAATGCAATTACTTGACGACAATTGTATATACGTCTCCCCTTGTAAATGTTGAAAGATTTATAGGGGAAAAACTGAACGGCCCGTCAAAGTGCAATTCGATGAGCACAAAAAATGATAATCTAAGGCTAAATCTGGGATGGCTGACCATATCTGGAGAGAGAAAGGCGGACACAATCTGGAGAGAGAAAGGTGGACACTATCTAGAGAGAGAAAGGCAGTCACGATCTGGAGAGAGAAAGGTGGACATGATCTGGAGAGAGAGAGAAAGGAGGACACGATCTGGAGAGAGAAAAAGTGGTCACGATCTGGAGAGAGAAAGGTGGACGTGATCTGGAGAGAGAAAGGCAAACACGATCTGGAGAGAGAAAGGCAGACACAAACTGGAGAGAGAAAGGTGGACGTGATCTGGAGAGAGAAAGGCAAACACGATCTGGAGAGAGAAAGGCAGACAGGATCTGGAGAGAGAAAGGCGGACACGATCTGGAGAGAGAAAGACGGACACGATCTGGACAGAGAAAGATGGACACAGTCTGGAGAGAGATAGAAAGGCAGATACGATCAGGAGAGAGAATGGTGGACACTTCCTGGAGGGGATGCTATTGAAAACTGAGAAAAATCAAAAATGCAACCCGGTTCAACATGTTAGATGATTGTACAAGTCAGACAAGTGCAGAGTCCAAACAAACAAAGAAAAAGATATCATCCCAATCCGTTGTTAATTCAATGCTAACGTTGGTGAAAAATATTTTGTTTACCACCATCACATTCGGAAAATGCAACTGGAGGAAGCCGTAGAATGGATCGGCCGAAACGTTGAGCTATCAACGCAAACGGCTTGTAGGAGTTCAATCGTCGGAAACACTCTTCGAAAACAGATGTATTCCTATTAAACTATTAAAGACTGAACCACAAATGACAAACCCACGAATAGCAAACACGCGGCCGGCAAGGGATAAATGTTCATTAACATCTCATTCCACAATATCGGCCAAATAGCGCGTTCGAAAGCAAAGAATTAACATGAAAAGTTTCTAATTTTTTCAACATCATCTTGCTTCTCAACACAACGGTCCACCCCGTCCCAACTGACCCCACACCATCACAGCTGGAAAAACAGTGATAGGGTGGATTTGGGGGTGGGGATAGAATTGGGGGTGGTTGTTGCCGGTATTAAAAACTGGTCGTTCGTGTAAAGGTTGTGGTTTGTGATGTTTTGAAAAGTAAGTGCATGAATTGTTGAACAGGAAGCAGAGATTCTGGCTAAGCTTGGCTGGCATCAGAATGAGATTCCACTCTTTAGAACAGTGTTGCCAACTCAAATTTGATTTTTCCGGCTAAAAATATCTCAAAGTGGCTAAAATAGGCGAGGTCTTTCCCACTTCCGGCTAACGGTGTGGCTAAAAATGTTTTATACTCATTTAAAGTCCGACCATCAAATAAAATGACTCTATACGAAATCCCCAGAACAAATAATAAATAAAAATTGTACATTTTCTCTTATTGAACTAACCAGATTTGTTGTGGTTTCGCTGAAGAAGATTTCGGTACCAGAAATATTCTCAAATCAGAAGTTTAAATTTTATCGATCTTGAGCGGAAAAAAAGTGAAAATTATGAAAAATGTTTCTCCTATGTAGTTTGATTTGCTTTGACTGACCATCAAAATGGATAAAATCGGCTAAATTTGTCTCATTTTCAGCCGAATTTATGACTAGGAATATTGAATACGTATGTTTCGAGTTGGCTGTGAAATAAAATTAAATGGCCAGATCTTTGGCTATCTACTATCGCAGATTTTTATCGGCAAAATATAGGAGTAAACTGGAAAGATCTAGCCGAAAACAGCTGATTTGGCATCACTTGCTTTAGACTTCACCACTACAGTGGGTCGTCGGCATTTCTGGAACGAATTGGAGGAGATTGCCTGGTTGCGGGCAGCCGTGTCTATGGGGGTGTGGAAGAAGGTGTGTGAAGGCACCTGGCTATGTATGGAATTTCGTGAGGTTGGCTTGTACAACTGGACGATGAGAATCACACTTGCACGCACGCATATTCACAAACATACATAAGTTGAGATTATGTATATATATATAAATACACACACACATATACATATATATATATATATATATATATAAAAACACACACATATATATATATATATATATACATACATATATATATATACATACATATATATATATACATACATATATATATATACATACATATATATATATACATACATATATATACATACATATATATATATATACATACATATATATATATATATATATACATATATATATATATATATATATATACATACATATATATATATACATACATATATATATATATACATACATATATATATATATACATACATATATATATATATACATACATATGTATATACATACATATATATATACATACATATATATATACATACATATATATATACATACATATATATAGAGAGAGAGAGAAAGAGAGAGAGAGAGAGAGAGAGACATGGTTTCTTGCAGGGACAGATCTGAAAAGCAAGGGAGGAGACTATTTTTTGAAAAATGCTTCCCTCCCCAGCCCCCATTAGCTGCACCCCCTCCCTAAAAAAAGAAGCTTTATAAATAGTAGTTTGCCTTCTGCATTTCTACTAACATAATACAGTAACAAAGATATATTTGCACAGACATGAATTGCATAAAACATAATTCAGCCTTTGGGGTTCTTTTTTGCCAAATGTGTGATATCACATGTCTTTTTATTGCACATTTTCCATATTCATCACATATTACTAAATGTTGCGCACTGGGCCCTCAAGAAGCCCAGGCCCTCTGCGGAACCCGAATCTCCAGCTATCATTCTCGCTGATGACCTGTCGGTAAGTACCAAGAAAAAAATGGACCAATCAAAAGGAAAATAGTGTAGTACACACTATTGCAAGTTATAATAGCATTCGGTCAAAAGGACAACAGTTCAGTGCAAATATTTTGACTGAATTCGTACTAATTAAGTAATTCAATTTAGTATTATTTTATATCGAATATAGTTTTATTGTGATTTTATCAAATGATTTTTTCAGTGCAAACTCAGTTAAAATATTCATACAACGGTGTTGTTCTTTTGACCGATACCTTTTAACCGAACGCAATTGTAACATGCAGCAGTCAGTACTAGACTGCTGTTTTTTTAGCGGATGTCTTTTGATTGATCATGATTGTAACTTAGCTACGTAACTGGTTGCGTGAGATTGCAACTAAATTTGAACTTTCATATACATATATATATATATATATATATATATATATATATATATATATATATATATATATAAGGATGCAAGTGTGTATGCACATGTATACTCTTTTACATGAAAGCATACGTATATACATATAGATAGAAAGACAGACAAACTGACAAATTAACCCTTTCGGGGAGCACAGGTAATTGAAATTTTTGGCTGCCAAGTCGAGTAGACAGGTACATGAACAGTGAACTGGTAAGAGTAGAAAGGTACGACATGAATAGTAAACTGGTTAAGAGTATATATATATATATATATATATATATATATATATATATATATATATATATATGTATATATATATATGATTTACAAGTATCCGGTCGATGTCAAATTTCGTGCCTAACGGACCCTTCAGCAACCGGCAATATCTTTAAGATATGATATAAGTTATTACTGGTCACTAAAGAGTGCATCAGTAACGAAATGTTGAAATTTACCGGGTTTATTCACTCGTGTATATTATTTTATATATTAATAGCTCTATTTAGTTTGATAAATATAGAACACTGTGATTAAATATCATCAACAACGGATGGAATCTGTTTTCTATTTCTTTCTTCTTTGTATTCTTATAAACTGAAAAAAAAACAACATCACATGAATGTATGCAAGTATTGTCCAAACGATGCTTTAGTTCGAGCGCTTTTGACTGTACATTCAGTCAATGTCGAGGTCATGGAAAATTCGTGCAAAAGGGTACCACCACAGTTTTTCCACGACTTTGACAATGACTGAATGCACAGTCGAAAGCAATCGGTATAATCAATTGTTTTAATCATTCTCCCATACATTGCATCCACGTGTTTTTCTGCACGTAAACAAAACTAATAAAACTGATGATATTTTTCTTGTGTTTCGTATTCGACCATACACACACACACACACACACACACACACACATATATATATATATATAGTGCACAACGAAATTCAAGTGAGAATTTTTGATTATTTCATCATTATCGGGAATGAACTCATTACTGTTTGCTACTATGAAGTTGATCATCTTATAAACACTGTTCGATATTAAAAAGTTAAGCAGTTATCATGAGTTGAGTAGTTTTAACCGAATTTCAATTATTGAACATTGACAATTGACGGGAAAAGGTTAAAATATCAATTTATCGGTTTCTTTAGTAAGTATAAAAAGGTGCCAAGTCTACACAGTGCATGAAAGAGACCAAAATTGTCTCTGATTTCGAACTTGGTAGGATAATTGAACATCAGAATTAGGCCTGGGGCGCCAAATATAAAAACATATAATGTGCCCATATTGTTGTGTTTGGGTTGGGATTTGGGCTAAATGAACGGTTGTTTTTCTTTTCTAAAAGAAAATTTCATTTTATTGTTTGGTTAGGGTTAGATTCCTTAAAAAAATAAAAACTACCAAACTAGCATAAACACTGAGAGAAAGAGGAATCCGCGTATGCGGTTACTTATAACGATTGGAAATTGAGGGCATAGTTTAGCATTATCACTGCATTGTAAATAGAACCTTTCAAATATTCCCCTTCTAAAAACTGACAAATCTTCGAGAGTTTCAAGGTCTAATAGATTCAAAGTGCATAAAATTGGAAGAAGAAAAATAAAAGATGATTGTTACCGTTTTGAAAAGTTCTCCGTTTCAGAAGTTAGTGTTAGAATCATTATCATCATCATCAGTCTTTTAACGTCCGTTGTTGGACATAAACCTTCCCTAAGATTCGCTACAGTTCTCTATCATGGGCGTCGAAGAGCCAGTATTACCTTAATTTGTCTAGTTCATCTCTCCATCTTGTGTTCAGTCGGCCTCGGTGTCTCATGTGATCTCTGGGGATCTATTTTGTGAGATGTTATGTCCATCGGTTGTCTTTCATTTTTGCAACATGGCCTGCCCATTGCCATAGTTAAGGTTAATTCGTTATCAGAGCCCGTTAATCTCCAGCTGGAATGGCAGCCATTTTTAAAACGGGGAATGTAACAATTCCCGAAAACAATTTAAAAGAAAGGATAGAAATTATGAATTCAGCCCCCTGTTTTTAAAGATTCGTGCTTCAACTGATTTGACGTTCTTCCGGCAGCTCCTGTTTTACTCTGGACAACATCAGCAAAACTGAAATGAGAATTCTGACAACCGGGCATCGTAGCATCTCTATGTGCCTCGCCAAGGAATGTGCCCTGAGGAGAGGGGGCGTTCCAGGTGAAGACAGATCAAAGACTATTCATGAAATCACAGGTATCCCGTTTATGACTGAACAGAATTAAAACGTAGCATTTGTTGTTTTACTTTTGATTGAGAAAATAAAGATAAGTTTCACCGTATAGACATCCCTCAAGTCTTTTGCTTTAGGGACTACAGCCCCAGAGCCTCCACCGATTGGAAGGCGTTCAGACATCGATTAAAAAGATGGTATAAGTATAACCACTCTAAAGTATCTATCTAAATTTGATTCTTAATTAAATGTATAGGGGGCGCTACACATGTAACATGAAAGAATCATACTCAGCCTCAAATGGAGAGATCACAGGACAGCACAGTATATCAGAGAAAAGACAGGAGTCAAAGACATCATAGAAACTGTTGGGAAACTCAAATGGCAATGGGTTGGACAAGCTGCAAGAACGGCAGATAACCACTAGACATCACTACTCATAACGCAGATCCCCTGAGATCATATGCAAAATTTTCGCCGACAGAAAGTAAGACAGCATGACGAGCTAGGTAAATTCAGAAAGTACTGGCTCAGTGATGCCTATGATAGAGAGTTCTGGCGAATCTTGAAGAAGGTCTATGTCCAACGACGGATGTCAACAGGCTGCTGTTGATGATGATGATGATGATGATGAAATTGATATTTGTATGACGGTTTATGACGTCTACGAAGGACCGAAATGATTTGCTATCATGGCAAATGAAAACGAGGTTCTCTAGAACTTAAGATTTACTGATGTTTTGGAAAAACTTGGAAATTTTTTCCAAAGTTTTACGCAACACAGATGTTTCAATTTCAGTTATTGTCAGCGTAGTAAAAATAATTCTAAATCTAAAAATATGCATTTCCTGTAGTCGTGCATCCGTTAACAGATATAATGTATAAAAAAGCTACGTGCATCAAATGACACACCAGTTCGGTTTTGAAGTCCAGATGCTTCTCATCCGTCAGAGGATAAATACAAAAATTAAAGATATTTTTTAGACTGGAGATTTATCTCCGGCTCCCCGGACTTATCCTTTTTGCAGGGGCAGGTCACTCCGTTGCATCATCATCGGTCTTTCAACGCCCGTCGTTGGACATAGACCTTCCCCAGGACCTACCACATTTCTCGAACATGGGCGTCGCGGAGCCAGTATTTTCTGAATTTGTCTAGTTCATCTGTCTATCTTGTATGTTTTCGGTGTCGGTTTTGCATGTGATCTCTGGGGATCCATGTTGTGAATCGTGATGTCTATCGGTTGTCTTTTATTCTTGCAACATGACCAGCCCATTGCCATTTGAGTTTTTTAATAGATTTTATGATCTCTGACCCCCGTTTTCTTTCTGATATATTGTTCTGTCTTGTGATCTCTCCATGTAAGGTTGAGCATGATTCTCTCATGCGCACGTTGCATGCTTCTCAATGTGCAGGTCCACGTTTCAGCTCCATAAGTGACAATCGGGAGGATGCATTTGTTGTATACTTTTCTTTTTAGGATTATTGGGATTGTCTTGTTTTCGGAGGTCGAGCTTGCTTTACCGAAAGCTTGCCATCCTAGGGTGATTCTCCGCTTGATTTCTTCTCTTGTGGATTGTTGCATAAGATGCCGGTAATCTTGGCTTCGTGGTTATGATAAACGGCCTCATCCATCCACTCTTCAAATATGTTTACACTTGGAGCTGTAACTGCATCTTTAGAAAGGCTGATCCAAATTGGTACTACGCGCCTTGTGAAGCTATTTGTTCTCAGCTTTTCATCTCTTCATCAGAGGTGGTTATGAAATCAACTATGACAGGCACAAAGCTGGTCACTTGAGCCTCTTTGGAGGTGTGCAATTGCAAGTACTTGTAGTTGACTATATAGTATCTTCTTTTGAGGATTTCATGGAGATTGGTTGTCCTTGGTAGATGTAGTGGTCTACTTTTTTCAGCTCTGCATTTTCGATAGTGATCGTTGTGTTTGTCTTCAACATGCATGTTGTACATGACATTCGTTTTGTTGAAGTTCAGGTCAAGACAAATTTCGTAGCTTTCTTCATTGAGTTCGTCTTATATTATTAGGAAGTCATTAAGGTTCTCAGCAATTGAGATGATACTGTTGGCAAATATGAGATTACTTAATTATGCGCTGTCTATACTGATTCTTAATTTTCCCAGTCTAGGTTTCGGAAGACCATCTTGAGGCAGGTTGCGAGGAGTTCGGGTGAGTTAGGATCGCCTTGTCTTACCCCTTTTCCCAGGAAGGACTCAGAGTCTAACACACAGAGGAGAAAACCATGTTCAACATCACATGAGGAGATTACAATACAGCACAGTATATTACAGAAAAAGTGAGAGTTAGGGATATCATAGAAACTATTAGAAAACCCAAACGGCAATGGGCTGAACATGTTGCAAGATTGACAGACAACCGCTAGATATCACAACTCACAAGTTCAGAAAGTACTCACTCTGCAATGCACATGATAGAGAGTTCTGGCTGATCTTGGGGAAGATCTATGTTCAACAACAGATGCTAAAAGTTTGATGACGATGATGATGATGATCAAAAATCTTCAAAAACAGGAAACCACTGTTTTTATTCCTGCAAGCAGCTAGGATAATGAAGAGTGCCTGCGATAACAATCCCATTAATTCTCCTAAAGAGGATACCGATCTCCACACTATGCTCAATGACACAAGCCAAAAGTCTGAATCGTCTAACTGGCCTGGCTGCAGGGGACAAGAAATGAACGAATAGAAAGTTGAAAACTTTTAAACCTGTTTCTATCGGGTTTTGAAAAATAATAGTTTGTAAAAGGCATATCGTAGATGCAATAGGATACAATCTCAGTGAAGTTATGTCCCCGTGGTCGTTGGGGATTTAGAGTCTCGTGGTATCATATCCCCTTGCAGCCAAGCCGGGGTTGATCAGACCTAGATTTGTTTCCGAGTGGGTCTTCACTAGTTTTCCCTCCATCTTGACAGTGGGTACATCATGACGAAGATCTTTCTACGTCTTGCTCCCAAGTTTGAAGTCATTTCAGTAACAATCAATGGAGAGAGAGAGAGAGAGAGGGCAGAAAGAGTAGAGGAAGATGGAGAGAGAGAGAAAGGGAAAACAGAGAGAGAGAACGAAAAACAAAAGAAAAGGGGAATGAAGAGAAACAGAAACAGAAAGGGAAGGGGAGAAAGAGAGAGAAAGAGGAGGAATACAAATAGTGAGAGAGATAATTAGAGAAAGAGCAAAAAAAAAAAGAAGAAGAAAAGAGGAATTGAGAGAAAGAGAAGGGCAGAGAAAGAAAGAGAAAGATGGGGAGAATGTGTCTGAGAGAGAGAGAGAGAGAGCGAAATACAAAAGAAAAGAGCAAAGAGAGAAAGAGAAGGATGGAGAGAGAGTGAAAGAGGAGGATGGAGAGAAAGAGAAGGAGAAGGATGGAGAGAAAGAGAAGGAGAAGGATGGAGAGAAAGAGAAGGAGAAGGATGGAGAGAGAGAGAGAGAGAGAGAGAGAGAGAGAGAGAGAGAAGGAAGACAGTTATGATAAGTTTTCGTACAAAATTTGAAGACAAATATCTGAGCAATTTTAGTGTTATTGATAGATAAAGGCAAATGTACGCCGAGAAACAAAACTATTTATAAATTGAATACGTAGACATTTTATTTCGAAAAGATAGACAAGGAAATTTTATGATGGAAAATAACAAGGACACATCCAATAGTAAAAAAAGTATTGAAGATAAGGAAGACAGGTCTGATTAGTCACTCGATAGAAACAGTTACATGACCAACGTCTAATAACAGCGTACCATGTTGGGGATGATCAATTAAAAATTAAAAAATGGGGTGATCAATGGATGAGATACATCTCTCACCTTTTGTTGGGCATTGATCACTAAACGAGGGCACAAACTACGGACCTATTTAGCAAATATTTACATGGCAAATTGAAAAACTGGAAACCTATTTACGGGGGAGGGGATTGAAAAATAAAAAAAAAATGTTTAAATTGAGGAATTGATGTTTAAATTTTCAGGATTCTTTCTCCACTGGTGCAGCCAGTCCGTGTGATATATACATACAGACAGTCAGCCAGATCCACTTAAGACCAGAAGAAACCTATTTTGTCAGTTAGGGCGATGGGAACAACCTTTAGACCAATTCAGTAGAAACTTACGTTTCAAATTGAACCCTTCCTCTAGAAAGCTATTGAGGGGGTAATTTTCAAAAACAGAACAGGAAAAAATTCTTTAGACTTAATAAGGAGTGAATGCTTGAATTTTTAGTTCTTTAGCTTCATTAATATGGCCTGTACGCGTGATATATATATATATATATCACGCGTATCATATATATATATATATATATATATATATATATATATATATATATATACATATATATATATATATATATATATATATATATATATATATATATATATATATATCACGCGTATCATATATATATATATATATATATATATATATATATATATATATATATATATATGTATATATATATATATATATATATATATATATATATATATATATATATATATATCACGCATACAGGCCCTATCAATGAAGCTAAAGAACTGAAAATTTAAGCATATATATATATATATATATATATATATATATATATATATATATATATATATATATATAGCCAGCTGGACCAATTTGAAAACTGAAGAAACCTATATTGACAGTTTTTGGTGACAGTTTTGGTTGACTGTTTCTAACATCTCAGATATTGAAGCAAAGATAGAAGCGACGGCCATTACGACAAGGAGGAGGAGGAGGAGGAGGAGGAGGAGGAAAGGGTAGGAGGAGGAAGAAGAGGAGGCGTTGATAGAAGCAAATACAGGAACTGGGGAAGGAGAGAAAAAATGGCGGGTGGAGGAGGTGGAGGAAATATGTTCATAATTTGGCACAACTAGTGACAAGCGGAGGCGTGCGAAAATAAATAACATATACCACTGGATATACGTACTTATATGTACATATATAAGACAAAAGTTGCACTTATATATTTAGTGAGAATTTTTTTTTAATGGCAGGCATAAAAGTGCGCGCGGTGATGTCAGCAGCACTGGGATACAAATAAAAGTACTTATACATTCATTATATATATATATATATATATATATATATATATATATATATATATATATATATATATATATATATATATATATATATATATATATATATATATATGTTTGTGTGTGTGTGTGTATCCTATACGAAATAACAAACTATGTGCATGACAAGCGATATATTTAAATCATAACTGCAAAGGAGGTGGTGTTTGATCAACACTGTTGGGGTGCCGTGTTGATATATGTTGTTTTGTTTTTAAAATCCCCGAAACGGTTACATGGTAAACAACTGATGATCCCAACAAGAGACAATTTATACATTGGAAAATAGGGGAAAAATACTGAAGAAAATAACATAGATTTCATTGATAGATATTAGGAAATAAGAGACTGAAGTGACAAAAAGCTTTGAAAAAGTTTTTTTAATGCTGAGTGTTTAAAACTGTAAAGCTCTTTAAAGTATATATATATATATATATATATATATATATATATATATATATATATATGTGTGTGTGTGTGTGTGGTACCGATCAGGTTTGCAATATAGCAATGTCTGATACGTGATGGATTTATTTCTTGGAGTGTTCGATACATTCAATTTTATACTCTAAGAGTCAAGTCATTTTAGAGTAGAGCTGGAAATATAATAGGAAGTGGGTTTGCCACACAAACAGGTGTATGCTTCTGCTCTCTCTGAGCTTCATCAGGCCTATCAGTCAGATGAGGTCCGGGGGGGGGGGCAGAAACATAAATTTATTTGTGTAGCGAAGCCACTTCCTATATATATATATATATATATATATATATATATATATATATATATATATATATATATATATATATGTATATATATATATATATATATATATATATATATATATATATGTAAAGAGTATATATAAATAGGTACAGAATACTTCAGTGTGTTTTAGTTAGTGTGCACAATATTCCTTAAGAGTATCTTAAATGTATGGTTCCATACGCAAATCCTCAAAATCCTGTTCTGTGGCTGTAATTAGGAGCGCTAAAATCGGTTACATTTTCCGTTTCCAGATTTATGTATACATATATATGTGGACAACCCAAGAATTCTATATAATACGAAGTCAAAAAAAAGACTGCAAATAGTCAAAGCTCTTATGATTGAGGAAAAGACAACCTATTATATTGGTGTTCTCATTTCCGACGTGTTTGTTGCACATGATCTTTGTCTTGCTGGAGTTCATGTGTATGCCGACTTTCTAGCTCTCATCATTTAGATCATCAAGCTATAAGTCAAATGGCAATGGGCTGGCCATGTTGCAAGAATGGCAGGCAACTGATGGACATTGCAACTAATGACATAGATTCCCAGAGATCACATGCACGACCGAGGCCGGTAGAGTATTAGATGAATAGACGAGCTAGACAAATTCAGAGATACAACCAATTCATCCTCCCGATTGTCACTTATGGAGCTGAAACTTGGAACCTAACCAAGAGACAGACCTGCACACTGAGAAGCATGCAACGTGCACATGAGAGAATCGTGCTCAAGCTCACATGGAGAGATCACAAGACAGCATAGTATATAAGGAAGAAAACAGGAGTCCAAGACATCATAGAATCCATTAAAAAACTCGAATGGCAATGGGCTGGCCATGTTGTGAGTATGGCAGACAACCGATGGACATCACGACTCAGGCATCCCCAGAGATAGCTGAGGCCGACAAAATACAAGATGGAGAGTTTAACTAGACTAATTTGGGAAATACTGGCTCTGCGACGCCCACGATAGAGAAGTATGGCGAATTCTAGGGAAGGTTTATGACCAACAACGGACGTTAAGAGACTAATGATGATGATGAGCCTATTATCAATGTAGTATCTTTCAACATTGGCATGAATATTCCAACATGAATGAAGTGCCAGCACGCCGCATTGGTTCCATTTACCCATTTTAATGGATCTATTTCTGATTAGTTTAAAAATCAACACTTAAAATTACAGTACAAAATCATAATTAAAAAAATGATACTAATTGATCCTTTAAATACAAGAATTACTTTTTCTTGATGAATAAAAAGATAAAGAAAGATCTTAAACTACCATCTTTGAAATGTTCTTTTTTTTAAAAATCAATGATTTTGATAAATGATCTTCGCGTGAACTAGAAAAATTACCAAAAAAATTAAATTGTCTGTGTGTTATTTCTAACAATGTGTTTTTGAAAGAAGGGTTACTGCCTCGTTATATATTCGTTGTAGTTAGGGTCATTAGGTTGTTGCAAAAGCGCTAAATCTTCGAATAATCTGTTATGGTCCCTAGCCCCCCATCCCAATCATTTAATTCCACAAAACCCATACATTTTGTACCATGAACCTTTCGATAAACAAACACGCTACCTTTCCCAAATTTTAAATGTACAAATGAATGAATAAAGCAGACCATACAGTATTGCTGAGTGACAAAAAACATATTTTTTTTTAAAAACTTCAATACCGTGGATTTAAAAAATTATTATGTCTAAAACATCATTCGACTGGTTTGCTAGTGTAAAGGAGTTTTTAATTACGATTATCCCCAGGTTCATATTGTCTAATAAAAATTTATAGTTGATAATTTTCTACAATCTTTCTTCTTATTGATAGCACAATGATTATTACGATAAAATAAAGATCACAAGTTCGATACGTTTTATCTTCACATGTTACTTCTCATCAAAAGTCCGTGGCATATGCTATATCATAAATATATATATGTAAATGTATATATACATTTATGATTTCCTAAAATGTTTACGTTTTGTTCATTTTGTATAGTGTCTTTTCTATGACTCAGTTTTTCAAGGTAGGCCGCAAAAATTCACTGTGCGCTAGAAGACATTTTTCTGGTCTTGGTACAAATGCTGATTAATAAAACACACGAATCTTTATCACTTAAAAATGACCGGTACTTTAATCTTTTCACGCAGTCAATTACTTATTTGTGAATTAGTTGGTACCCGGCTATCTACTTGTATTTGTTCTATCTACTTATCAATAGAGATCTCAAGATCAAATATGTTGATCAGAGAGGGGATGGGTGATCGTCTACTCAGAGAGAGGTTGGATGTTTATTCGAATACACAAATCCAGCAAGGGGTTGTCAAAGAGCATTTAAAATATCACTTATCAATAGGGGAGTAATTCCCTCTTGTATCCAAGATTTTACTTGCGTACAAACTTATCATGTGACTTCCAAAATTAATAATTGTATCGGTAAAAATTCAAAAATCAGATATTGTTTCTAGTAATGAATATGTGATTAAGCAGGCCTAGGGGAGCGAGAAACAAAGGGGAGCAAGACACCCAAAGGATCTAGACAACCAGGGGAGCAAGACCCTAGCACTTACCCAGTTTAATCTTATTTTGACTTCTTTAAAAAAGTAAATGACTTTTTTTCCACTTGATGCAAAGGAAAATGAATTCGGGGAATTTGGTCGTAAAAATAAATGGTACATTCAAGGGCGAGAAATGAGGAGAAGGACGATGGCGTGTAGATCTCTCAATTTGCTGACTAATACATCCACAGATTCTATGAAATTGTTCTTTGGGTATAGCTCAGATGTAAAGCAAGAACCCCAAAGCAAGAGGGCTACTGTGAATTCGTGGAACTTGTAGCAAACGAAAACTCTTACAGAGGAAAGTAGCTGTCATCCTTTGAATATCTTAATGTAAAAGACAACAGGTCTGGTTAGTCACTCAAAAGGAACCTCCACGTGACCAACATCTTTTGGCAGAATGCTGCGTTAAGCGTGAAAAAAGAAAAGAAAATAGGCAATTAATGAAAAGTTACTACTCTTGATTTTTGTTTGGGCAATGATTATTCAATCTTCAAAAAAAAAAAAAATAGAGGGGCACAAATAGGTGTCATTTTAGGATAAACTTATATGGTAAACTGAACCCTTAACTAAATTTAGGGAAAGAATTTAAAAAAAAAAAGTAGACATAATAAGGAGTAAATGTTTTTACACTCTCGCACCATTAGTACTGCATGTACGACTACTACATACATATATGCATAGCCAGCTAGACCGACTTGAAAACTAAAGAAACCTATTTTCACAGTTTTGATGACAGTTTTTGTTGACGGTTTCTGATTACCGATTGCGTTAAAAGGACAGGGAAGTAAATCCAGTTCAGGATCAACTACGTAGCAAAAGTAGAACATGCTACAAGCCCCGTATTTTTAAGGACTCCGCGCTAAATATTTCATTATCAGCAGCAGCCTTTTAGCGTCTGTCGTTGTACTGGGACGCTCCTCGCAGAGTCAGTATTTTTCTGAACTTGTCTGGTACGTCATGCCATCATATTTTCTGCCAGCAACAGTTTCGCATATGATCTCTGATGATCCATGTTGTGAGTCGAGATGTTGGCTGACATTCTTGCAACTTGATCAACCATAAGAGTTTTCCAATAGTTCCTACGATTTTTCTGACTCTTTCTTTTTAAGACTTATATGGGACCCAGTTAAACCCATAGAATGGAGGGAAGAGATCGATTCATGCCTTTCCCGTGAGTAACAGTGCAAAGTGAAGATAAACAGCCTCCGGTCGCCGATCCCATTGTCCATGCTCTTACTAACTACGCCAATCGCGCCTCCAAGCAATAGGAACTCTCAAATACGGGGTGCCCCCTGAAGTAACGCCCAATTTATTTCAAAACAATTTTATTGGTGCAATAGATGGACTAATTGAATAATCACAGTCAAAGCAATGCATTACACGTAAGGTTTTATGTGACTATTCAGTCAGTGTGCAACCGATCTACGCACATTCTGATAAAGTTCAGCCAGTGTTGCCCATTCAAAAAGTATTTTGCTAAAAAGTGCTAAAAAGCACTAGTTAGAAAAATAGCAAAAGAACGCCCAAAATGGTCATAATGCACCAAAGAGATAATGAAAATAGTCAAAAATACGCCGAAAAAATACCCCAAATGATTGAACACGCCTGCGCTAATTTACAACTTTTCGCACTGCCAAAACAAGAAACGAGCAGAATTTAGTGCAAAAAGCGATAGATTCGCCAAACCGAGTTCAATGTCGGTGGCAACTTTCTCTTCTGTTCTGGTAATCAAGTCTTGTGCAAGACTAGTTCGACGAAAATTAGAATGGTAGCTGGTAAGAAGGACCTGACTCCTTAAGATATGGTATGGTGCGATACCAGCCACCATACAAGATCTAAAAACCAGAATAGAAGAAAAAGTTGCTACCATCGACGTCGAAATTTGTCGAAATGTGTCCAGAAGAGTCGTTGGTGGACTGCATTGAAATAGACGGACGTCAAAACATGTAACGCATTTCATCTTTGTTTATTATTTCAGTGGTTTGTTTATTGCTTCAACTGTTTTGAAGCGAATCGGGAGTTAATTTTTGGACATCCTGTATATACAGACACACATCAGGTTTTCTCTCTCATTTTAGATGTTTCTCTAATTTTAGCAATTGACCTGGTCGGGAAAAGATTACAGCCAATTCCTTCTAAACACATGTTAAGCAACGTGGAACCTTTCAGATGAGCAAATGTCTTGGGATACCAGGTACCTAGTATATATTTGTGTGTGTGTATATTCGTGTCCCGGTACACGCCCACACGTATTAGTAAGAAAATGGAAGTTGATTATCTGATATCCCCACACTCTCCGAGGCCTCCGTCGGTCAAAGTTGAGCATGGGAGAACATGTTTTAGCTATGATGTCTGGGCGCTTAGTATGGAGGAGGTTTTGTACCGAGGTTCCACTCCCCCTCTCGACCATGCTGAAGGCTTCCAAAGGAAAGAAGTGCTCAATACGTTCGGACATAAGTATGGCGGTAGAGGATGCCTCCCCAGCTGGGGAGTCACCCATTTACAGGCACGACGTTGCTTAACTCCGGTGATCATATGAGACCCGTTGTATCCTATACAATTTGGTCGGAACCTTTCCACATCCTAAACAAATTCTAAAATATGAGAAAGCATCAATATTTCTTTGAAATTATCAATAGTAATAATAATAATAATGATAATGACAATGATAATAAACCAAAGGAGTGGTCATAAAAACAGATTTCTAGGTATGAAGTCCTGGTCTACGTCACACTTTTGACTTTGACAATTAATTACATTGATTATTATATGTGTCCTCACATCTCCATAAAACGCTTTTCGGTCGGTCAGTCCCTTGGTCCCAGTTATGTTCGATAACAGAAATCATTTTTTTTTGTAAATAATACACACAAAATATTTCCGTATCGCAATATTTTACAAGTCTGAGAATCAGTTGACTCAAAGAAAGACTACTTGTTCTCAATCCTCTTGCTCTTCCTCCCCTCTTCCATCTGTTATTACCATCAGGAATGGTAGACGCACCGTTGAACGTGTAGAATAACTGACGAGCAGTGACGAAGCTAGTCAAGAATACTGGTTCTAGAACTTTCTACATGTACGACATGAAGGTCAACACACAGAAGTCTAAAGTTACTATTCTATCAAAAATGAAAGCATATGAAGTATTTGTATACACATGGCATTTTATATACTTGGATATAGAGATTTGAATTACAATGAGTTTAAAGAGTAGCCTTCTGTTGACCACGAACGGATTTTTATTATTCTTTGATTTTGTTTTTATTACATTCTATATTTTTACATTATTCTCTAAATTCAGCATTTTTACCGCGTCATTAAAACAAGAGTAAAATGTAATTTTCAATACATCAGTTACAACGAATTCTTTCATGCTATGTCAGTTGCATCCTGTAGCGTGACAGAAGACATCTGCACACTGCTACTGTTTGTGCAGATGATAAACAGCAAAAACAACTCTAGTGACAGCCTCATCATGTGCGATGATCTGATAAAAAAGAAGTTTCCAGCTTTAAATACTTGGGGAGCGACCCTGTCAAAGGATGACACGTGTACAGCTGAAATCAGCATCTGGATCGCAGCACTCACTGCAGCAATGATCAGGTTCAAGAAAATGTGGAGAGGCAAGTCATCGACACGGTTGGCAGAAGCAGGAAGACGACTTTACATCTCCTACTTCGAGCACAAGAACAATGGGTATGTAGAGAGCAAGGGAGATAACCTTATCGGTCCCCAGGAACCACTCCTTGCACATCGTGAAGCAGATTATCAAAAATCCAGTTTTGGACACAGTTAACGAAAACGCTAAACTAAAAAACCGCGAGAAAAAATTAGCAGAAGCTGAATCACTAACTGATAACTTTTATTATATAAATTTAGATTCGGTGCGGGCTTTTTTTTCGCTCTAAAACCCTTATATGAAGCAAGACTCGTTGTTTAAAAGTAAAGCCGGACTTTATATGAATCAGGAGGAGATGATATCAAATTCTTCGAAGATTCTTGAGCAATGATTTCCAACCAATGTGTGCCGCGAAGCATCTGTTGGTGTGTCGTGAGAGTTTCAAGTACTAATGCAAATATGCACAAAATTTCCAAAACCTTTCGAAAACTATGGCAATAAAATAATGAGCCATTACTTTGTTCAACTCATGAATACATTATTATCATTTTTTCTTTTAAATGATCGAATAAATCCATTAATACTGATGGTGTGCCCCGACCATTAAAGCTTCCAATTCACTGTAATGTGAGAAGAAAAAAGCTTGAAAAAACCTGTTCTAGAGATTTGATATATTTGACAGAGGGCTTTTTAGTTTTACTTGGGATAGTTATTCTAACTAATGTAGTAAATGTTGGTGTGAAAAAATATGTCATAGAATTGCAAAAATCGAACGAAGAACGGAAAAGGTAGACTAGGATCATAAGGGGCTCTAAAACAACAGGTAACAAGCTTAGCTGCTGCGGGGCCAAACTCCACTCCAATCTCAATCCCAACCGAAGGTGATTTCTGCAACTTTTTTATTGGATATATGATAAGTAAATAAAATATCCCAAATGACATCCTTGGTAGCTCAGTAATGATAAGTATATATATATATATATATATATATATATATATATATATATATATATATATATATATATACATATATATATATATATATATATATATATATATATATATATATATATATATATATATATATATATATTATTTGCGGTAAAAGTACTAATTTATTTTACTTTTTATTGGTGATATTTTTGCCTTGCTGATCAACGCTGTTCTCAATCAACGTTGAATTTCGTTCATGAAAAGAATGATTTAACAATTGCATCACGAAAATAACAAAACAATTCTTAACAAGACCTTCTGTATTGTTCCTAAATCAGTTTGAAAACAGCGTTGACCATCAAAGCGAAAATATCACCAATAAAGATTAAACAAAGAAGTTCGTTCGCTAAAAACAAAAATAAATGTACATACGGATATTTTTTTGTAAACAATGTTATTAGAATTAAATAAGCCCTTGCGTATCTGTAAGATGAGGTTTCGTAGGTATATATAACTGGTCAGTTTGTCTCAGTCAGGAAGAGAATCGCCTGCTGATCATTCGGTCGTGATTGCAAATCATGGCAAGAAAATGTTCATTTTTATGAATGCATTTATTTATTAGAATGAAATAAGCTCTTGCGTAGGTCTAAGATAACTTTTCTTACACTTTTTAGACGTCAATTTAGCCCAGATTGTAAGTTAGATGGCCGATTCAAATCGCAGCTGGTCAATACTCATTTTACAAATGTATGTATTTATTCAACTTAGAGACAATTGTCCTTGTTCTTGTTGTACTCATTCAAAACGGATTCAAAACAAAGTCAACTCCTGACTTGGAATGGAGTTTGCCAAAAACAAAGCACTTTGCAAACGGGATATTAACTAGCAAGCTACTTTCTTGCTAGTGTAGGGAATATGATCCTCACTAAGTGCTATTGCTGCTGTGACCTTGTGCCAGACCAAACAACGAACGTGATTTTCCATTTTTGTCCAACTCCTGTCCAAGTCTAGAGTTGACTTCGTTTTTCTATCGTAACAAGAATCCTCACAATCCTCACAAAATCAAGGGGAGTAAACTCACAAATCAAACCAGTATGTAAAATTAACATTCCCGATAGTGATTTAATATCGCGACCAACTGATTGGAAGGTGGCTCTAGTACCGACTGAGCAAAATTAACAACTCTCTCATATCTCCGGAAATTTGTGGTAGAAATATGCAAGAGTTTATTTCGTTCTCAAAAATAAACTAGTAAAATTGACATTCCTCTACCGTGATTTGAATTCATGACCAGATATCGGTAGCCGGCTCTCTGACCAACAGAGCCAAACTAACAAGTCTTTCATGTCAACGAATTTATTAGTATATACAGGTCTGGTTAGTCACTCGATTGAAGCTGTCATGTGACCAATATCATGTGTTTTGGGTGATCAATCAAAAAATTGGAAGGGTGGTCAATGGATAAGTTACTTCTTTCGCCTTATGCCGGACAGTAATCACTAAAAAGTCAAAATTTCAAAAATTAAAAAAAACAAAAGAAAACAATCGGGAACAATCTAGTTTATTTAGCATGAACTTAGATTGCAAACTGGACCTGCTACTAAAAACTTATTTAGGAGAAAGGGAGTGCATGTCTAAATTTTCAGTTCTAGCTCCATTGATGCGAACTGTATGCTTGATATATATATATATATATATATATATATATATATATATATATATAAATACATATATATATATATATATATATAGATATATATATATATATATAAATATATATATATATATAAATATATATATATATATATAAATATATATATATATATATATATATATATATATATATATAAGGCTATTTGAAAACTAATGAGAACTTTTTTGCTGCTTGACTGTCTCTAACGGAACAAAACTTGCAGAAATCATTCTCAGTCTAAACGGAAGTAGATATGGACTTTGACCCTGCAGCAACCAGGCTTGGTATTTCTCTTTTTTCTTCAGATAAACTTTTTATTATCCTGTATTTGAAAATCAGAATAAAATTGAAGATCGTGTCGAAAATCTCAGATTGTAAAGGCAAAGACATAGCTGGAGTCTTTTTTTGAAAATGCCTCTTTGGGGGCAATGGAAGGAGCCACGACTATAAGGAGGGGGGGTCCTTCCGAACAAAGCAAAATCCTTCGATTCCTGTCCATGTTTTGAACGACTTTTCAGTAGCGTTACGACCGAAGCGCGTTGGACACACTGATTCTCCGTCACACCATCACAGAAGTTAAGCAACGTCAAGCTTGGTCAATACCGGTTTATGTTCTAACTGAAAATGATTTCTGCAAATGTTGCATTGTTATAAACTGTCAGACACCAGAGCAGTTAAAATAGGTTTCTTCGGTTTTCAAGTCAGTCTGGTTGTCTATGTATGCATGCACCATGCGTACACGCAGTGTGAATAGAGCTAGATGAGTGAACTTCTGGGAATACCAGGTGCTGCGAGTAGATGGGAATCATGTAGAAAACCTCCCATGGTGATCCCGGTAATCCTCCTGGGGACGAGACTGAATCCAACACTAAGCTCAATAACACCAGCCTAAGCCCCCTTAGAGGCATCCCTGTTCCCGAATCTCCTCACTGGCCTTGCTGCGAGCGACAAGCAATGAATGGGGAAAAAAAACTACTTTTCCAGTCAGGTTCTTCATCGATGGAGGAAATTCAAAATTCATACACGTCTGGAATGTAAGGACAACCCCAACCGATTCCGCTGGCATCATGGGGAAGTGGTCGTGGTCGTGGACGTCAACTGTGTCTTCCGGCGTTTAAAACATTGGTCGAGTCACGAGTACTGGTGAACAACACGCCGTTGTCGTAGCTGAGTGAATGCTGATAGGTTGAATAAGCACTGAATCTGTGGTGGCACATTCTGCAAATTGTACTTTAATATCACCACAGCCACTGCCACAACCACCCACCAACACTCTTTCCCTCTCCGCTGCTTCGTCCAAATTATTGCCTCTTCAGTTTCCACCTCCTCTTCACTCAACACTACAGCTGCAGGGATGCCAAATCAGCTGAATCAGCCATTTTCAGCTAGATCTATCCGATTTTTTTTACTATTTGGCCCAGTGGTATTCAAACTGTGTTCCACGGAACCCCAGGGTTCCGTGCGACCTTTCTTGCGGTTCCACAAAATAAAGAGACATTTTCACTGTGTACTTAATAATTCTTCATTAATTAATAGTTTATACCGTTTTCAACACATTATGACTCTTCACTAAATTCCAGATATTTATTTTTAATAGTTACGTTAAAATTCAAAAGATCTTCGTTATTTACGTGACTCGGATACTGTTCAGTCAGTAATTGTTGATATGTATATCTCCTTCAGTAAGTTTTGTTCTTAATATTTCATTTGAGTTAGTGTTTTCTTTCCAGGTCTATACACATTTGGATAATAACATAAACGAAGCCAACATCCGATTTTTATACACATATGTTAATACATACATACAAACAAAATCATTCAATTTCATTTTATAGCTAACTTAAAACATGTATAATCAATATTTTTAGCCATAAAGTTTGCCGAAAGTAGGGACAATCTGGCAATTTTTAGCATTTTTAGCCAGCAGTTCTGGCCGAATAAACAATCTGCGTTGGCAACATCACTGCGAGGCAGAAATACCAAATAGGCAATTTTCTCGTCAGATCCAGTCATTTTTTCTTATCTAGCAGATAAAAATCTGCAATAGTAGAAAGTCGGAAATCTGGCCATTTAGAAAAAAATGATTTACTAATCTAATTTCATTCTATAGCCAACTCAAAACTTGCGTAGCTAATATTTGTAGCCATAAAGTTATCCGACTGTGGAAAATATGTAGCCGAATTTAGCCATTTTTATCCAGCAGTTTTGGCCAAATAAATCATAGGAGTAGGCAACATTGCAGGCTGACTCTCAATCCTTTTGCCCTGTTCGACGCAGGTGTCGAACTGGTTTCCTTTCTGTTGATGGACATGGGCCTATTACATCAACACTACGAGTGGTATCAAGGGTGAGGAACAGGATATTTGGAAACACCCCCAGCCCCACAATGGAGGGAGCACAAGGGGCTTCATAAACAAAAGTTCACTCACTGCATTCCTATTGACCAATCCCACTAGATGTTGGAGTAGGACCCTCAAGAAGCAAAGCCAAGTTGAAGCAGCTACCCTATCGGTCGAAGGTTCGATTCCTGCAGCAGCCCCGTTTTTCTTTAATTGTTTATTCTATTTACGCTGACTTGGCCGAGTGACCCATTCTCCTTGGATCAACGAGATGCCATTCCAAATAGTTTCAAATGATGTAATGCATTCATAAATACATACGAAGTAATAAAGTGAAGTTTATTCCTACTTTTGATTGGGGGGGGGTTGAGTGAATGACTAACTTTGAGGTATGATCACGTTCTCCTTACAGTACATGTGTTTTTTTAATGCATGTTATTTTCTTCTTTTTTTTCTTTTTTTTTTCTTCTATCAAAAATGCATCTCAATAAGACGCTTTCCGGTCGCTCGGACAATCCCAGTAACGTTAAACAACAGAAGTAAAGAGAAAGGAAGATCTGTGACGTCATAAAGGTATGACGTCATTAGGAAACCGAATGCTATGATGTCATTATAGAATGTTGGATATTCTTGTATTTTGGAAAAAGCCTAAAATGACCCTAAGATGGTCAAAAAAGGAAAAAAAATGTCCATTTACCATTTTTACAGGAAATAAATTCTCGGAATATTTCTATATCACAATATTTTACAAGTATGATAATCGATTGACTGCAAAGGAAAACTACTTGCTCTTCCCCCTCCTCCTCTTGCTACTACTATCACAGACGTGGACGCATCGCTGAACCTATTGTTCTTGTTTTTTCTGGTATCCTCCTCTTTTAACGAACTCTAAAACTTAAGGTGACTTCATTTTTCTACCGTAACAAGAACAAAGACAACAAGAGCAATCCTCGCCGAAATTGAGAGCGTAAACTGATACATAAAACCCATATTCTGCTACTGTAATTCAAGCTCACGACCGACTGATTGTCAGGAGGCTGTCTTACTGGCTGAGCTACATTGATGATTCTTGGATATTAACAGAAATTTATCAAACAGATACACAAGGGTTTATTTCATTCTAATTAATGAATAAATTTATACAAAAAAAAAAAATTTATACATTTTTTATTTATTATGGATACAATACAGAAGTTGCGGTAATCATCTTGAGTCGGAATAGAAGTTGAAGTGAAGTTTGACCCAGCATCAACTGGACTTTTCTTTTTTTTTCCCCCTAGATTACTCTTTCTGTCTTTTGCTTTTTGAATCTATACCAACTTTTAATTGTATAAGATTGCTCCCCGGAATTTATGTATTAACAGATGTCCCGTTTAAGCACACGCGTGAAAACACACACACACACACAGACGAACACATCTCTTCCTTTGAACACACACTTCCTTTTTTTTAGAACACGAACACACATATACACACACACACACCGATTTCTATTTCTCTAACATACTCACACGCACATTTCTCTCTCTCTCTCTCTCTCTCTCTCTCTCTCTAACACACACTTCTTTTCTTTCTGACATGAACACACACACACACTGTTTTTTCCCAACACATAAATGCACACACACAAACACACGGGCAATTAGAGAAAGAGAAATGGAGTTAAACGATGTGTCATTCAAGTTATACGACCCCAACCTTTTTTTCCTCATCACTAAAATACGGCTGAGCCCATGCATGAAACATTTGTATATTTAAAAAAAAAAGTAAAGATTTTACTATCTCTCTAAAATTAAAAGTACATGGTCATGTATACATCCATTGAGGTGTGTATAAAGTGACACACATACATCAACTCACACGTATTTACATAGATATGCCGGCACCAACATGTTCTTTTATCTGTATTGAGAAAAGAACTTGGGATAAATGATAAAAAAACATCGTTACTTTTATGTTACAATCAATTAGTGATATTGCAAAGTTGGCGAAATCTTAACGGGGTTTTAACCCCCCCCCAATAAATACGTAGTTTTAATTTGATTAAATGTTCATTTAATCAAAACAGGGATATAAAACTATTTTTTATCATCAAAAGTTTGCGAAATCAATTTTTTCCTACAAAAAATAAGTAAATGCGTCATTTCAAGTTGACATGAAAAATATAAAACAGCAATTTTCAAGAATGAAAGTTTATGTAATTAAAGCAAAATCATACTTCTTTTACAAACAAAAATGAGCAAATTTTGCTGATCAGGCAATTTCGCTGATTGATATACATACATATATATATATATATATATATATATATATATATATATATATATATATATATATATATATATTCTTCCATTCAGCAGGAGGCCTCCAGCAGCCCTGACAACAATGCATAGCTCCTGGCAGTGGACTCTAGTTCCACATGGTACATTTTACTACAGACTCACACAGCACACACCACTGATGATGGGAAGAATCCCGAAACATGTATGGACTATTTACTTATAAGGATTAATAAACATTACCACCAAACACTTCACTCTCGAGTCTGTCTCACTCTGTAAAGTACACATTATACATATATATATATATATATATATATATATATATATATATATATATATATATATATATATATGATTTTCCCGAGCGAACACAATACAAATTAACGTTCATGATATACAATGCAGGCACACACATGAATGTCCGCTGGATGGAAGGGCAAACGGGTCCTACTGAATCAGACCCTCTCACCTGGGGTGAGGTGAGTTGAAATTTGGACACTTATAGTCAATAAAGGATAATGGTGGTGTACAATTGCTTGATGTAAGGCTAACTTGATGTACCGAAATCAAAATATGATATTATTCTTTGCAGGTAATAGGGTTGCCTACAATATATATATATTAGGAATATATCCTTCGGCCTCCTTCACTACGGAAATATATCCTTTTATATCCTCTGTCCCTGGAGAAGTGACAGTGAATGTCTATGGATCCGCATATATCCTATAAAGCAGGATTCCCAAACCACCCACAGCAACAAGAGAAAAGATAGAAGAAAACGAATCAATGAAAATAAAAAGAAGAGAAAAGAAACGATAAAAGAAGATACTCAACGGCAGTCATCGAGAAAATTACCGTAAAATGTAAAGGTTTCAAAGCTATTAACAGAGCAGAGTGCAAATAACTCTCAAAGATAATGGAGACCTCACAACGGATACAGACCGTACTGTCGAACACGTCCAAGAATTCCACTAAAGACCTCTATTTTTCTAAACAAGCGACATAGAACAATGGTCAAGATATACAAGACCAGTTCGATAACGCTCATTACAATATTACAATATTTGATAATCATGGCCGGTATTTCAAAATGGCATGGAATATCAGCCCGTTTATGGAAAGCGATTTTTATCTTGTTTTAACGGAGTTTATTTTTCTCTTCGATGGTAATGCTTGCAGTGGCAGTCCTACATTTTTGGGGCCCTGAAGCTTGAAAAGTTTTTTTTTGGCCTCCTTCGCAACCAGGAACAATAGGGCAACATCCCACAGGGTCCAGTCCTACCGCCAAGATACGCGTTGGCTTAGGTAGCATTTTGCTTAGCGACCGATCACTTATCTTTGCACTTGATCTGCACAAAAACTGCATTGATTTTGTTGAAAATTCCACACATTAAAAATAAGTTGCTATTGGGGCCACTCCTAGATTAGGGGCCCAGAAGCTTAAGCTTCATTAGTTTCATAGTGTCTCTGCCACTGAATACTTGTCACGAATCAAGTGCGAACCAAAAAAGAAATCCCGAATTCTCAAACCCAAACAGCTGTCTTTTTGTCGAGTCATAAGTTGTGAAATCAACAACACCTGTTGCTTGCTTAAGGTCAAACAGTTCATTCATTCATTTCTTGTCGCTCGCAGCCAGGCCGGTCAGAAGGTGATTTGCACTATTGAGCATTGAGTAAAGATCGGTTTCCACCTTTGAACGATCAACGGGATTACCACTGGAGGCTCTGCACATGATCCAAAGCTGGTTTCGGTACTTGATAATTCTAGACGGTCACCAATTTTGGGACCGACCAGTCTCGATAGAGCTCAACTTCGGCTGTCCTACGCGATTTGGCCGTAATTCGTTTCCCAAATGAAACTTCCTTACTGGAATTGACTTTATTTTTCTACCGTACGAAGAGCATCAAGAATAATCCTCACCAAAATTAGGGGTGTAAACCGATGTATAAAATTCACATTGCCCCACGGTGATTTGAACTCAAGATTTATTGACTGATCTTAATTGACAAGTCTGACAAAATAACAAAATGTATCATACACTCACACAGGGATTGCTTCGTTTTAGTAAATAAACTAAAAATACATATATTTTTCATTTGTTCTACGTACAATAAGAAGTCGTAGAAACTATCTCTCGTTGGAATAGAGGATAAAGTAGCTTTTAACCCTGGAACAGACGTTCTTTCTTTTCTTGTATTTTGTATTTTGATACTCGTCCACACACACACGCACGCATGCACACACATTTCAAATCCACGGTATTCAATCTCCTTCTCTTTTCCTCCGTTATTGTTTTCGTATATATATATACATATATATATATATATACATATATATATATATACATATATATATATATATATATATATATATATATATATATATATATATATATATGATACCATTTTTTGCTCACAAAGCAAAGCTCCTGATGGTGGACTCATGTTCCACACCAAACTTATAACCTCTAAAGGTACACACACACACAAGCACCCACAACTGGAAATGGGAATACCACCCGAAACATGTCTAGACCATCAATGGAAACATTGACTAATAAATAAACCTAACTACCATACACTTTCACTCCTGAGTTCGTCTCACTCTCATAATTCAAATATATATATATATATATATATATATATATATGTGTGTGTGTGTGTGTGTGTGTTATATTTTGGGGGGTTCTGTTTCACAAACAAAAGGACAAAATTTCCCATGTTTTGCTTATTTATGCTATGAGCATTTTAGGAACATTGTTATGAATATCCAAATCTAAATTCTGAGTACCAAAACTTGAAAGAAAAACAAACCCTTAAAATGTCCATCTTAACCGTAAAAAGAGCAAAAAATATTACGAGTGAAAAAATGATACGTGACTTTCACCAGAGAGTTTCAACAAAAAACAAAATCAGTGATCATCTTCAAATAAAGACTTATTAATAAAAGATTCATTTTGATACGCATTAGAATCATAATACACAGCTTTCAAGCTTCAAAATAAAAGAAAAAGCTCGTATATGCATAAGTACACTTGCACTTACCTTACTTAACTGATACTGTTAAGCAGAATCCAATAAAGTCTACGTTAGCCTCACCGAAATTCGAATATATAAACACGGAAATGAATATGATTTATAAATAGGAACTTTCTTGAGAAGGGGGAAAGTAATGGAGATATGAATGCTTATATCTGTACCTTGCATAATTGAATCACCATAGCCCGTGCATGTACCAGAACTAATAATCTAAAAAAACATATAAAATTATTTTCTGATTTTTTTATCTAGAATTATCTAAAAGAAAATTCCAGCTCAGGATTTAGGCATTGTTGGTCTAAAATGACCGTAGTGACCCCCAAAAGTACTATTTTGGAAAAAAAGAAATGACCGTAGAGACCCCCAAAAGTACTATTTTGGAAAAAAAGAAATACAGAATTAAGATGGTGCTCAGTGATGTACTTTTACTAATTTCAAGATTGTAGCCCCAACAATGTGACCAGAAGCACCCAGATACACACACAGACCGATACTTACACATTGTCTTGTAAAATCATTTTCTATCCGTCAACAATGGCTTCGAAGAATTCAATTTACTTCTCATCAGTATTCTCAATTTAGATATCTTATCATTTTGATAATTCTAAAGAGCGAAAGTCAAGGGAGATAAATAATAGAAACTGAAGAAAAATCTAAAATCTGTTATTTGTATTGCTTTTTATTAGATTTCTCAAGATGAGAAAATTCAGACTTGACACTGTACTGCTCCGTATACTAACTAATCAGGTGGATATCAACTTCGTAAAATGGCCAGTTATCAAGTAATCGCAGTGCATGCACACACAAATATTTCTTCAGTTGCAGTTTGATAGCCACAATTTATGATCTTAGAGGGAAAGTTGATAAGAAGGAAATGCAAAGACGGACGCAACAATGATCAACTTGAATGTATAGAATATTCCATAACAAGTAAATATTGAAAATCCTATGAGTCTCCATATTATATAAAAGCTTAAATCATATTTGTTGGTTTATTTGTCTATTCAACACAAAAAGTTATACCCCCTTCCTCTCTTTCAAGTTGATTAGATACAGAAAGAGAATAAAACTTATGTGACTGACAGCTGCCACTTAGTGTTTATGTGTAAGTGTACTCTTTCCCATTATTCAAAGCTAATTGAAGAGAATAAAACTTATGTGACTGACTTATGTGAAAACTTACGTGATTTTTCTGACTATACCAGTCAATTTATACGTACGTCTTTTTTCTTCAAACAAATACGAGAAGAAAGAACATGCATAAACCACTTCCAACAGAAATATTTTCAGATAGTATCTTGGAAGGTCAACGATCAAAATCGAGAAGGCAAAGTTAAAGAAAGTAGACCACTACATCTATCTGAGACAACGGATCTCCATTCAAAAACAAAAAGAGCCCATTAGTTTTGAAAAGAGGAGTCCACAACCAATGCCTTTTCCCGATGGTCACCTATGGAGTTGAATCATGGAACCTAACCAGAAGATAGGCTTTCAAACTTAGAACCATGAAACGTGCACAAGAAAGAATCATGTTCAACATCACAAACAATCCAAACAATTTTCTCAATGTATCCATGAGTGCAAAACTATGCGAAAACCTACAACTAAAAACGTGTTTCTTGTAAAAATTGGTGAGTAATGGAGAAAAATGTTTTTCACTTTTAAATTCAGTGACCAAAGATACTCAAAAATCAGCTGGAAAAAATCAGGTCATTTTTTAAATGTAAACCAGTAAATTGGTAAACATTTTTCTTCAATTAGCAGTTTAATGCAAGCCGAAAGAGGAATCTATTCGCAACTTTTCAATGAGAAATTTCAAATCTACTTTGTAGCACCAAAGTTCCAAATTGATGAGGACAGCAGTCCGGAAAAAAAATCTATATATATTATAGAGAATTTTATGATAACTAAAATGGCTGATTAGAGACCGAATACGAAACTGTGACCAACAAAAAATAAGCTAGTGTGACGAACTAGGCAAGTTCAGTAAGTATTGGCTCCATGGTAGAGAGATCTGGCGAACATGGGGAACAGCACTAAAAAGATGCTATTGATAATGATACTGCTGCTGATGATGACAAAAAGAATATTCTGATGTATAATGGCCGTTCCCTGCTTATTTCCTCATCGATAATGTCGTGCGATTAGGCACACAAAGGCAATTGTAAGACCCACTTCCAGCTTGCCAGGCTGATTGAAGCTTCGTACTACTTACAGCACCTGGTATTTCCCAAAGGTTACACATCTAGGTACTGACCAATCTCGACGTTACTCGTATCCAAATTGACCGTAACCCCTTATCCCCAGATAGAGGTTCCTCTATCCTAGACCTCGTGCTGAGTGCTCTACGGAGAGGCATCGAATACCATTTTTAGTCTTTGGTATGCCTCGGTGCTGGATTGAATCACGACCTATCAAACCGGAAGCGAGTAGCCAACCACTGAGCCAGGGTGACGCTTTCATAAAATGCCAAGGGACAGGTATTGCTTGCTATATTCACCAGCTAGGAGAAGTTCACAACATTTATAATCATCGACAACCTTTTAGCGTCCGTCGTTGGACATAGATCTATCATGGGCATCGAGGAGCTTATACTTTAAGAACTTGTCTTTTCATACCATCTTTTTGTGGGTTACAGTTTCGCGCTTGTTTTTTTTTGGGGGGGGTCCACGTTATGAATCGTTATGTTTAGAGATTGTCTGACGTTCTTACAACATAACCAGCCCATTGTCATTTGGTTTAGAAAATAGATTTTATAATACCAATGACTTTGTTTTGTCTTTATAATAATTTGCTGTTTTGTGAAAATTTTCTCTGATGTTGAACATGATTCTCTCTTGTACACGTTGCATGGTTCTTAGTTCGAGGATTAATCTTCAGTTTAAGTCCCATGTTTCAGCTCCATTTGGTGACTATCGGTGCCAACTTAGAGGAATCTTTCGCCTGGCCCCTCCCTTTGAGGATTTCACAGAAATTGTTTGCCCGAGGTAGATTTAGTAGTATACTTTTCCCATTTCTGCGTTTCTTTGGGGGAGCTCAAATCTTGGAAGATAATTCTTACTTTTGCTTCGGTCAATAATTGAAGGAAAGCAGAAATTGTATATTTAGAGCAAAACTCAAACTCCCATCACAATCATAGCCTGTAATTCGTGTACAAATGTTGGCTTATCACTTTTAATCACCATTGTGCATTAAAAAACTCCCGGTCGGTATTTTTTGCTTTTACTACTTACATTGACAGAGAGAGAGAGAGAGAGAGAGAGACAGACAGACAGACAGACAGAGACAGGGACAGAGAAACAGAAAGGCTTAATGTAGTGTATTTTTCAGATTTTTCTTGATAATTCCCTGGGTATTTGTTGCTTTGATTTAGGATATTTTTTCAGGAACAAATAGATAGTTTTCAATTTCTTTTGTCTCAAATTTAGAAGTAAAAAGTTCGAAAAAGTTGGCAGCGCTGCTCGTTGTGTTCTGAATTTTTATCATGCGTTAATGACAGCGTGTTCGTACGATTTTTGAACGTTCAATTTATTTATTGAACAACCTTGCTATCCTTATAACTTTAAATGGCGTCGACACATGATATAGAATTTGAACGAAAATGTGAGAACTTGAATGTGGTACTATGATGGAGTGAATTTTTGTTTCGTCAAAAATGGATAAGGAGCGTTCCATTCGATTTTTAGCGTTCGCAGCCAGGCCATTCAGAGGATTGTGTTATTAAGCGTAGTGTAGAGATCGGTATTATAATAAAAATTAAAATGATCACGATCCTCAGCTGCTTAAAGCACTTAGTATATCCTGTTGGTCACAAATCTAGGTACTGACTAGGTTTAAGATTGCTTAACTTCGGTGAACGTACAAGAGCCGATGTATCCAACCTGGTTTAGCTGTTATTTTCAAGGACAGTAAAGGTGGCGAACAGAGTAGAAAATGATCTTAACGACACTTTTTATTTCCAAGTAGTCTTAGAACTATAAGGGGTTCTTTTTAGACACGTGATTGGTCTATAGTTGTTTGTTAAATTTCCTGTTTAGTTTTTTTTTTTAGATGAGAGTTGTTCTGCCAATGGTCATCCCGTCAACACCAATAACAGCGACGATGAGGGCAACAACAACAACAGTATCAATGGCGATGATAACAGGTCTGGTTATTCACTCAATAGAACATAATCAACATCTTCGGAGAGCGTGCCGTGTTGGGAGTGATCAATCAAAAAATTGGAATAAAGGGTGATCAATAAAAAGGTTGCGTTTCTCGCCTTTTGTTGGATCAACAGAGGCAGTAATGAAGAGAAGTAAAGGAGAATGTGAACAAAGACTATGGAGAATTCAATATACATAAATCATAGCTGATGAAAGATAATGGACATGGCTGCGCAAAGGACACTTGAAGTGCGAAGCGGGATCCCCCATCATGGCAATGCAGAACAAACGCATCGAGACAAGTTATGACAAAGTGAGGATCGAAAGAACCCAGACAAAAAGCAAATGGTGCCTCAGTGGAGAAAAGGGCGAGGCAATAAACCACATCATCAACGATTGATATTTAGATTTTCAGCCCTCTAGCTCCCTTGGTGCGGCCTGTACACGCGATGCATATATGTATAGCCAGTCAGCCAACCAGCCAGCCGGACTAACTTGAAAACTGAAGAAACTTATGTTGACAGTTTTAGTTGACGGTTTCTAATAAACGGGTTCTTTTAGAGTGTTGGTCACCTTCAGTCTTCCATTCAACAACAACAACAACGACGACAATAGCACTACTACTACTACTACTACTACTAATACTACTACTACTACTTCTAATAATAATAATAATAATAATAATAATAATAATAATAATAATAATAATAATAATACACAAATGCATTAGGACAAACTATAAAGCAAAAACGACCGGCAGCAAATGCCATCTATTTAGGAAAAGGGATGAGATCGTAAAGCACATAACAAGTGAATGTAGTCAACCAGCCCAGAAGAAGTATGAACACAAACATGATACTGTAGCAACTGTGATACACAGGGAACTGAAAAAACGAATGGGATTCGGCCATGCGGAAAAGTGGTACCAACACAATCCGGAGGCAGCCCTGGAAAATGGAAGTCACGTATCACTCTGGGACTTTAACTGGCCACTCCATCCAAGCGAGAAGACGAAGTTGAAATCGTAGACAAGAAAAGGAGAACCAACCAAATAACAGACGTGGCCGTGGGATCACAGGGTAAATAGGAAAGAGAGTGAAAAGCTAGGAAAAATACCAGGACCTGGTAAGGGAGCTGAAGAGGGTGTTGAACAAGAAAGTCAGGGTAGTACCAGTGATCGTGGATGCACTCGGAACCGTACCAAAGACACTGAAAGCAAGATTAGAACAACTCGGAATAAGAGGATAGATTGAGACTATACGGAATACGGCACTACTGCACGAATACTGAGGAGGGTGCCAGAAATATGTGATCTACGACCCCTGCTGTTAGCGATGGCCTAACAGGGAGAAGAGGAGGGAGGGAAAAATAAATAAATGGTGTTGGAGGTGCAAACCACAGCACTGCTGTGATAAGTGAGGGAGATATGAGAGCAGGGCTGGAGACCCAAGGAGACCTACTGTCACTCAGCCTTCAGCGATAACCACTGGGCAGCTGGTGTGAAACCGTAACCTGCAACACTGCTGCGAACTGTAAAAGTGAGGAGAAGAGGGTTGAAGACTTGAGTAGACTTGCTGTCACTCATTCTCCAGCAGTGACCACAAGGCAACTGGTGTAATAATAATAATAATAATAATAATAATAATAATAATAATAATAGTAATCATAATGTTTGTGATGATGATGATGATGACGACGACTTAAAAACTGAAGAAACCTATTTTGACGGTTTTTGGTGACAGCTTTCGTTGACGGTTCCTAAGAAAGACCTGGAGATCGAAATCAGCAGATCATGGAGGATGGAGACAAAAATAACACAAGTCATCGGAGCCTCGGGACTGATGAAGAAGGGGACGGAAAAGTTCACCATCCGTATCCAACGCAACAACAGCATCCATACAATCCAGACGATCGCCTTACACGGAGCAGCCTACACATTGTGCAGAATACTCTTAATAAAATGTCAACTCTCCTATAGAGCATCAGGACCATCATTTCGACTCGGCTCCATAGGATGCAAAACAAATCATTAAAGAAAAATAAATGAAATAAGGCTACGTATTGCAGGGTTAAACTCCACTCCAACTTATATTCTGACTGGAGATAGTGACTTCGATTATCACGTTGTTGATTAGAGAATTATAAAAACATACCGGGTGACATCCCCACCCTGCAATAAAAAGAAGAATGCAGAGGATTTGGTGGACTACATTCGCTAAAATAGAACTCGAATGGATCCCGAATGTGTTCGTAGAAATTCACTGATAGTTAACTTAACGATAAATAACTTGTTTCGTAATGGAAATTAGCAAAGTTTTAGCAACTATAATCCATCGAATCTTTCAACTTCTGCAAATATTCTATCTGAATTTGGACTAATCAAGTAATTTCAGGTTTTTTTTCAAATTTGAATGAATAAAAGTTTTATTATGATTTTATTTTTTTTATTTCGTACCATACAGGAAGAATAGGACGATTAATAGTTTAGTTTTCAAAAAATCATACTGTTATTATAAAATCTAATTACACTGTTGGTATTATGACTGAACGCGATTGTAACTTACAGAAGTCCGTAATACAATGTTGTCCTTTTGACTGATGCCCTCTGTCAATGCCTTTTGAGCGGTTACCCATTTATAGCCAGCCAGCTAGCTTAGAAACTGAAGAAAACTTTATTGATAGCTATGGTTGATGATTTCTTATAAAAACGAAAATAAAGAGAAGAAAGAATGAAGGAAAGAGAGAAGAAGAGGAAGTGAATGATGGGAAGAAAGAGAGAAGAATGGAATTGTTAGAAGGAAGAATACGGATTGAAAGAAGGCGGAAGCGAAAGTCAGGAGAGAAAGACGAATCGAAAGTACGAAACGAACGAATGAAGAAATCGGCGAAAGAAGAAAAAACATAAGAATGAAAAAAAGAAAGAAAGAAAGAAAATGAAAGAATGAGTGATAACCGCGAAGAAAACAAATAAGAAAAGGGAAAGAGAGAAAGAGAGAGGAATAGAAAGAGAGAAGAGATGAGAAGATGGAGAGAAAAGAAAAACATTCTGATGATGTGTCCACGTACCAGTTAAATGGAAACCGCGGATAGGTGGACATCTGATAAGTAACCCACGGATAAGGGGGAAACCACCGAAATTGAAACTGCGGATAAGGGGACCCCTGAAAGGTAATTACAGATAAGAGAGTGCCTTCGAAAAGTAATCCTAGGATAAGGGAAGACCACTGGAATTGAAACCACGGATAAGGAGGCAACTTGGAGGACCGCGGATATGGAAACTGCAGGAAGGGAAACTAGAAATGAAAGGAATTATATCCTAAAAAACAATTTTAGTTTATCATCCCATGCTTAGTCTTGCTGATGACATGATGTTCAATCAATCACGAGAGTTGATTGAAAAATAAAGGAATAATTAATTGTTCATTGATGACGTCAGTTAATTGACCCTGTTATGGAGATGTTTTGTGATCTCGCAGGGGGAGAGTTATGTTACTTCTCTCACCTTTTGTTGAGTAGTGATCACTATAAAAAGTGTGAATTTTAAAAAAAAGCATGAATGTTGTTGGATATGAGCTAGGACACTAATTTAGCCAAAAATTACATAGCGAATTGATCCCCCAAACTTCAAACCTATTTAAACAAACGTTTTGACAGACATAATAAGATGTAAATGTTTAAAATTTCAGCCCTCAAGCTCCATTGGTGGGCATGTAAATGTAATACATACATACATACAGCTGGACCTACTTTAAAACGGAAGGAACCGTTGTTGACAGATTCTAACAAGCATTATGTCTGAAGTAGTTCTACTGTCTTTGAAGAGTACGGGTCAGCAGATTCAAAGTACGTATTGTACTTCTCTGCAGGGCTGCCATTTTAGCTATTTTCTGGCCAACTTTCTGCAAACCGGGCATCTTTAAAGGCATTTGGCTATTATCTTCTTGGTTTGGCCGTATTTTATTTTTGGTAATTTTTGGCTTTTTTTAAAAATTTTCCTTTTTGTTAAAAAAGAATTAGCAAATAATTTTTCTGCTTTCTTCAAGACACTGGCTTCCCGAAGAAATTCGCCCGTTCGGAAAAAAAGTCATTTTTACAGTTATGCAAGGTTTTTTTTTTACAACGTAATTGCAATGCTAAACTGGGTCGTATGAAAGAAAAAAGTTGACTTAGTTGCAGTAGTATTTTTGACAAATTCTCATTTTCAGTATACATTGCCATACTGCAATGTTTTTCATAATCAATAACGGCATTTGGCCATTTATTACGTTCTTTCGCTCGGAAATGTCTCCAACCATTTGGCAACTCTGCTCATTCACCAGAACATTGTCCTTTGTCAATGAATCATATTGCATTTCGAATGGTATTTACCCTTTTATTTTTGATACAATCATTGTTTATTTTGTTTCAGATGTTTTAACGGGGATTAACTTGAAAAATCAATTGGGAACAAATATTTTTTAATGTTATTGATACATTTATTACGGAAACAACTACTGCCAAATACTGTCAAAAATTATATTACAATGTCAAAGGTTTTTTTCCCTATTTTCTCAACAGCGTTATAACGGAACGATATCAACTGAAACAACGTTAAACGAGGATTTATTGTACACCGAGATACAATTACAAGTTTTCAATTCGAACACCATTCACACACACACACACATACACACTAAGGGTCTCTCATGCTGACATACACCCTACACTACAAAAAAAAAAAAAAAAAAAAAGTAACAACATTGACCTGTCCACACGGTATCTCTGAAAGTTCTGATTAGATTTCAATGAAATTCTGTGGAAGGGTTAACAATGGGGCCAAAAAGCAGTGGTTAAATTTGGCGGCGGATTCAGGGATGCTTTTTGATTGAGAGATATTTCTCCGTTTTTCCCTATACATCTATGTATACGACTACGACTGTTCACACGATATCTCTCAAAGTTCTCAAAGAATTTCAATGTAATTCTGTGGAGGCTACGGAAGAATGGATCAAATTTTGAAGTAGATTCATGCACATTTACCTCCCCCATGTCGTGGTTGTATATCCAAATTACATAATATTAGAATATCTAAACTATCTGCTCAATACCTCCGTTAGTTCTCAATGAATTTAAATGACATTCGATGGAAAGGTGGACAATAGGCTACGAAAGAACCGATCAAATTTTGGAGCGGATCAACGCATAATTACCTCCCCTATGTCGTAGTAATAAGTTCAAGCAATATAATGTCAGTTGTATGTCGTGTCAGTCCACACGATATTTCTGAAGGTTCTGAATGAATTTTACACAATTCCTCCCACTGATAATAGCGCTGGCAGTGATGTGTACTTTCTGAGTGCTTTGTAATTTAAAAATAGAATACTCCTTTTAAACACTTGAAAACTTACACGTCAATATAGAACAATAACACGTTTACACACTCACTTATGACGCAAACGTTTAGAAGTCATGACGTGCATGAGGGAAATAAACAAACATCCCCTCCACGCGTTATACAAATATGCGCAAAAGTACGTTTAAGTATATGTACATACAAATATTTACAAGTTAACGCTAACTGGTCTGGTTAGTCATTCAATAGAAATCGTCATGCGACCAACGTCCTCACGAGAGCACCCGTGTTGGATGTGATCAACTTAAATTGGAAAAAAAAAGGTGATCAATGAATAAGTCACTTCTCGCACCTTTTGGGGGCAGTGATTGCTCAAAATGTCCAAATAAAAAATAACAACAACAACAAAAAAAAAAACAAAAAAAAACAGGCAGACGCAAACTAAAGTATGGATTTAGCATAAATCTATATTGCAGATTGACTCCCCTGCACAAAAAAACAAACAGGAAGGACATGAAAAAGAAAAAAAAAGGTTTTTCTAGACATAATAAGGAGATAATGTTTAAATTTCAGCCCTCTAGCTACATTAGCCAACCTGTACGCGTGATTCATATATAGCCAGACTGACCAGTTTGAAAAATAAGAAAAACTTAAGTTGACAGTTTTAATGACAGTTTCTAATATATATCTACTCAATATCATAAGTACACACATATACACATATTTTTATACACAGAGCTGCTCAAATGAATTCACCCGCGTATGTGCACGCACACGCACACACACACACTAAACCAATATGTATTTTTTATAAATGTCTACGTATATTCCATTAGTATATAAGCAAATAAAAACTTACCCACGATCGTGCATACACATCGAAGGTTTTTTAATGGATAAGTGGATCTCTTTAAGCATGCCGCCCTTTTGCTACTTGCAAGGTCACCGGGCATTGTCCGACACAAGACAGCTTACTATTCTTGTACTGAATTATTATTCGCTCACGTGCTTTTGTTTTTGTAACGGAATATGTGCATTAACAACATGCACACACACACAAACATGCATGCACGGACACACACACACACACACAAGCACGGTGTGGGTGTACAAGTCGTACGAATAGAAAATATCTTCTATTCTATAAAATAGCGCAGGACATGGTGAGAGTGTGAGAGATAGATGGAGAGAGAGAGAGAGAGAGAGAGAGAGAGAAAGAATGAGTAAGAGAGAATAAAAGAAAAGAGAGAGAGAGCAAGAGAGAGAGCATGACAGAGAGAGAGAGAGAATGAGTAAGAGAGAATAAGAGAAAAGAGAGAGAGAGCGAGAGAGGGAGAGAGAGAGAGAGCACGACGGAGAGAGAGAATGAGTAAGAGAGAATAAGAGAAAAGAGAGAGAGAGCAAGAGAGAGAGCATGACAGAGAGAGAGAATGAGTAAGAGAGAATAAGAGAAAAGAGAGAGAGAGAGCGAGAGAGAGAGAGCTCGACAGAGAGAGAGAGAGAGAATGAGTAAGAGAGAATAAGAGAAAAGAGAGAGAGAGAGCGAGAGAGGGAGAGCACGACAGAGAGAGAGAGAGAGAATGAGTAAGAGAGAATAAGAGAAAAGAGAGAGAGAGCGAGAGAGGGAGAGAGCACGACAGAGAGAGAGAGAGAGAGAGAGGGAGAGAGAGAGAGAGTTTGCCAAGAATCTTTGTATTACAGAGCAGGATCTTTCTGTGAGTCTCTCAATTCGGTCGAAGTGTTGCCAAGTGAAAATAGACCAAAATTGGAAAGAAAAAATCGGGAAAAGTGCATGGGAGTCACTAACTTGGTTATAAAAATATTTCAGGCTTTTCGGGAATATTTTAATTACGCTACTGACAAACAAATAAGCAAATAAACTTTGCGTTTTATCGCTACAGAATTCAATGAATAAATATAGTTTCCTTTTATAGAAGGGAATTCTTTTTATATCATTGTAATAAATCGCTTGGTTACAGGGAAATTGTTTATTGTACTCTTCAAAGAAAAGCATTTGGAAAAACGTGAACTATAGATTAAAAACAGATATTGAATTCCAATGAATCTAATGCGGCGATTTTCAACCTTTTTCATCTTGCGGCACAGTCAGCCAGACTTTAAAATGGACGAGGCATAACGTCAGTATTTAAAGATAAATTCGATCATTTAAAAGAAAATGAAAGATAATAATTTGTTCATAAAGCAAACAAACTAATGATTTATCAATTTTACAGCCGAAAGTACATTGTTGATCATGGTTTTCAAAAGATTTTGAAAGTTTTGTGCATATTTGTTATTACCTCACATTGGAACAAGATGTCATTGAAAAAGATGCCAGTCATTATTAATTATTTATTGCAACATTGAAAAAAAAAAAAGAAAAAAAAGAGAATTTAATGCACTCCATAAAAGTACCAGTTATGTCAGAACGTTTCCAAGTGATATTTTTATATCCGTACTGGGAACACTATCCCTCAGCCCTTGTTTGAGGGAGAATCGATCAACCTCAAAACTTCTGCGACAAACCTATGTATGTTTCGAAGCAAACGAATGTACTGTGGTACATGGGTTGAAAATCACTGATCTAATATATTTGCCAATGGACATCATTACCAGCATATTCGAGATTCGAAGCGTCCTTCTATATTTACATATATGTTTGCTAAGTCGGTCGCTCATGGGAATGTTGTCGCCAAGTGATGTTGAGCTAAAAAAAAAAAAGAAAAGTGAACGCAGAGCTGTCTGCTCCTGAGGGGGAGGCCAAATCCCCCTCCCATTACGATTCCTAATTTCTTTTTATTCGACCAATGTCAGAGATGTTTTGAGGCCATAAGGAACGAATGTTTAGACGTAAACTGGTTATTTTTCGGGGGCGGAGGATTAATTCAAATAGAGATTTTAGTAGTATATAGTTTGGGGACGCTGCCCTACCCACCAACCAAAAGTAAGGGAACGCTGTTTCCATTATACCACCGTTGATGACTCTTCTTGCGGATAGCAAGATTTGACAAGTTACTAATGAACACTTGTGGCAGATCTGAAAATTTCACCCTTTCTCATTACACACCGGATTTCATAGTGTCATTAACTCATCCAAGACACTGGTATCAATATGATCACTTTGAAGCTGAGGTGTATGTAGAGATTGAGCCTCCCTCTAACATTTGTCATTAGAATTGCAGTAAGTGAAGTATTATTCATAGGGCTCTTGGCTCCCATCGATTGGGGGCCCAGGGACCGTTTTCAAGTAGATCCCCACACAATCCTAGCTACGCTCCCTGGTTTAAGGTATTTTATACATCGTGCCAACTAAATTCAGTCCATTAAGTACTTACAAAATACATTTTGAATGAAATATGTTATATACATAGCATCAATATTGATTTCGTCAGTCTGTCTATCTATCTGTCTGTCTGTCTGTCTCTCTCATCCATACGGTATACATACATCGGCAAAAATATCTATAGGAGCTAATATGGTCAACACACGTGCATATGAAGGTAGATTTTCGTAATTTTGTTGCAACTGACCAGTTTCGCGCTGGCATTGCGATCGACGGACAACTTGTTTTTTTGTTTGTTGTTTATGTCTTGTCTTCATATACAAGTAGAGTGTTACTTTTATAGGGTATTTTTCTCGGTTTCTAACTTATTTCTTGGGGTTTTTAGAATGTTTTATTACTCTCTGTTCCTGTGTATGTGTATTGAGTAAAGGGCCAGTGTTTGGCCAAGTCAATGCCGCATTGGGGGTCTGGAGTTTACGATGGCAGCGTGAAAATGACCACTTGCAGCAAAATTGCAAATATATCCACCCATGCTCTTTTCTAAAATATTTAGCACCATCACCAAAGATAAAGCAACACTTAAAACGGGATATATATACATATGTAAAACATGAAACATTTAATGATTTTTTACAACAATTCATTTCGAGATACAAAAACAGGAAATATGTAAATTGCAGATTTTGTAAGAATGATTGAAAAGGTACAAATGTGTAAAGTATAGATGTATGTGTATGTGTATGTACAAGGGTGGAAGTGTGAGTGTCTCTGTGTGTGTGTGTGTGTAAGTACAGGGATAGATGTGTGCGTATGTACAGCGGTACACGTGTGCATCTGAATGTGTATGTACAGGGGTAGAAGTGTGTGTGTGTGTGTATATACAGGAGTAGAAGTGTGCGTATGTGTACAGGGGCAGATGTGTGTGCGTATGTATCTATAGGGGTAGATGTGTGTGCGTGTGTATCTACAGGGGTAGATGTGTGTGCATGTGTATCTACAGGGGTAGATGTGTATGTTCTGGGGTAGATGTTTGTGTGTATGTTAAGGGGTAGAAGTGTGTGTGTGCATACAAGGGTAGAAGTGTGTGTGTGTGTGTGTGTGTGTATACAGGGGTAGAAGTGTGCGTGTATGTACAGGGATAGATGTGTGTGCGTGTGTATCTACAGGAGTAGATGTGTGTGTGTGTGGATGTTCAGGGGTAGATGTGTGTGTGTATGTTCAGGGGTAGATGTGTGTGTGTGTATATATGTGTATATTATTATGAAGTGTAGATCGAACCAGATATTTATAGAAATGAAATAAAATATCGCCAGTAAATAGAGATGAGAGAGGAAAACGTGCTCTGTAGAGGAACCAAAAAAGAGCAAGAGCGTAGCTAGAGATTTGGGGGCCCGAAGACGGGGGGGGGCTCTTTGGGGGAGTCGGGGAGGGGCGCAACATTCATGGAGATTTGTTATTATTGAATGTCAGTAAAAATGCAGTAGGTCAGCTATCATTTAAAATTTTTTGGGGCCGCCTCTACTTAAGGGACTAGCACGTTTTCAAATCGCCCCCGCCCCAGCTATGTCTCTTGAGAAAAGAGCAGAAGAGCAAAGATATCCTTTGGATTAGGAGAAGAAACATTTCGTCGTGTTGCGCCTAATAATACTGTAAGCGTAAGTGTAGGAGCCCCTGGGGGGGCTTAAATTCGTGCAAAACGGTAGAAAATTTCAGGAATTCAGTATAATTCGGGCCAAACTGAATGATTTCTGATAAATCTAGCTCTCTGATCCTAAGACACAGCGTTACCTGTTCGGCGCTTTTTGCGTTAAATTTAGCACGTTTCTTGTATTGGCGACGCGGAAATTCAACGTCAAGTGCTATTCTTACTTATTTTCTAAGAAAAAATAGCCATTTTTAGCTCTCAATGGGCGTAAAACGGCAACATTTTTTTTACCACATTTTGGCGTTTTTCGACGATTTTCCGAGGTCGATTTAGCGCGAAAAAAATTTGAGTTGGCAACACTGATTAAAGAGTTCACTTACGCCTATGAGTGTAAGAAAGGAAAAGAGAGCGAGGAAGAGTTTGTAAAAGTCGGACCGAAAGAAAACGAGGGAAAGTTTGAAGGAAATAGAAAGAAGAGAAAGAAAAAAGAAGGAAAAAAAAAGGGAGAACGAAGAAACTCAGCATGACGGTCAATAACTGAACAGCCGTAGCGTCAAAATTTGAAGTCATGTGAAAATACAAACAAAACATTACAACAAATGTGTCCAGAATAAATTCTATTCATGGCAACACTGGCATTCTCCGCTGGAAAACATAGAGTAAAAACATATCTAGATGCCATTATTGAAACCGCCAAAATAAAGCCCCCAGAAAATCAATAAAGTTTTTTTTTTTTTCAACCCTCATAAACATTTTAGTGGAGTACTGATGCCAATTTTCAAGTTTAAAAACAAAACAGTGTGACCAGAAGCGATGGAACGCACGAACTTATGAACAAACACAGACTAAAACACAGGCACATATAAAAAGGGATAGAACTGTTGGCCACCCTTGGTGGCTACGTAGGATCAATGCAGGACGGAAAGGGTGAGAAAGAAAAGAGATGACAAGGAAAGACCAGGAAGAGAAGGAAAGAATCGAACGAAAAGGCTGCTAAGGGAAAATGTGAGAAAATGCTAAAAATGTAAAAGAAAACGGGAAGAGAAGAAAGAATAAAAGAGAAAAAAAGAGAAAGAAAGACAGAAAGGAAAAGAGAAAGAGAAGAAAATGAGAAAGAGAAGAAAAAGAGAAAGAGAGGAGAAAGAAAGAAAAGGAGAAAGAAAGAAAGAAAGGAAAAGAGAAAGAAAGAGAGAAAGAAAAGGAGAAAGAAAGGAAAATAGGAAAGAAAGAAAAAGAGGAAGAAAGAAAAGGAGGAGGAAAGAAAAAGAGGAAGAAAGAAAAAGAGGAAGAAAGAAAAAGAGGAAGAAGGGAGAAAGAAACAGTGAAAGAGAGAATAAAAGAAAAGAAGGACGGATAGAGGAAGAGAAGAAGCGACAAAGGAAAGGAGAAAGAGAAAGAAAGAAGAAAGTGAGTTAGAACGGAATAAAGAAAGAAAAGAAGATAGTGAGAAAGAAAGAAAGACGTTACCCTCACTTAAAAACCCAGATTTGGGACGAATGAAATGAAGAATGATTTTTTGCCTTTAATCAAACTGAAATTCAATTATCTCTTCTACGAGGTGACTCCAAGTAAAACATGGTCATAACGTAAGGAAGGTGGTCCCGATCGAAAAGTTCCACATCCTCGGGCATTCGATGTTAAAAACAAGAATTCATGAAAGAAAAAACAAGCAACTGCCTAGATTATACTGTTATTGCTTTAAATAAATAAAATCATCGAATTGTTTTTATTAGTGCACCGTTTTCAACATCAAACGTGAGAGGGTGTGAAACTTTCCAATCGGGACCACCTTCCGAACATTGTACTAAAAAAAACTGACATTAATTTGATGCATTTTTGTATTGTTGTACATTTGCAATAGACATGAGTTATCCGTCGGTTTGAATGTGGCTTTTTTTTTCTTAACGTGTTTTTTTTCTCTCTGTGGTATGTCAATCGTTTAGTTGTTATGAATATAAATGCAATAACAATGACTTCAGATCTTGCTTTTTGCCCGCGCGCACGCGTTTAGGTTACCTTACTGGCTCCATCAGCGACTTGGATGAACATCTCCGGAGATGAACTGGCTACAAAGAGTATGAAGAGAATTGCCCTCATTATGATGTCAGTGTTGATCCTTCCCAAGACAGGTACGCACAGGAAAAACTCGAAAGTTTTTACCGCAAAGAAACGATAATAACATCCTCTTTATCCATGTTTTTCTTTTCTTTTTTTTTTTTTTGACTTTCGACTTCGCCAAAAAAACCTTTCTTGTGAGGCTGAAGTTTTTGATAGTATTACAGCCTCACTTGGTGGAATAACAATAGCAGCAGCAACAGAGTTATTATTATTTTTTTTATTACTACTATACTATTATTAGTAGTATTGGTGTAAGTTGGTAGTTGTAGTAGTTGAAGCACCAGTAGTCCAATTTGTGCTAACTAGTTGTAGTAGTAAGTGTAGAAATCTTTATAGTAATTTGAAATAGTTGTATCAGTACTAACAGTGATAGTAGCTGTGGTGGTATCCTTAGAAGTAGTAGTAATAGTATTTATAGTGGTAGTTGTTCGGAAATGTATAGCGATGGTAGCATCTACAGTTTGTAGTCGTCATCATTTAGTAAATAAGTACGTACTAGTAAGTTTTGAGTGTATAAAGTATATCTCTTCACATGTGTAAATACATATGTTGGTATGTTTTCGTGTTTACGACTTATGGTATATTTTTACACGTAAAAACTTGAATTGTACTTTAAAACTTTCGCTACGATTTTTTTTTTCAAGTGAATATTCTCATCTTTTTTTTCTTTTTCTTCTTTCTTGGAGACAGGTATTATTACTTTCGGGAAAAGTCCAGTAATGTCTATATTATAAGATAGATGTTTGCTTGGATTTCATTTGTCTCTGTACTGTAAGGTTTGGTTCTTGAATTTGAAGTTGTACAGTACACGTGTCCGACAGAGTGGATAAAACGATTGCTCAGGACTGCTTCAAGTTTTTTTTTCTTTCTCTCAAATGCACGTATATATATATATATATATAAGTTGGTAATAGGTGAATATTATCCACAGGCTACATATTCTCAGTGTTGGTATATAGAGAATTGGAATAATTAAAAGATTTGTTTCACAGATCGATAAAGATTAGAGAAAGAGAGAGAGGTTTGAACAGAGCGGAAAAGATTGATAGAATAAATAAGATTGTTAGAGTTTATGTTATATGTGCAAATTCACTGCAACTTTTTTTTGTTGTTGTTTGTTTGTTGTTGCTCTTCGTGGTGATGTTGATGATGATGGTGATGATGATGATGATGATGATACTGATGATGATATTTCGACAGCCGTAGTTAAAATCAGCACGAGTAGAGTCAGTCAGCGTTGACCGTAAACAGTTAAAGTACCTGTAAGAAGAAAAGAAAAGAAAGAAAGAAGGAATGAATCAGTTCGTTGCTGGCAACAGTTGTTCACTCAGGGAAGGAAAGACTAGTAGTACTTTTACAGAATCTAAAAAGGAACGTTTGTGTTTGAGCAGGAGATTCAACAAAAGATAAAATAAATAAACGGAGAGGCTATTTGGAAAGGTGGGTGTCGCCACTCTCCTGGTCTCGTTGTCTCTCGTAAACAGGCGTTGAGAGTTCGATCCTCACGGTGGATGTTTTGACCAGGCCCTCCCCAGTCTATGACTGCCACGGTTAGTCATCGTTGTGCTTCTAGTATCTATGAAAATCGCCGACTGTAATTGATATGAAAACAAAACAAAACAAAACAACAAGAAAACAAAACAGCTTATATTTTAGAAGCCTCGGCGTATTTTTAATCATCGCTATCCACAACAGACGGATTCAATCACTGTTGCTGGGTTTAGGTTATTCACTTGTTCTGACATTTCCAGATCTATCTATCTATCTATCTATCTATCTATCTATCTATCTATCCGGACTTCACCCAGCCCTTACTGCTCAAAGTAAGAACTTAAAAATTTGTACGCACACACCTTTTAATGAATCGGGAATTTATTCTGGTTTGTTTTTGTTTTTTTTAAATTCCCTTTTAAATGGGTTTTTTAGTTCGGGATTCAATCTGTATAGTAAGTATATGCTGAATTGGTCACTAGACCTTTTTTAGTGATCACATCCCAACAAAAGGCGGGAGAAGTAATTTATTCATTGAACACTTCTTTTCCAACTTTCTAATTGATCAGAGCCGACGCAACATTTATAAGTGGTGGTGATCCATAATTTCCCTTGGAATGCTAGTATTTCGTGAATTCCTTGTTCCATTTTCGGTTTTATTCGTGTTCATCGATTTACTTATACGAAAGAAAGGGTTGTGGTTGAACTTAATGAAGGTGGTCCGGATTGGAATTCTGAGAATCAAAATTTCACACCTGTGCACTCTCGATGTTAAAGATGGCGCATGTATAAAAAAATCCATGAAGGAAAAACAGACCAAATGACAGATCATATTGCTATTGCTTTAATTACATTAAATTCTTTGTTGAATTTGCTTCATAAACTTTCGACAGATCGCATATCTGCTGAATTCCAGTTGGGACCTCCTTCGCTAAGTTGTACCTCGATGAATTATTAAAAAACAAAGTGTAACTGACTCAATCCCAGGGAAACAATCCCAGAATAATAAAGCTGGATTTCTTGGAGCATTTCACGGTTACATTCATTGCAAGCACATGCCACAAATGTTTTTTTTTTCAGATAGCCTTAGTATTTTTATGGCTAAGATTATCGCGAGTTAAAAAGACCAAATCGTTAGTTGTGTACGTCTGAGTGAGTGTTTAAAGGGGATCTGACACGCACAAAATGAACTGTAGGCACTTTGTTCTGGGTAAGAATGAATGCTCTGGCTGTGAATGTTTTTGTATTACCGCTTCTCGAACTACGGTTGTTGGAAGTAAGAAAATCATCGGGCCTGTTCTTCCGTGCGCATAGGCCTAGCTAGAGATTTGGGAGTATCGAGGGGCTTGACTCCTTCAGCCTCCAACCCTCAACATTTAGAGAGATTCGTTGATAAAAACGGAGAAGGTGAACTACGATTTATAAAGCTTGGGGTCCAAGAGATGTTTTCAAATAGCTACGTCTCTGTCAGTAATTGCAGAATGAATTTACACTGCTTCTCAATTAGTGTGTGTGTGTGTGTGTGTGTGTGTGTGTGTGTGTGCCTGTGTGTGTGTGTGTGTGTGCCTGTGTGTGTGTATGTGTGATATATGTATATATATATATATATATATATATATATATATATATATAAATATATATATATATATATATATATATATATATATATATAGAGAGAGAGAGAGAGAGAGAGAGAGGGGGGAGAGGAAATTATTTATTATCGGGAAGGGGCGTCAGTACACTAGTAAACACCTGTATTATACGCCGATACGTACGTAGTACGTGGACATTGCAAATATGGAGAGAGAATTAGAACGACGATCTATCTTCAACCAAAAGGCCCGAAGTTCCATTTCCAGACGCTACTGTTATTACCGACACAGCTCACGGTTGAAAACTCATTTTTACTCCAGGACAGACAAAGAAAGGGGAATGTAACTTACAACTACGGCGGTCAGTCGAGTATTTCGAGAAAAATAATTCCTATTAAATCCAAGGGAATTCACCGGTTACATGGCAGCAAATTGAGGAAAGTCCTTGCTGTTCGAAATAACAGTGTCTACGTCACAAATGCTAATAAAAGCTCTCAGTACTTTTATTAGCATTTCCAACTTCGATGAATAGTTATATCCTTGCCAACGAAGTTAGAAAGCTATATGTATTCGGTCGTGTCTGTCTGCCCTTCTCTCTGTCCGATATCTCCTAAAGTTCTCCATGAAACTTCGTGTTAGAGAGGAACATGGACAATTGAATTAAGGGTTGAATTAAGGGGAAAATATGAAGATGTGTTTTTGATTGAGAATTATGTATTATTATTATTCTGCAAGAAAATAGGTTAATAACGAAGTGTTGAAAAAAAAATAGAGCTGATTTTGAATTTCAAGGGAAGTAACTTAATATTTGTACATTTACAGTTCTCTCCCTTGTCTTTTATATAAGAAACCGTCAACCAAAACTGTCACTTAAAAAAGTCAACGTAGGTTTCTTTAGTTTTCAAGTAGCTCCCGTCTGGTCGGTTATGTCTATAGAAAACAAGTTTTATTTCGTTTGAAAATCCTCCTCCGGTAGGTTTTTAGAGAAGGGAGGGGAGGGCAATTTACAATGTAGGCTTATGCTAAATCGATCCTTTACGTAGTATCCACCAATTTATTTATTTTTTTTTGTTGAAAATTCAGACTTTCTTAGTGATCACTACTCCAAAAAAGCGGGAGAAGTAATTAGTTCAGTAATTAACCCTTTTCCACTATTTCTGATTGACCACCCCCAACGTGACATGCTGCAAAAAAAAAAAAAAAAAAAAAAAAGATGATCACGTGACGGTTTCTATTGTATGACTAATATGATCTGTTTAATTTTCATTCTGTTTTTCGTTGATGCACTGTGTTGGCAAGAGTATGTGATCTCGGAATACTCTGTTGGTGTTGTATGATTTCTTTTATATCTGACTCCATTTTGTCGTTATTTTAGATACGTTCACGCATCTCTATATAACCTTCTTTGGTCGGTTGGTCCCTAATACGTCGAACATCAATTTTCTCTGCTGTATCATGTCGGATTTATATGGAACTTGATCCTGACAGTCTAGGGGACTATCTCCATTCTGCCACCTCTTTCCCCTCCCGTTGCTAATACTAGCACAACTAATAATGTTATATATATAGAATTTTTCTGTCGTATCTTGTTGGATTGATATGAAACTTGGTCCAGACCTCGGATCAAACCATCCCTATCTGCTTCTTCCTCCTCCTGCTAATACTATCACAACAATACAAGCTAAACATCAACTTTCACATCCATATCATGTTGAATTGATATGAAACGTCTTCTAGACCTTCGGTTGAAGCATCCTCATCCCCCTTTTCCTCCAACTCCTGTCATCACGATCACGGATGGTGGATGCATCGTTGAACTTATGGTTCTTGTTGTAATTTCAAACGAATACACTTGAAGGTATTCCCTGGTCTTGAAAGTCGTTTGATAACAACCAAGAAAAGAAATAGAACTAGCATTGAATTGTTGAACGACTGTAGCCACCAAAGGTGGCAAAGGGTTTCGAAAAACTGTAGCCCCAAAGGGGGCAAAGGGTTTTACCCTTGTTTTATATATGCGTGTGTTTGTTTATGTATTTGTGTGTTCCAACACTCATGGCCATACCGTTTGGTCCACTGATTAAAAATTGGCATCTGTACTCCACTAGGCCCTTCTGAGAAATATTTCCAACTTTTGGGTAGCCTTATTCTAACAGGTTTATTGATAACATCTAGATTCTACAGAATTTAGATGTTTCTAGATGTGTTTGTACTCTTTTTTAGATATATCTAAGCGGGGAACGCCTGTGATGTTATAAACAGAGTTTATGTTGACCATAAAGACGTAATAAGGAGTAAATATTGGAATTTTCAGCCCTCTAGCATCATTGATGAGGCCTGTACACGTGATACATACATACTTGACCAGCCTGACTGACCAGCTCAAAAACTGAAGAAACCTATTTTGACAGCTTGGGTGACAGTTTTGGTTGACTGTTTCTAAGTACAAGCTTATCAGTACAGAGAAACATTTACCAGGCAGATTTTAATAATTCCTTCTTCCTAAATTTTTCTACGTATTTCAGCCGATAGCTCCCAAAATTGCCCTATTAATTTATTCCCTACCCCTGATCATCTAAATTTATCGAAGTTATTCCTAAATTATCTGCACTTGTACAATTTTCTTCATAAAATGGTGAGCTATTCCAGTATTTTAAAATTTTTTAGAAGTAAAAAAAATTATTTATCATTGCAACTTTGTTTTCAGACATTGCCAATAGATTTCCCCTCTTATCTGACTTATCAAACATTAAAATTCCACCGTCTCCGATTTGAAAATTAAATTCCAATAACCATATCTGGCGTGTGGGTCCCAAGCCTGTCCACAAAATTCCAAATGTGGTCGTATAATCTATAACTTTCAAGCATATCATATAAATCTTTTTCAGCCATTTCTGCTATGCTAACGTATTTTTGAGATAAGTTTGGCTATGGCTGAAGAGATACATTATTTCAAAATTAAATAGTTCATTAAATTCAACGCCTGAGCCTCTCTCTCCCAATATTTTTTTGTAATGGCTGATTTCTCAATGAGTATTTGTAACTCTTGTTTCTTATATCAAGGTACATCACTGTACACACCTGATATTGAATTCCACTTAGACTCCCATAGTGTTGAATTTTAAAAGTTTTCTTGTGCTATTTTACAGTCATTTGATCAAACTTATAGTTTCACAGCCCCTGCAAACATTTCTACTGTAATTTTTCTAGAAGATCATTTATACAAAAAACTGAAAACAATAACAGTGCCCAAACAGTTCACTTTTCACAAGTAATCTATGACACAAGGCACTATCGATAGGCTTACTGAAATCTAAATTCAAAGTATTTGCATAGCCTCGAAATCAAGTATTCATTTATAACTACAGTTTCTAAATTGGATAATGTTGATTTACAAGTATTGAAACCTTGCCAATTTACAATTAGGTTGTGCTACATAAAGTGGCCGTTTTTCGGCATTTGTCTTTATGATTACGATTTTGACTGATTTTGAAGCAGGAAATCTAGTTATACATAACTGACTGATAATACGACATTAGTTTTCTTTTATATTTTCAACTTATGATTCATCCTATCAGTTTTAATTAGATTATTCCCCACTCTTGGAGATGCTGTTTTCAAAGGAAATCAGACTATTGTGTTTGTTGGAGTTTGAGCTCAGTAAAAATGCTGTTCAATTTCGCGTTGGGAAGCTCAGTCTAACTGCCAAGAAATTGGTAAAAAGGAATTCAGAATTATCCAGAAATCATCCAGCTTTGGTAAACAGACATGGGCCCTTTTTATTGCACAACAAAGTCTGACTCTACATTGTCAATACGACCAAAACAAAATTGCAGCAACTTAATTATAAAATCTTTGATCATTCTCCGTATTCGAGAGAATTATCTTCAACAGATTATCGTATTCATTCTGGCACTTCAGCTTTTTCTTCGCAATAATATGTAAGCCAACAATGAAGCAGAAATGAAGATGTAGTTTCAAAAGACACTCATTTCTATAAAGAAGAAATCTCTGCACTTGAAGCCCAATGGAAAAAAATATTAAAGCAAATGGAGCTTATTTTGATTAATAAACCAGGCTTGTTTACATTTTTCCTTCCATAAACTGTCCTTTCGTGCGGGACAGCTCAGTTGAATGTTACCACTCACACATTCAAGTAAATGCAAATAAACAATGAAAAAGGTGTTAATTTGCATAGTTTTCATATTTGCTTTATAAAAAATTGGAAGAAGATAATTCCAGCACTAGAAAGCACCCAGAGAGCATCATTATCAAAGGAAGTGATTCACTGGTCGAGGTAACGAGAAGGCATTCAGAGAGTGCGTACTTCTGCCAACGTCGCACACTAAGCTAATCTGGAAAAAATTTTTGGTTCAGCACAATATTTAATCACTTCTTCTTTAGCCTAAGGCCCACCCTTCACATAATCAATTGAGAACTTCCACAAAATTAATTGAGAACTTTTGGAGATATTGTGTGGACAAGCATGGGCGAATCCCTCAATGTATGAAAAATAAAATAAAAGATACCTCTCAATCGAAATCGGATTCTTTGGTCTGCCCCAAAATTGTAGCAGTTCGTACTTTGACTATGATCAACCCTTTTACAAAATTCAATTGAAATTCATTGAGAACTTTTGGAGATATCGGCCAGAAACGGATAGTTATGAGAAAAGGTGTAATGTTACGTGAACAGTAGACCTTATGTTTCACTGGCAATTAGGCTAAATTGTCTTCACTCTGATGTATTCACCAAATATAGTACCTTTGGATTATCATTTATATCAGTCTACACAGAACCCCCTTAATTAAATTTAAGAAAACCGCAAAAGGGTACCTATTTTTAGGGCCGGAATAGCAAGTGGCGCCACTAGGCACTATTTTAGGGCTAATGTCTGCGTAGTGATTTTACTAAAGGGAGAGAAGCACTACTTTTTAGTTGACAAAAACTGAATTCCGCAACAGACTGGACGCTGCACCAGAAATGCGAATTCAATTATCCAATGTTGAATCAAATTTTCAGCGAATAATGGAATCCGAGGAGCAGCAACATTCTTCGTATTAATCTGCTTTTGATAGTTTTTTTCAATTACAAATTTACAACGATTAGAAATGGAGTTGTTTTTCATTTTAATGTTTCATTCATATTTTCTATATGGATAAATTCTCTCTCTAAAACATTTATTCTTTGATGTCTTATTAAAATCAGGGTAGTGTCCTTAAAATATAAGTATGGGTTCCGAGATTTTCGGATAATTGTATGACGGCTCCGCCACAAAATAGGTTTCTTAACCATTGAGATCGGGGAATCTTCAAAACTTTCAAATTTCCGACTTTTACTCTCAGTATGTTTGTTTAAAAATAAATCCTTAGAATTTACAACAACAGTAATCGTCATCCAGATTCAAGGAACTCATTGCAGATGTAGTTTAAAACCTACCCCAGTGAAATATCAAGGCATCGAATCATTTTGGGGGGCAAAACGCAAAGTTCAGGTTGAAAAATTACTTAAAAATTCTATAAAAATTCCATTACTTGTTTTATTTAGGGCCCTTATACATTGTTAAACTCCAGTCCAAGTCTGGGGGTGACTTTGAACCAAGAACATCAAGACAAGCCTTACATATATACGGAAATTTGTCTAATAGTCCATGAACCTGGACTCCAAATTTAAGCCACTGGTACCATTTGAGGGGAATAATTCACATAGTGATTTTTGACAACGTATACATCCCTAGTGGTAGAAAATATTTGGTTGCATTGCAGCAGTAATGGTTTTCTCTATGCTACCATGCACTTTATAACATTACTTTGAATTAAACACTTCTGAAAAGTGGCCTATATAAAGTACATCATCATAAGCATCATCAGCATGTTAGCGTCCGTCGTTGGACATAAACTTTCTCCAACCGTCTCTATCGTGGGCTTTCTGAACTTGCTCAGCCCTTCACGCCGTCTCATGTTCTCTCGGTCACAATGGAATATTAAGTACAACGTATATATATATATATATATATATATATATATATTCGACCTAATAGCATTTTATTGTCACAGGCCCCTCAACATTGAAATATGTCACTGGTATAGGTGAGTTCAAACACCTTTTATAAAATGTTCCTATAAAAATGTACACTGAAAACATGCGTGAATGGTGGCTCTCGTAGTTAGTGCCCGATTTCAGTAGTTCATGATTTCGTCAAAAAACAAATATTTGTTTGTTGTTTATTGTGGAAAAGTCAATAAAACATTACGATATATACAATTGCATACATTTGTAGAGAATTTAATCAGTAATTCAAATAACTAATTACTTTTTATGTGAATTCCATAAAATCATCTGCTAAAGAGAAAATATTACCTCACCTCAAAAGGTCAAGATCCTAATTTGGATTAGTCTACTGGCAAGTGGAAGTTATCATGTTTAGTGGGTAGGATCTTAGCAACAAAGTTAAATCATATCTCAAAGCGATCCAGATTAGGAAAAAATTGTTGCCAGATTTTCAAGGATGCATAAAGGCAGCTACTTTGAAATTTAAAAAGGACGACTCTGGATGTACATCGCTTGCTACTCAAAGTAAATGATTGTGCATGGATTTGTCCCATAGCTTATTGCTCAACATCCTACGAAGTTTCATTGAAGACTTTCAGAGTTATCGTGTGGATAGACAGGCACTGATCGTGATCGTTTTCATGACACTCTTTCCCAGAAGTTCAATATCCTACTCTTTCCTCTTTTACCATTCTTCTTTCTTTCTCTTTCGTATAACATTTGTCTGTACAACATTCGGCCTTTCATTCATTCATTTGTAGATTCATTCATAATTGGCGTTTCTCTGTTTAAAGTCCACTTGTCTCCATGTTTTTTCCCTTTGACCTGAACGGCCGTTGCAGCCAAATCGACAGTCCTCAAACGATCATCCAAGTTAAGCAACGTTTAACCTGGTCAGTATCTACATGGATGACCGTCTGGGAATAACAAGTTCTGCAAGTAGCTAAGGATAGTGTAGAGGGTCTCCCGTGGTGACCCCGTTAATCATCCTAAGTAGGTGACTGATCTCTACTCTGCGATCTACAATGTGAGTCGAAGAACCCCCGAACTCTCTGGTTGGACTGGCCCCGAAAAATAAGAAATGAATGAAAAGCTTTTTTCATTTGTTTCATTTCATTGTCCCATCTTTTTTCCCTTTCATCTTTTCTTAGACATCTTCCCTACCACTTCGTTCATTCCTGAGACATTGGTCACTTGTTGGTTTCCTTTGAGTGACTAACTACACCTGTCTCCTACAATGCTGTCAAAATTCCTGTGCACATTTCATTTTAAAGCCCCATTCAAACTACAAAGATTTAAACAGTAATACGCAGTCTTATGCATTTTGGATTCTGCTTTCATTTTAGTATTCTATATAAGGAGAATCTAAATCTCAGGTTGACCTCAGTCTATCTAATCCCCATCCTTTTGTATGTCTGGTAATCTCAGGTAAACAAGCACGACCTTTTAAGACCTCACGTTTCCTACCGCGTATTCATTTTTAGTAACAGGTCTCAAATCAAACATGTTACTCTGGCAGTTGTTATTACTGCGTGTACTTGTCTGATATGCATAAGAATATGTGTTACTGCTTATATCTTTGTAGTTTGAATAGGGTTTTAAGATGAAATAAGTCAATTTATAAGAAAAAGAGCAGATTAATTTTGACTGTACTGTATCGTGTCCAAATGTCGCATTAGTATCTGTTGCATCAAGCTCGGAAGACACATTATGTAATGTAAAACGCCATCGGTATTTAGGGTACTTGTACGATAAATATAGTTAGGAATTTAATGCAAAAGGTTTTCCTGCATAAAAAAAGAGCAAATAGTAATCGTTTTGGTAATGGAGGTAGAAATCAGCCCAAAATGAACTGCTATCTTGGAAATCTTATCACGTTGAATTGAAAAGACGGTAATACTTGGAGTCAAATGAAATATTCTGTTGTGTAACCACATGTTTCTGTCATGAGACGAATTCAAGAAAAAGCATTTTGCATAGTTGCATCGTACAGGTCTGAAGAGAATGCTTTTGTGAAGTTAACAGCTTTGGCGTAACACAAGAACGTTCATCGAAAAATTAGGAATGAAAACAGCTCACGACAACAAGGGAAAAATGAGGAGTTCAAACTGGACAGAAGCAGAAAAACTTTGGACCAGTAACCAGCTAGCTGCCCACCCTGCTGTCTTCACGCCCTTCTGGCGAAAGATGTATTCGTTTCCCGTCTCTTTCTCCAACTGACCACTACAATTTGAATTCTTTGGTGCTACCGGTTGTTGTTAAAGGTGTCCTGGTTTGAGGAGTTAACCTTTGAGAATAGAGAGCTACTTTTAACATGTACGCTAATTGGCTAGATGAGTCAAAACTCTTTGCCGATCGACCCCAGAACTAATTCCCGCTAAAACTTCACTTATTTCACAACAATTCATTCATTTATACAGGTCGACACAAAAGTCACGAAGGGGTTTGAAACAATTATATTTTTTCTATTCTATTATCATTTTCTTATAATTTTCGGATTCATGAAAAACCGGGAATCATATCATGGAAAATTATACAACTGAGTAACGAACTTAAATAATAGAATTTTCAATTGTTGAATAACGTTAAAAAACATTTTCGTTATTTCATCCTCGCCATTTTGTTAAACTCTGTTCAAAGTGGCTAAACATAAAGTGGCAATAGTTTGGAAGAATCAGCCACTATCGGTTCCCTCGTTTCAATGCTCGTCTATAAAACCGACCTTCCATACATTGTTCATTTTCTAAAATAGCATCTACCAGCGTCATTTGCTTTCCTGGTATCGTTGATTTATTATCATTGAAAGAGAGGGCGTCTTGAGATGGCTGTGTTCGGCTGACGTACGAGGTGTGCCAGGTATTTTGTCTGCTGGCGTTTAGCAAAGGTGTCAACATCCTCTGTGTTACAGATTAAACGTAGATCATCATTACTGAGAATGAAACAGAAGTCATCCGGAACCCTTCTCACTTCTTCGTCGATAACGTCCCCTGATCATCTTACGAAACATCCTTATTTGAATGTGTGGACACCGCCATTCACGTCAATGATCCATCATTTGGTTGTACGTTTTTGAGAGTAGGGGTCCGTTAGTGATTACGGACAGGGAAACCACACCCAGTTTGAAATGCTGGGAATCGTATACCTGTGTAGAGAAGTGTAGAGGTTTATACTGTACCATCAGCGTTTTGCTCTGCTCAGCATATCTCGCAATTCGTTTCAAGGGATTTGGATTTTGGGTTATTTGATGGATAAGGTCTATATTAACAAACCAAGGGCAGTCAAGGAGAGACAGAATAATATCCGAGGAGAAATAAATGGTCTGAGACCTGAATGTCATGAAACGACAGCAATTTGTGAAAAATTAAAATGGCGGGCATTTGAAAAAAATCAATTTTCCGTACATAAGTTAATTAAAAAAATCTTTTCAGCTCGGCATGCTGTAACAGAGAATAGGACTAAATTGAGTAATTTCTACCTCGTACGTCGTTTTTTAAAAGGGGGTTCTATTTACTGTACTATTATGATGCTGAATGGACCCTGATTTTATGGCTACTTGGAACTACATCATTTTAGATGAAGTCATGAAAATTCGTATAACAAAACGATCTGATTGACTTATTGCATATAGTAATGGCAGGTGGATTGTGGACGCATTGTTGGACTAATGTCTTCATCAAAACAATTCTGATAAGATAAGAACGTCTTGAACTTCTTTGCGACCTATGCATCACCCTGTATATAAAGGTGGATTTGCATTTTAACCATTGGTTTCAAGATTTGATTTTAAACCATTCGATGAAATATTATATGCATCAATTTGATTTTGAAAGCACGGTTGGTGTAATGGTTAGTCTAGGACCCGGGTTCGATTCCCAGCATGGACGGAGAGTGAGGAAAACTCTTCCTTAGTGCACTCAGCAGCAATGTGAGTACACCTTAGGCTGTGCGATTAGGGTGGAAACAAATTGGGAATGGAGTTGGGCCCTCCCCTAGTCGTAAGGATAGCAGCAGAAGAAAATGGAACCCTCGGATTGTCTCCGACTGTAGTTGATATATATATATATATATATATATATATATATATATATATATATATATATATGAACAATGATAAAATATACCACAAACGTATGTATATGTATTAAGTAATTAGTAGATCTTAGTTCAAAACAAGTGTTCAATACCATTAGTAGAGCAGTTATAAAATGTGTAAAGATTTTTTTTCTACGGCTCATTACAGATTGTACATTCTGTTTCACTTTAAGAAATTTCCTTTGAAAATCTTTGTTTCACTTTTAAAGATTTATTTGAAAATCATTGCCACGTAGAGCAGAATGTACAATCTGTAATGAGCCATTGAGAGAAATCTTGACTCATTATATATATATATATATATATATATATATATATATATATATATATATATATATATATATATATATATTTGTATATATACATATTTGAAGCAAAGCTAATGATTGTATTCGGAGTGAAAATGTGTGCAACTTTTTCACCAATTTTGAAAATGAAAATTCTACGAACTTTTCGTTTGTACCTTCTAGTTAAGTGTTGACAAGTGCGTGACAAATTAGGTCAGTCTGTTAGATGATGAGGGCGAAGAAAAAACATATGTTTCTATTAACAGCTGACTCTCCTTTAGTTTTGACACTTAAAACAGTTTCAATTGCCGGATAATTTATGGTGACTTAAGGAGAAATCTTTTTTCTTTGAGCTCTAGCTGTAGCTAACAGCGATAAAAAAAATCAGAAAACATCTTTTTTTATCGCAAGTGTTGTAATTTTGTCTTTATAATCTACCATACAACAAAAAAGAGATTTTTCTCAAGAATGGCAATGATACACTACAAGAAAAAAACTAGCATTCCAAGGGAAATTATGAATCACCACCACCCATATATGCTGTATTGGGGTGATCAATTAATAATTCACTTCTGTTGCCTTTTGTTGGGCTGTGATCAGTAGGAAAAGCTTGAATTTCCCGCCCCCCCTAAAAACAAGCTAGCATAGATATGTGACCTAGCACTAGTTTACATAGCATATTGAATCCCCACACTAAAAACCAGGAGGGTGTGAGTGAAAAAAACAAAAAACAAAAACCGATTCCCCATCTCATTGATTGGAGAGTGTGTGCAAACTTTCAAGTTTCTATTAAGAAAGGTAAGGGCTAGGGTAGTCTGGATCGATCGATCGATCGATCGATCGATAGATAGATAGATAGATAGATAGATATAAATGAAAGAACACTTGGATAATCTAAAACCAACAAAAATGATTAAGCCGGTCTGTTGTGAGTAGTGATGATTGATACATTGGAAATAATTTTTTTTCACGTACGTTCGTACCAAGGTATCGGTATATATCTATTAATTCTTGATAATTATAAGATATTAAAATCCATGTTGAATTTAATCCATTCAATGTTTTCGTTGAAGCAATAGCTTTCTTCTTAAAACACGTCTGAAAGTTAGATCATAGTTGTGTTTGTTTGATCTTTAAAGGCCCCTTACTTTAAAATCCCATTCCCTCAAAAGCTCCCACCTTTAAAAGCTCTTTCCTTTAAATTGAAATTCATTTAACACTAATATCTTAATAAAGCTTGCAGTAATTTTTCATCAGGGACATCCCTTCGAACATTGGTTCATTTCAATCCTTGATTATTTCCCCTGGTAACATTGTTATTACTATGTTATTATATCCGAAAAGCCGAAAAATTCTCTTTCAATGTTAATGAAATCGAAAGAAAGTAAATATACCTGGATCTACCCTAAATTCAATCAATGATTTCTTCGCCCATTGTCTACTTCCCAAATGTCATAGAAATTCATGGGTCAGTTTGATTGATATTATGTAGAGAGAGAAAGAAACAGGTTAGTCTCTCAATAGAATCTGTTACGTGACCAACTTCCTTTGGCAGCATGCCTTGTTGTGGGTGACCAATTACAAACACTGGGAAAAGTAAATAAGTTACTTCTCTAACCTTTTGTTGGATTCCTAAAAACAAACGGGCACAAACTAGTAATTAATCTAACATAAATTTACATTGCGAATTGATCTCTCGCTAAAACCCTATTTGGAGGGGATCTGAAGAAAGAACAAGAACAAAAAGGTATTTTCTGCACATAGTAAGGATTAAAAGTAGGAATTTTCAGTCCTCTAGCTCCATTGATGCGGCCTGTACGCGTGATACATACATACGTAGCCAGCCAACCTGTGTTTATTGCTAAATCGACCTCGAAAAAGCATCAAAAACGTCCAAAACGCTCAACCAATTTATAGTCATTTGTTATACCTAAAATGGCTAAATTCCCCTGGAATGTCTCGGGAATAGCTGAAAATTGCTGAAAGTAACGCTAGATGTTGAATTTTCGCGTTGCCAAAACCAGAAAGGCGCTAAATTTAGCGCAGCACTGCAGTCAGCCAACCGAACCGACTAGGAGAAAAAAACAAACAAACAAAAAAAAAAACCCCAAAAAACAAAACAAACCTGGAGAAACTTACGTTGATGGTTTTGGTGGCAGCTTTAGTCTTCGGATTTTAATATACAGACGGACAGACAATCATATTCAACTTTGTTGGTAGAAATAACAAGTCTTTTAAAGTGTGCGGTAAAATGGACGAAGTTATTAGGAACCATAATATGGTCCGAATATCAATAGAAATAATTATTAGGAACCGTTAATCGAAACTGTCGCCAAGACTGTCAACAAAGGTTTCTTCAGTTTTCAAGTTGGTCTAGCTGGCTAGCGATGTATGTATCACGCGTATAAACTGCTCCACGGAGGCTGGAGAGGTGAAAATTGAAATATTTACATCCTTATTATGTCATAAAATTTTTTTTTTTTTTTTGAAAATAGGTTTTTTTAATGGAGGTTCAATTTGTAATGTAAGATTATTTCAAATTGATCACTTGGTTCATAACATTCATGCTCATTGTCCAACTCCTACGGAGTTGACTTTATTAGTCAGATGTTAATATTTAAGATGTTGGGATTTCAACGTAGAATATTAGCAGAGTGGGTAAAAAAAGCCCAGAACAATGGAAATCGCCATGTCGGAATCTATTGCCACTGGCCAAAAAACAGACGTCGTTCTATAAATAGGTTTTGTTTTGTTCTTATTTGAATGACCACCGTTTCCTATTGTTTGATTTTAAGTTTAAAAAAAGTGTTATCTACTTCAGTAACACTTCTTTTGGGTCTCTCCATCTAATGTAGGATATATTTTTAGATAAATTAATCCCTGTTTGCGACTAAATTGTAAATTTTGCAATTGTTTAGTTTAGTTTACAAAAAACACAAAAATCATTTCCAAAATGAACAATCTTAATTATTTACCTCCATCCTGATTATCTTATTGTGATAAAAAGTAATAATAATTATGAAGGTGAATAGAAGCAAAAATTAATAATAATGAGTATATGAATATTTTGTTTTTCTTATCAGCGAAAACAAACTAAATATGTCGCTAAGACTGTACTTAACCAAATCATAATATAATCTATAAGCACGAATAACTTTCAAGTTTTCTTAACACTTCTGCAGCTCAGTTGTTATAGGCGTTAGGCTTGTAACCAGTATATCTTAGGTGGACACTTTTTTTCTTTCTTTCTCCGCTTTCGCAATCAATGGCAGATGGACCATTAGGTTGAGTAGGCTTTTTCTTTCTGCCTTTCTCTATTCCTGTATTGTTTTCGAGGTAAATGGCGGATTAAGCATTAGGTTGAGTACGCTTTTCTATCTTTCTTGAATTGAGGCACATAGTTTTGGAGTAATCTTGTATGAAGAAACGAACTCTGTTTTGCTTACCTTTTAGATTTTAATGAAGCGAAGGAGTTTGACCCTTGTGCAGCTATGGTTGTTTTTTTTATTCAGACTATTGCAAGAGAAGTAATTCTTTCATTGATCACTCCTTTTTACATTTTTAATTGATTACCCCCAACATAGCATGCTGTCAAAAGACTCACATGACAGTTTCTTTTGAATGAGTGACCAGATCTGATTATTCATAGAGATTTTTTCGGACCATTTTTCTCATCTTGGTTCATCTTTTGAACACAGCGTTTCGACTGATGTAACACACGGTCTTCTTCAGGAGGGGGCTATAAATGCTGGAAGACCAATCGAAGCATGGGGGTAGAATGTCCTCATTCTGCTGTCTATTGTCAGGTAGGAGAGTTCCCTGGGTCATTATCATGTTGGTGTTCATTTTGTGTTGTTGTAGAAGCATTTTTAAGGGGTTATTCAAACCCACGAAGAAAATGCTGACCTCATACACTGCCATTGTAGTATAGTAAGGTTGGTTAACCCTTCTCTTCCCCGGTGTTCTTAGGAAATGTCAGGGCGAATTAATTCCTGTTTCCTAAATGGTCAAAAGTATGTTTATTTATCTATGGATGTTCAAAAAGTGAACCAAGATGAAAAATCTATACACTCCATGATACTCATCTAAAAAATCCACTTGAAAGTAATTAGAAATCATCAGCAAAAACAGCACCAAACTTGTCAACTGTTTCTTTCAGTTTTTAAGATGGTCCGCCTGACTGACTGGCTGGCACTATGTATCACGCATACAGGCCTCACCAATGGTCCTACAGGGCTGAAATTTTCAACCTTTACTAATTATCATGTCGAGAAAAACTTAAAAAAATCTTTCCCCAAATCGGTTTTTAGTGCGATTTCAGTTTACAATGTAAGTTTATGCTAAATCGATGTTCAGTTTTTGAAAACTCAGACTTTTAGTGATTACATCCCAACAAAATGCTTATCCATTGATCACCCTTTTTCCTACGTTTCGAATGATCACCCCTAATATATGCTGCCAAAAGACATTGGTCAGGTGATTGTTTTTATTGGATGATTAACCAAACATGCAGATGTTCGAGAATGCTGCAAATTTTCTCCAAGAAAACATTTTTCGAACTGTCTTTGATTATTACGGAGAATTTCGAAAATATTATAATCCGATAAATAGCTGACAGAAAAAAATTGTGCATAGGTGGAGAGGGTAGAGAGAGACTCCTTTAATGATAGAAAATACTGCAAACAGTGTGAATAGTTTATTTGACGGTTAATCTCGGATCTAATCAACAATATAACATAGATAATGACCTAAAACTTCGTTCGTGAAGCCAAGTCAAAATAATATTCCATAATCATTCATTATAATCCTTCCATAGTTCCCATGAACAATTATATGATTTCTTGAAATCTTATCTATGGATATCTTTAAAAATTTCTATTTTCAAACAAAGTTGTCAGTCACGTAAGTTTCTTTCTCTTCCCATAATTCTCTCTCTCTCTCTCTCTCTCTGTCTTCATCTTTTTAACCTGCTGTAGAGAGGAAGAGAGTAAGTTTTATGTTGTTTTGCCTAACCTAAAGACTGACACAGCAGTCAGTCATACTTGAACTCCAGGATCTCTTCCTCCCTTTAATCAGCTTTGAAGAGAAGACAGTACAATAAACTGTGTCTGTGTGTCAGAAACAGCAGTCAGTCACATTTTAGCTGCTGGTCACATGTCTTCTTCTCGTCCGCTTTTTAATTTGCTTTGAAGGAAGGAAGAGAGTCTCCACTGTGATGTGAACAGACGAGCAAACCCACAAACAAAATTACTTGGTGAAAATGATCATTTCATCCATAGATTGGTTAATCTCCGTAACCGCCACCCCAGAATACACGGAACATTTATTTCCCAAAGTATACCCTTTCTCTAAAAGCCTTCCGTTAGCCGACATGGCGTTAAGTGGAAAAGCTATTATCATTAATTTGGATGGGACAGATTTTGAGCGTTCCAATACCCACCAAATCGTAGAGATGGTATGTCAGGCTAAGCTGGCGGAGGTTTTAGTGGTGAGAAGTACAGTGGACTGGGTCGTAGAGAGGAGAGGAAAGGGTATGCACTGCCTCTATAATGGTTCACTGCAGAACAAAAGCTTGACGCTACATGTTTTGCATAGGCATATGTCCTGAATTCATTCATTTCCTGTCGCCAGAGGGCCCAAGAGGGAAGGGGCTAACGGCTTGCGGTAATGAGTATAGAGATCAGTCTCCACTTCAGGAGGATCAACGGGATCGCCTTGGTAAACTCTCTACGTAATCTCCAGCTGCTTTCAGCACCTGGTATTCCCAGACAGTCACCTATCTAGGTATTGACATAACTAAACTTTGCTTAACTAATGGCTACGTTAAACATGATCAGGCTGCAATGGCTGCTCAAGTAAAAAGAAATAAATCTGGGACACAGACTTCTAAACAAAGCTAACATCAATTAAGAATGAATCTAAGACTCCTTTATTTTCAATTTTAAACAATAGTATTTATAGTTGATGACGTCGTGGACACATAACAATATAAAAGAAAACGGGACCAGTAAGAAAAAATTGTACTTGCACAATGTGTTAATATAATTATAAAAAAGATACTGAAAAAAGATATCTTTATATAAAATAGACATGGGTAAAATATTCATGCACTGGCAGAAACGAACAATCTTATTTTAGAAAGTTTAGTCACACGTGGATACAAAAAATAGATATTTTATGCCACTGAATTAATATTTTTTAGTCTATTTTGTTAGAAAATCTCTGAATTTTTTAGATGAGGTATTATCATTATTTCTATTAATATTCGGATCATCCTCATCTTGGTTGTTTTTCATACAATGTTTCGGCCGTTGTGCTCCACGGCCTTCATCAGGTATCATCTGGTAGATGTGGACACATAGCGTAGTGATTACAGAATCAGACAAAATTATTGCAAGTAATCTGATAGTTCTAGGTTCAATCCCAGTGTGAGACAATAATAATATTAATAATGCTAAGAGGGGAGAGTGGTCAATATACCCCCATCGGTTAAATAAAGGGTTCGGTTCGTTACTTCCCCAAACCTGCCAGATGATACCTGATGAATGGCCGTAGAGTACAACGGCCAAAACGTTGTATGAAAAACAACCAAGATGAGGATAGTCCAAATAATAATAGAAATAGCCTATTTTGTGTTAAGATATTCTTTGGTGTTGCTTGAGTGTTAGCTATTGTATTAGCGGATTGTACTGGTGCTCAGTTTTCTTACTGGTAAATGAAAGAATGAATGAATGAAGTACCCGGATGCTGTACGATGAAATGTTATGAGAAGGAGAAAGAAAGATGAATTGTTGGATAGGAAAGAGAACGATATTGGACTTTTGAGGAAGAGTGTTATGAAAACGATTATGATCAGTACTTCTGATGACAATGGGACAAGAGCCGAGTTAAAAATCATCAACGAACAATTCGAGAGATTGACATTTTGCATAGATGTCTGAAGACATTGCAAATAGTTTTGGGAAGGGCCATTAACATTCAAAGGGTTTTTCAGGCGATTGATTACTGCTTGTGTTTTAAGACAACGTTTCGGCCGATCCATTCTACGACACTCCTCAGGTGTACTATCCGGATACAACGGTGGTAAACAGAATCCTCAAATGAAGAGCAGCTGGCAATTGTCTGACAAGTGCACCAGAAAAGGATAATGACGATCGATATATATATATATATATATATATATATATATATATATATATATATATATATATATATATATAGTTCCTCCTACCTTTGAGCTAAACAGCGTTAATTCACATTAAAAGTCTTATTTGAAATGATCTCCCGTCATTACAGGGTTAATGTATCACTCATTCTTGACAGCACATATAGAATAAACAATCAAAGAAGATGGGTCTGCTGGAACCGAAACTGCGATCGATAGGGCAACTGTGTCAAAGCAGCGTTGCTCTTACCATTGAGCTAAACAGCCGCCGGTGATGCAAAGGCCCATGTAACTGTATTCACTCCAGATTTTCAAAACGCAATTCATAATTATTCTCTCAGATCATATGTATCCAACACTTAATTCATAATTTTTGCGTTGGAAGAATCAAATAGAGCAGATATGGACCAAGAAAAAACAAGGTGGGCATATGGAGTAAAAACAGTTATTTTGGCCTTTGCATTACCGCCGGCTATTTAGTCCAGTAGTAAGAGCAACGCTACATTGGAGCGGTTACTCTATCGGTTTTAGGTTTCGATATATATATATATATATATATATATATATATATATTCATATATTCTGTGAAATCATCATCTTTTTTAAAATTTGAAATTTCAAGTTTTCGCATTAAGCATTACCAGCAGTTAACAGTCTCGTCTGGGAGTCTGCTTGAAATAATACATTATCATCAACTACAAAATAAACCTTTTACAGCAAGGCAATCATAAATACTTGATACGTCCTGTGAATTTAACCCAAATCTTGATTCACCAGATCTCTCAGCTGAACACGCTTATGAACTTCGAAGATTTAAACTCAACTCACGTACGATGACGATTGAAAAAGGTCGTTGGACTGGCGTAATTAAACGAAGGAATATCTTCAAGGAATGCAATATGTCAAGAGATGGAAACCATTTCATACATTATTGTTCAAAAATTGATTGAACCGGATTCAGTATGTCAATACCGTCATCGGACAATCCGTCGTCATGTGTCAACATCAACAAATTGTTACATGAACTAGATGAATATCTCTTGCATTTAAATTGCATTGAATTGAGCGAATGATAATAATAATAATAATAATAATAATAATAATAATAATAATAATAATAATAATAATAATAATAATAATACACCCATGTGGAAAAGTGGTATCAGCACAAGCCAGAGGCAGTTTTGGAGAATGACAACCACAAACTACTGTGGGACTTTGACATCCAAACTAACCACCTCATCCAGGCAAGAAGACCGGACTTGGTAATAGAAGACAAAAAAAGGAAGGCCTGCCAAATAGTAGACGTTGCTGTACTTGCAGACCATAGAGTAAAAAAGAAGGAGGGTGAAAAAAGGGAAAAATACCAGGACCTAGCAAGGGAGTTGAGAAAAATGTGGAACATGAAAACCAGGGTAGTACCGGTCATAGTGGGTGCACTAGGAACTGTCCCCAAAACGCAGAGGGAGAGACTGGAGGAGATCGGGATTAGGAGACCGTACAGACCACAGCACTACTGGGAACTGCACGGATACTGAGGAAGGTGCTAGAGATATAAGTACTGCAACGAATAGTAGCTCTGTCATGATATGCGAAAGAGGGAGGAGACGTTAGCTGAAGACCTGAGGAGACTTATTGTCACTCAGCCTTCAGCGATAACCACTGGGCAACCGGTGTGAAACTGTAAATCGTAGAATTACTGCGACCTATGAGTACTGGGGGAGGAGGGCTGGAGACTTGAGGAGACTTGCTGTCACTCAAACTCCAGCGGTTACCACCAGGCAACTGGTGTGAGATTCCAAATAATAATAATAATAATAATAATAATAATAATAATAATAATAATAATAATGATAATAATGATTGCTGTATATCTGCAACTTCTCAGCTTGCAAAAGATATACTTCTGGGTGATTGGCCCTCAAACTGAGAACTATGCGTGTACTGGAGAGAATCAGACTTAACATCGCCTTGAAGGATCACGAGACAGCACAGTATATTAGAAAAAAAAAACAGGGACAGCGATATCATAGAAAGTATGAGAAAACTCAAATGGTAAGTAATAAGTACCCTCACGCCAGTTACAGCTCTAGTCATCCCTGCTTGGGCTTCACATGTCACTTGAATATTACTCATTCCGTTTCCGATACGTGATAAGCACCGTAAGTAGCGTCACTAACTTAAGTCTGCACTATATTATTGATAGCTAAGGAGAGAGATGGATTCATGCCTTCCGTTCATACAGAATGTCTTTCCACCTTTCTGCTCCTCCACACGATGTTTCGAAAAGTTCTCAGTGAATTTCAATGAAATTTCATAGAAGGTTGTGGTAAGGAAAAGGTGTTCAAATTCTCAGGTAGATCCGGATTTTTTTGATGGAGAGATATTTTTCTGTACATTATATATATATATATATATATATATATATATATATATATATATATATATATATATATATATGCTAATGACTGCCCTCATGATATCTCAAAACGTTCTCAATGAATTTCTACGAAATTTTGTTGTAGGGTTGGCAGCGGAATGCAGAGGAAGGGATTGAATTCGAATTACTTCCAACGTCATAGTTGTATCTCCAAGCCACATAGTATCTGTCTACACGATATTTCCAAAAGTTCTCAATGACTTTCAATGCAGTTTTGTGGAGTGGTCAGCGATGGACCATGAAATAATGGTTTAATGTTCAGGACAGATCCATCACTTGCCTTATTGTATTGTAGAAAATATCACCCAAAGTTCACGTCTCTCGATACGATATCCCGATTGGGGAAAAAGCAATGGAAGAAATGATTGAATTTGAGGGCAGATCGATACAAAAATACTTCCCCTGACGATGGCATTTGCCGTGGTATTGTCTCTTCGAGTGCTTCCTCGTTTATTTTCATAATTGAATCATTCAAACGATAATGATCTTTTCCTAACGCAGCAAAAATCTTTCAAGCAATTTCTGCGTTCCCATGTGAAGCTGTTGCAAAATTAGATGTGTTTGCAAAAAAAAAAGTGTGTCTTCATTTGAAAGGAAATTTTCATACAAGAACGTTGCTTTTAAAAATGTTTCATTTTTCAACTTGAAGAAAAAAAGAGTCAAATGCACTTGACACACGTTCATTCTGGCACGTATAGCTAAAAAACTAATGATCTTGCTCTGGATACAGTTTTTTTTTAATATAAAAGTCACTGCTACATACTATATAAGGAATGAATGAATGGCGTAGCTCAGCTCCACAAACGGAGATTGTTTGGATAGTTTCCCCCGGCTGTAAGAACACAGACGGTGGGGCCTGTATGCGAAATATACCTCTGGCCTGATCGATGGAGAGTCAAGATGAAGTCGGTGAAATAATCCCCGGCCTGACCAATGGAAATTCAAGTTGAAGTCGGCTTACCCAGGACCAATCCCACTGTTTAAACTAAGATTGCACATCCTATGGTTCAACGAGACAGCACAGATTGGCACAGGGCTCGTAAGTTTGACAGAGTATCCTTCTTCTGTCTGATGCGAGCAGACTATGGCGTATATCAACCGTTTATGGGAGTGTTCCGACTGTAAGACTGATCTGTGGCTAAACCACATGACGTAGGTGGTCTGCAACTCCCTTAGAGGATTGACCTGTCAGTACAACAGGCTCATTTTATTGGAGCCTAGATCAAGATCACTCCCTTAAAAGAAGTGTCTGATTGATAAGTTTTAACTTAGTATAAGTCCAGATTTCCCACTCCGTAGTCACAAATTTGAAGTCAATAGCAACTTTTCCCTTCTTTCCTGTCATCGATTTGACAGTTTTGCAGATTAAAGAACGGGGTTGCATTTCAAAATGGTTAGGGATGAAGACAACAATCACAACAACAATAACTTTGATAATAGTGATAATGATAATGATGATGATAATGATAAGAAGAAGAAGAAGAAGAAGAAGAAGAAGAAGAAGAAGAAGAAGAAGAAATAATAATAAATCGTAGAATACTATGTAATGTAACTTGTGTTAACTAACTTTCATTGTTGCGTTTTGTTGCTGGTATGTCGTCGATTTGAGATAATTTTCTTCTTTTTAGAAAAGATACTCATGGATTTCTCCTTATACTCTTCAAAACGTCTTATCCTTACCCCCTTTGTAAATGTGATACAGCCTGATTCCATGCAACATACGTACTGACTGGTTCTTTACTACACATAACTTGACTCTAAACTTCGTCTAGCCAGACACTATCCCATAGCCTTATGTTATACCTCAATATATACCGTAGAGGCTAACTATAATACCCACAACCTACAAACTGATACTATACCACTCAGCCATTCTGTATAACAGCCTGATTCTATACTGCACTCTATTTTGCAAAGCCTAACTCTACGACATCCAGTCTGACTCCATGCCACACACTGCCTTATTGTATATTGCATATCTATACCATCCACAGCCCCTCTCTATACAGCACATATCATTTATACCATACACAGCCTATATCATTTATACCATACACAGCCTATACCTTACAATATACCACTCACAGACAATGTCTGACTCTATACCAAACACAGCCTGATCCTATACCGCATACGGCCTTACTTTATATCCCACACTACCAAACACAACCTTAATGTATACCACACACAGCCTTACTCTATACTACACATACTACAGTCTGACTTGACCTCACAGCCTCACTCTATACTACACACAGCCTGACCCTATACTACACACGGTCTTACTTTATACCACACACGGCCTCACTGTATACTACACACAGCCTGAGTATTTGTCATAAACAGTCATGACCATGCCTACTTATTCATGCTTGCATATGATTCCCCAGTGTCCCCACTTCCGGTACGTATTAGTGATTTTTTCTTTATGGACAAAAGTTCTAATATATATATATATAGTAGATACATTGACATATGACCGACGAGAACTCAAATAATGATATTTTTCAATAGGATTGATCCATCTTATCCGTTGTGAAACTTGTTAACTCATCTGTGAATCTTTTAAGTCGTGGGACACATAAGCTGGTAGAAAGACATGTTTGAAAAAGTGGAACCTGTAATGGAAGAATTACAAACGAAAAATTCAAGAGAGTTAATTCAGACAGAATGCTGATTCCGACCTCACGGATAAGATAGAAAATCACATCCACGTATACTAAATAGGGGCGGATATTGGATTTCAAGCAGGGGACATTCCAGAACCCTGGACCCAACCCCTAAATTTAGCAAAATCTTTGTTAAATTTCGTCAACTCTTCAGTTAAATGCGTTCCCTCTTTTGTCATATCTTCAAGATTCTGTGTCTTCCTTTCTCTATCTTAAATATTCTCTTTCCCACCCTCTAAGATATTATCTCTTCCTTTCGCTCTATTTAAGATACCCTCTCTTTCCTTTTCATTATTTAGAATACCCCTTCTTTCATTCTCTTTATTTACGATACTCTCACCCTCATATACTTAGATCGTCAGTGAAATTATCTGTTGCTCAGGGGTGGATATTTTGTCAGAGGTGACTAGTTACTGAATGAAGAAAGCAAAAAGTTGATCTTCACATGAACCCCTGTAAAACAAACGTCGTGTATGTTGAGGACAAAGACGGAACGATTGAAATCGAAAACGCAGATCTGAATATAAATAAATCATTTGCCTTGGACAAGGATAATCCATGAAATCAAGCGAAGAATCTCTCTAATTATGCAAACTTCTGCTAGAGCAAGCCCAAACTTCAAAAATAAAAAAAAATCCCATTAGTCCCATTGGTCCTAAAAAAAAAAGGTTATACAACCAATGCGTTCTCCCGGTAGTCACCTATGGAGCTGAAATATGAAACCTAAACGAAAGATTAGCCCACAAACTGAGAATCATCCAAGATGCGAGAGAATCATGCTCAGCATAACATGGAAGCATCAGGATGTATAAGAGGAAGAACCAGAGTCTGAGATATAATAGAATCCATTAGAAAACTAAAATGTCAATGGGCTGGTCATGTTGCAAGAATGCCAGACTACTGCTGGACATCACAACTCACAACGTTGATCCCCTGAGATTATATGAGAAATTGTAGTTGGTGAAATATAAGATGACATGACAAACTTGATAACTTCAGAAAGTATTGGCTCAGTAATGGTCTAGAGAATGTTGGGGACGCTAATAGACTGATTATGGGGATTATGATGATGATGAAGGGTTAGGCTGGTCCACAATATCATACTCAATCCTAAACAAGATTGTTCCTAGGGGTTCCTGGTGCCCTGGACCGGACATGATGAACTTCAACACCCTTTAATGTATAGCATTAGTAATTGTTACCCAAAACGGTCAACATAAATCTTTTCATTTTTTGATTTCTTCCGTCTGTCTGGCGATGTATGTATGAGTACAGGCCACACCAATAGAGCTAGAGGGCTATAAACATTTACTCCATATTATGTCTTTTTTTTTCACTTTTTTGACCTCTCACCCTCAAATAGGTTTTTAGTTGACACGGGGGGGGGGCAGTTCGCAGGTTCATGTAGGTTTATGCTAAACTGATCCCTTAGTTTATACCCGTTTGTTTTTTTGTGTCTGAAAATTCTGACTGTTTTAGTGATCACTGCAAACAAAGAAGTCGGGAGAAGTTACTTCTTTATTGATCACCCATTTTACCAAATTTTTAATTGATCAACCCAAATACTGATCTCAAAAGACATGGTTCATCTGACGATTTCTATCGACTGTTTAACCAGACCAGTTAGCTGATATTTTTCTATTGATTCATTTTATACAACGAGAAACATAAATATATAGGTATTAATATATGATTATACTGGTTGATCCTAAAAATCAATAATTTAATTTACAATGCATTGATCAGATGAGCTTGTCGTTTGTCATGAGATTTTCCTTTGCTAATTGTTTTTATTTGTTTCATCATCAACAATTTAACAATGGGATATTCCAGAAAAATCTGTCTTCACATTGAAGATTTTTATCATTTTGTCTATTGTTCAGACATATGACAAGCGTCCATTGGGACTCAACTATAGGATATTCTTGATCATCAGGGATTTTTCACATTTTGTCTATTGTTCAGACGTATAACAGGCGTCCATTGGTACTTAGTGCCGTGGGCGACTGCCCGTGTTACCGGTACCTTGGGCTGGCCCAGACCTTAGATCAAACCAATTGGCTTTTTTTCTACCTCGTAGTTGTAAATTCTAGTGTTCCGACATGACAACTATCAACTAACATTTCCCAGGACTCTACAGAGATGTTTGTGAAGAGCATTTGCGTTAAGTGGGCTCTACCTTTTTACAGGAGGCGTTACCAGACTTTTCCAAATCTTGCCTGACGAGATGTTTTTGTTTTGCTACCGCTACGACAAACTAACCTTTACCATGTCTTACCGTCAATCATGTTCAGCAAAAAACAAACAAACAAACAAGCAAACAACACCAACTACACCAACAACAAAAACAATAGTCACGACCCAATGAAAATCCCATGTCTGTGCCAAAACAATGATTTGTTCTTGAGAAGGCAATTCTTTGTGTTTGGTTGGATATTAAAGGCGTCGTCTATCATGAAGCGCTAAAAGGCAATAAAACAGTCAATACTGGAGAATATTGTTTTTTTTATTTGAAGCATTGAACCAGTCTCTGTTTAAAAAATGAGCTCCATCGGTCAACGAGAAAGGCGTTTTACTCTTGCATGATGCTCCAGGGAAGAGATTCTGGCCAAGAATATGGAAGTTCCTTAGTGTTGTTGGACGCCCAGTGGGACCTGTGAGATATGTGTTAAGATATCAGGGATATCAGCTTCTAGGATTGAGAAGTCATATATTCGGCTGATGCTTTTTGGTTACTCGTGTGTGTGTATAGGTTAATTAGAATTTGAATAATGGATGGTTGGGGTTAAAAGGATGGGGTTATTTCAGTTGGATGCAATGACCTGAAGTTAGATAAGTTAGTGTGATGGGTAAGGGGCTGTTCAGTGATAAGATTCAGATGACTGTGTGGGAATTGTTGGTCGGCAATCTCGGTGAGCGTATGTGTGCGTGTGTATGTGTGTGTGCATGTAGTTCTTGACTTGAAGAATCTTTTGTTATAGTGAACCTTAGGATATTGTCATTTCATTCTCATATCATCGGATTGACCATAATCTATTCTAATCCAGTGATTATATCTCACACACACGAACACACACACACACACAAATATACATATATATATATATATATGTATATATATATATATATATATATATATATGTATATATATATATATATATATATATATGTATATATATATATATATATATATATATACTTTTGATAGCTTTACAACTTCAAACACTAAACATTTACTCTAATCATAAAAAAATTTTCGAAATTATTTTTCGTCACTTCAGTCACTCATTTCCCAATATCTGTCGAAGCAATTGATGTAATTTTCTTCAGTGTTTTTTTTTCAATGTTTTAATTATACTTAGTTATTATGGTACTATGTGTAATATATATATATATATATATATATATATATATATATATATATATATATATATATATATATACAAATATATATATATATGTATATATATATATATATGTATATATATATATGTATATATATGTATATGTGTGTGTATGTATATGTATATATATATATATGTATATATATATGTATATATATTTGTATATATGTATTTATATATATATATATTTGTGTATGTATATATATATATTTGTATATATATATATATATATATATGTATATATATATGTATATATATGTATATGTATGTGTATGTATATGTATATATATATGTATATATATATGTATATATATGTATATATATATATGTATATATGTATTTATATATATATATATATATATATATATATATATATATATATATATATATATATATTGCACATAGTATCATAATAACAGATTATAAAATTGTATTATATCATATAGAAACGTATTAGAAATGATTCTCCATCATTACCGGTGGTTGCTTAACTCAATGGTAAACGCATCACTACGTTGAAGCGGCAACCCAAACCACAATTTAGTGGGGATTTAAAAAAAGCAGACAAAAAACTTTCCTCTGGACATAATAAAAAGTGAATATTCAAATTTTCACCCCTCTAGCTTCATCGGTGCGGCTTGTACGCGTGATACATACATAGTTATCCAGCCAGGAAGACCAACTTGAAAACCCAAGAGATCTATGTCAGCAGTTTTAGTGACGGTCTTAGCTGACAGTTTCTAATAGCAATTGGAAGACAATAGATAAATGGAATAAGAACAGAACAGTATTCTTCTTCTATGTATCACTATATGGGAAACCGCGGATAAGGTGGGTACTGAAATGGAAACCACGGATGGTGGACAGCTGAAAGGGAAACTGCTGGTACCGGGGATTGAAAGAGAAACCGCAGATAATGGGTACCACTGAAAGGGAGAAATGTGGATAAAGATGGACCTTTGAAAAGTAAACCACAAATAAGGGAGGGACACTGAACGAGAACCTGTAGAGAAAGGGAATTGCTTGGAGAGATACTATAGACTATATCGATTATATCTAAAAAAAACAATTTAAAAATGAGATTAAGACAAGTTTAATCTATAATCCAATGCTTGTGAACGCTGATCACGTAATTTCATATCTATGACAAGAATTGATTTAAAAAAAAAATAAATGATTGCTCTTTGATAACGACAAAGAACACAGAGAGAGAAACCGCTGATTCTTTTATTTCTATCGAGAGAATCGATTAAAAAAGAATAAATGACGTCAGTTAACAGGGGACAGACAAAGTGATTTATAGAGAAAAAGAACGACCTTTAATCATTGTAATCATCAATATGCCATGGAAAGTTCCCCATCAATTTTTTTCAGGGGAGATCAATATGTAGTATCAAATCGATTGGTTGTATGGAGGGCGACGCCCCAAGTCATTTTAAAAACTTTAACGAAAATAATTCAATTTGAAAAAAAAAAAGAAGCCTGGCTATTGCAGGGTCAAACGTGGAGTTGTACCCTGCAACAGCCTGGCTTTTTCAATTTCGAATTCTATTTTTTGTAACCTGATTGAATATGGTTACAGCAACTTTTGTATTGTATGTGTACTAAATCAGAAAAATATACATATATAAAAGATATGTATTCATATATTAGAATGAGATTCTCACCTATGGAACTTAAGCATGAAACTTGACCAAAAGATTGACCCTCAACGAGCACAAGTGAGAATCAGGCTCTGCGTCACATGAAGGAGTAACAATATAGAATATCAGAGAAAAAACAGCAGTCAGAGATATCATCCGCTATGAAACCCAAATGGCAATGGGCAGGTCATGTTGCAAGATTATCAGACAACCGCTGGACATCATGACTCACAATGCAGATCCTCAGAGACCTTATGCAGCAAAATGTAAGATGGCGTGTCGAACCATACAAATTCAGAAAATACTTGAACAGCGATGCCCATGAAGGAGAGGTCTGGCAAATCGGGGGGGGGGGCTCTCCATCCAAGGATGGACGCTAAAAGGCTGCAGGAGTTGAAAGTTAGGTGGATAATTTCAAAACTGTATCGCATGCAGGTAAAGAAAAAGAATTCGAAAAATCTATATTCTCTCCAGGGGTGGATTTAGGATTTTGACCAAGACGATTCCAAATGGAAAAAGATAGCTACTATATACGTTAATATTACACGTTCATAGGTTCAGCCAAATTCTGAGCAGAAAAAAACTCACTTTGAAATGATTGTGCAAGGGACTGCTCCAAAATTTAATCACTTCTTCAGTAGCTTTGTAGATTGTCTACTTTCCCCACAAATGCCATAGGAATTCATTGAGAATTCATAGAGATATCGTGTCGAAAGACAAAATTTGGGTGATATTATGTTTTGGACATATAAAAACAAAATAAAGTATAATTGTAAGTAGATCCGCTCCAAAGATTTATTCAATCTCCCCCCCCCCCATTGTCAATTGACAATGCCTCCACAGAATTTAATATAAATTCATTGAGAACTTTTGGAGATATCGTGCTGTCACTCATGAGCGATCACATGAGGAAAAAAAACGGAAAAATATATCTCAGTAAAAGAGAATCCTGGATCCAAATCTTTCTTACCCCGTTGTTCGCCCTTCCATGATTTTCAGTGAAATCCATTCAGCATTTTCGGGGATATCGTGAGGGCAGACTTGAAATTTTGGCAATATTATATGTTTTGGACGCATGACTACTGAATGATAGAATAGTTGTCCAAAACTGAATCAGTTCTTCCGAAGCTAATTGCCCACCCATCTACAAAACTTCTGTTGAATTCATTGAGAACTTTCAGAGATATCGTGTGGACGATGAAAGGACTAACTGATGCGCCCCCACCCCAATAATCGTTGACAGAGGTATACCATTCGAGTCACACACTGTCATATACGGTAATCTGTTTGAAAATCATTATTATCTTGAAAAAATTCCAAATTCATAATTCAGTTGATCATTTATTGAGAGAGACCAGGATTCTAATGATGTTCACGTACCACCGGAAGGGAAACCGTGGATGAAGGAGACCACTAACAGGGAAACCGCAGATAAGGAACCTCCGATAAAGGGATTCGTTAGAAAGTAAACTATAAATTACATAATATCTGAAAAACAATTTTAATCTAGAATCCGATGCTTATGAGCACTGATGACGTAATTTTATGTCTATAATGGGAATTGATTAAAAGAATGAATAAATTATTCTTATTTGATGACAAAAAAAGGAGGTACAACTGAAATGGAAATTGCAGGTGTTTTTTTTTATCATGAGTATTGATTTAAAAAATGACATCAGTTAACAAAGGATACTTGATTAAAAGAAAGAATAAATGAAGTCAATTTACTGGGGACTGACAAAGTGTGCTATAGAGATGTTGGACATATCTGAAAAGTTCAATAATAATTACTACTTGAGATGTTTAGACAAAGCATAAAAGGGTTATACAATAATTCGTGGCTTGGCCGATTAGGGTGGGGGTCAGACTCCTTGGACCCCCATCCCTTTCAGATCTGCTCCTGCAGTTTTATCTTCAATACTACTGTATCGCCTATAAAACAATACACCTTACCACTTTTCTAATAGAAAGGTAATTAATAACATTTAGAGTCTGGAGAATCTAGATCTTTCTAGATGTTATTTTACTATTTTTAAGATGTTTCCAGATGGAAAACGCCAGTGATGTCATAAATAGAATTCATTCAGACCGAATTAATTTTTTGATGGAATTCTTTTCCATTATTTCAAATTTGACGCTCCGGTTGTTCGGTTATTGACTGAGATGGCGAAATTTCTTCTAAATCCAACATAACAGAATTCTATCATTTCTCGAAGAACTTACACAATCAAAGCAATTTTGATCGAGTATCATTTATGCCTAAAATAGCATTGAAACTTGCTTGCCAAAAATATGAATATGCTGCCGTCCAAGAAGGAGTGCACCCTATACGAAAAAATATTTTTCAACATAGTTGTAATGCTGTAGATTTTGGACATGGATGATACCTGATTATATCAGTTCTGATTGTGTAATTTCCACCTCGAAATAATAAAATCCTGATGTGTCCGGCCTAGAAGAAAATTAACTTCAATAAAAAAAAAAAAAAAAAAAAAAAATGTCCTAGGGTTGTTGTCAATTATGGGCGGTACTGTAAATCCAAATAAGATGGCAATCCGGAGAGGCAATCCGGAGAGGCAATCCACCCGACCGCATCGCAACGGGTGGACGATAGACAATAAGGCATCATTAATTATCAGTTTTTTTTTTCAAATGTTTTATGTTCAAGACAAAATAGGTAACAAAAAGTTTTCTCGGTCATTAATGTGATACAACTTAGTTAAGGTGGTCCCGATCAGATGTCACGTGACGTCGCGCAGGTCTGTTGGAAAAATCTATGAAGCGGAACGGTAACAGAATAATTTATGTATTTACTTCTGTTTTTCTCTCATGAATTCTCTCAATTCGTGCGCCCTTTTGTGAACATCGAGTGTGCTAGGGTGTAAAATTTCAACACTCGCACCAGCTATGCGACTTCAGCAGAATTTCAATTGGGACCACCTTTGGTAAGTTGTGGCATTAATTTTAAAAATACGAGACGGTAATCACAAAAAAATCTGTGTTGGGAAATCTGACTTCAGTAAGAGAAAAACATGTGCTACATTTAGAACAAGTAGCTCTAGTACGTCAAAGTGTTGCCAGATCTATTTTCATATTTACATCTAAAATCAAGTCTAAAAACATCTAGAAACATCTAAATTCTCCAGCTATGTATCTAAAATCTAAGAAAATACAAAGAATTAATAAACTGAATGTAATTCTGATCGTCAACATTCGATTTATGAAAATATTACACATTTTATCAAAACATTTCTTATTTCATCAAAAATGTTACCTGTTACATAAAAAGTATAATTCGTCTTATTTCTATAAATAAATTGATGAAAATACACATTTTTATTAAAAATAATCTTAAATCAATTTCTGACACCGAGACGCGACAAAAAAACATCTAGATTTAGATGAAAAACATCTGAATTGGCAACACTGAAACGTTAGAAATAAATACAAGAATTGTCCTTACTTGTCTTTCTTTCTATTCTCCTTAAATCAGTGGCGACTGGTTTCCTTTTAAGTAGCACCTTTTGGCGACCGTGGCAGCTCCTTCTCTTACGGTCTCTTCCGTTCGTCTGGGAGTCTTCGTACTTCCTTAAATGTTCAATGATTAACAAACTCTAATTTTGAATATTTCACAAACTTTTAAAAAAACGTTTCTATCTGCTACTGCATGAAAAAGTAGGAGTTAAAAAATATCCGGACCGGGAGATCCCCGTCTCGAGGCGATTCACGCATCTATGGAGAATGATAGTCGCACACCGAGTGTTTTAAATGGTTTCATATCGTGGGCGATGGGTAAAAACCATTGCCAGTAGCGTTAGCGTTGGTGAACCGTCAGTAACGGTGACAGCGGGCGTTATCCGATCAGCCCTCCTCCCTACGACACTCCCTCACGTCAATTTAGAATCATTAACTGTCAGACACCTCCCACCCGGAGGAGACAGGTTCGGTATCAATGAGGACGCCCTCTCTAGCATCTCTGCGGTTCCACCCTTACCCCACCCCCAAACACACACACGCACTCTCACACACACACACACGCACACACACACACACACATTGTTACACGCATTCGAGAGAATGCAATTTGAGAAAGGCGTAAACACACACTCACACATATATATTAACGAATATACAAACGGCGTAAGACACCTATACTCACACACACACATACACACACACACACGCACACGCATATATATATATATATATATATATATATATATATATATATATATATATATATATATATATATATGTATAGTCTGGAGAGCTTCACAATTTAGACACCAAAGATATAGAGGAATTTTATACTTATGTCATTTCAAGGAATTATATTCCAAATATCTGTTAATGCAATTTATGTAAGCTTTTCAAAGGGTCATCTGTTTTACACACGATTAGATATTATTTTACGATATGTGGATTTTTCTTGTGGGGATCATCAATTGTTTACCGTGTAACCATTTCGGGGATTTAAAAACAAAACAGTTATATTAACATGGCATCCCAGCAGTGTTGATCAAACACCAGCTATGATTTTGTTTTATTATTTTTAGGGCCGCGTCATAATACATGTAGTTTGCTATTTTATATAAGGTATTATAATATATACATACACACATACACACACACACACACATATATATATATATATATATACATATATATATATATATATAGATAGAGAGAGAGAGAGAGAGAGAGAGAGAGAGAGAGAGAGAGAGAGAGAAAGAAAGAAAAGGGGAGGGTGATAGTGTGTGCGTGTATGTATTTGAGAGAGAGAGGAAGAGAGAGAGAGAGCAGAGAGAGAGAGAGAGAGAGAGAGAGAGCAGATGAGTATTGTCAAATTCCAGTTCTCTGGAGTTGACTTTGTTTTCCTACCGTAACAACAAGTACAATCTTCACCAAAATTAGGGATATAATGCGATATGTATAATTCACAACCCCCTAATGTGATTTGGACTCACAACCAACTGATTGCCCGGAGGCTGTCTAAATGACTCTGCTAAATTGACAAGTTTTTGATATTAACGAAAAATTACCGTACATATATGCACAGGCTCGTTTCATTCTAATGAACAAATACACTTTTACAAAAAAATATATGTTTCCATGATTTTTCTTTTATTATATATACAATACTGAAGGTGCATTGGTCATCTTCAGTCAAAATTAAAGTTATTGTAGAGTTTGACCAAGCAGCAGTCAGGCTTGTTGGTAAGAGGAAAACTTTCTATCAAAGCACTTGTCATTGAGCCACACAATTTGCATTCTCGTAAGCATTGATAACAAATTAAATCTTAATTAGGTGCTCCCTGAAAGTTAGCTTTGTACCTGACAATCTGGAAGTTCATCAGAATCAACCAGACAATCAAATTGATCCCCAAAACTGACCAATTTATTCAGTGATTGAAACTTCCCAAGACAACTTCCCGTGTTCAAGCATATAAATTTTTAGAAGAATCGATTGCTAATTCTTGAGACATGCTAGTGGTCCTCTCCCATTTGTGTTATTGACGCTAAACGATCTTCCTAATTTCTTGCAATCAGAATTTTTGAAACAGATCCGATTGGTTACTTAATATAAATTGTCAGGTGATCAACGTCTTTTGGCAGCATGCTGATCAATTAAAGAAATGGGGGAAAAAGGGGTGATCAATGAATAAGTTCCTTCTCTCGACTTTTGTCGGGCAGGTATCGATAAAAAGTTCGATTTTTTCCAAAAGACAAGTGGGACCGATTCGGCAGATACTTACATTGTAAACTTACCCATCCCAATGTTTCAGGGATAATTGGGGAAAGAAACAGTTTTTTCTAGATTTAATAATGAATAAATGTTCAAATTTTCAGCCCTCTAACTCCATTGGCACAGCGTATACGTGCAATCTATGCATACATACATGATTGCTCCCAATCAATCATACACACATGGTGGTTCCTTGGAGAGCACACTGTGTCCTCCATGGAGCAGAAGGTGCTTTGAGAAAGGGCCCGGATGTACAGTCTGCTCTTAGCTTGGTGAAATGCTTTCTTGACCGGAGACAGAGCAGAGGGCCAAAGACAGTCCCAGAAAAATCTTGCTACAGCATATGGCACGTGATATCTTCAGACAGTCAACCATCTGGTTGAAGATATTGCTTAACCTTGGTGATCTCACGAGAACCTATGTATCCAATGTGATTTAGCCGGATAACTAGCTAGACCAACTTAAAAACTGAAGAAGACTATGTTGACACTTTTGGTCACAGTTTTGCATTCAAATATTCGAAACCTTTGGCAGAGTAAGCTCAGCCTTCAAAAATAAGAAGATCCCATTAATCCTAAAAAGAAGGGTGTATAACCAATGCATCCACCCAGTAGTCGCTTATGGAGCCGAAACATGGAACTTAACCAAGAGACAAACCCGTAAATTGAGAGCAATGCAACGTGCACATGAAAGAATAATGCTGGGCCTCACATGGAGAGACCACAAGACAACACAGTACATCCGAGAAAAGACAAGAGTCATGGACATCAGAGAATCCATCAAAAATCTCAAATGACGGTGGGCTGGCCATGTTGCAAGAATGGCAGACAACTGATGGACATCACAACTCACAACATGGATCCCCCAAGATCACATGCGCAACCGAGGCCGGCAGAATATTAGATGGAGAGATGAGCTAGACAAATTCAGAAAGTACTGGCTCCGCGACGTCCATGATAGAAAAGTGTGGCAAATCCTTGGGAAGGTCTATGTCCAACGACTGACGTTAAAAGACTGATGATGATGATCAATATGTAAAACCTACATAACCAAAAGCTCACATGTCCATATGATATACGTTTGTTAGTGCGTGAATGTATAACTTATCATCATCAGTCTTTTAACATCCGTCGTTGGACATAGACCTCCCCCAGGATTCGCTACATTTCTTTATCGTGGGCGTCACAGAGTCAGTATTTTCTGAATTTGTCTAGTTCTTCTCTCCATCTTGTATTCTGTCAGCCTCAGCTTCGCAAGTGATTTCTAGGGAATTATGCTGTGAGTCGTGATGTCCATCGGTTGTCTGTCATTCTTGCAATATGACTGGCCCCTTGCCATTCAAGTTTTGTACTAGATTCTGTGATGCCTTGGACTCTTGTTTTCTCCCTGATATACAGTGCTGTCTTGTGATCTCTCCATGTGAGGTTGAGCATGATTCTCTCATGCGCGCGTTGCATGCTTCTCAGTTTGGAGGTCTGGCTCTAGGTCAGGCACCATTAACTTCTATGAAGTATCAAATATCAATTTCCTAAAGTAGAAAATCCTCCTGAATCGATAGATGCAACGTTTGCACACATTCCTTTTCAATATATCCCTATTCATACCAAATGATTTCCAGCCAATTACGGATCATTAGCTGTGTTGATTACGGCAACTATATATAATAAAAATAATACGTTAATGGTTGTTATAGATTTTAGTTCCGACTATTTCAATAATTGAGGTAATTTATATTTCATTTTGCCAGACCCTAGAAAGAAGGGCTGATCAACGGCTGGATCGAGATTGAACCGGACAGAGGACAGAGGACTCAAAAACTGGACTGAGTAGCCGGTGTAAAGCCATGCGTCTGGCCATCCTGGTTTGCAGCGAGGTGCAAATAAGAATTACAAATCTTGATTTTCAAAGAAATGGACGGTCCTTCTCTACTTAGAAGATCGTTTCAAGTCTTCTTACTTTATAATTCAAACTAATATGTCCGTGTGTCTGTGTGTTTGTGTGTTCCAGTGCTCCTGGTCCTACCGTTTTGTCCACAGACTTAGATATTAGTATCCCACTAGACCCCTTCTAAAAATGCTTTAAAAAATAAGCTTTTCTGACCCTTTGGGGTCTTATTTTGATGGGTTTGATTTCAACATCTAGATTCTCTAGACGTTTTTACACTGATTTAGATGTTTTCCAGTGAAAAACGCCAGTAGCGTCATAGATAGAGTATTTTCTGATCATATTTATTTTTCAATTGAAATTTCAAACGACTTCAAATTTTGACGCAATTATTGATTGTGATGTATAAGTTGTTTCCGTTTTGTGCAGAGGCTTTGATTTCAGTTTTAAATACATTTGCTTTCAAGCGCCGCATATACATCGGGGATAGATACCACTCTCCCATTCATTACTGGGTTAAAATAATAACCCCGATTAAAGGCGTTAATTAACTAAAATCGTTAATATTCAACACCCAATCGCTCATAAAGTTTGAAGGCTTTATTATACTATAATAACAGAGCAAATGCAAAACCACTGAACCAGCTTTGATAGCCTGGAGGCATTTAACGCGGGGCTCTCGAAAATGCAGGGCTTCCAGTATACAAACATAAAGACACACACACATAAAGACTTGTACACAAATGTGCATACTCAGACGTAGACAGACGTTCAGATATACACACACACGAAAACATACACAGATACACAGGCTTATACATATACGCATACGTACAAACACACATACACAGCAACGAAGAAACAGGAAAAAAACCCAGATCATTACAAATCCATCGATGGAGCCCAGTAACAGGTTTGTGTAGCAGCACTTCAGTGAAGAATATTGAGAAAAAGTCTGCCTTCGAACACGTGCTCAAGGGATCGATAAAGACACGCGGTCCTTTTTCAAAAATCATCTTTCATAAATCTGTTTCGAACTGACTAATATACTCACACAAACCTAGCCAGACAAACGATCAAATATATGTGTACAAACACACACGCACACACAAGCACACACACACACACACACACACACACAAACACACACACACACACACACATATATATATATATATATATATATAGTAGAATGTGGATTCGCTACACAAACTAGCTCATGTTTTTGCCGTGGACAGTCATTCGCCTGATGAGGCCCAAAAAGGGTAGAAACATGAGCTAGTTTGTGTAGCAAATCCACATTCTAATATATATATATATATATATATATATATATATATATATATATATATATAGTAGAATGTGGATTCGCTACACAAACGAGCACATGTTTTTGTCCTCTTCGAGCCTCATCAAGCAATCAACGTCAGGTGATCAACTTCTTTTGGCAGCATGCTGATCAATCAGATTTGTCTGATGAGGCCCGAAGAGGGCAAAAACATGAGCTAGTTTGTGCAGCGAATCCACATTCCACTATTTATTTCCAGCTCTACTCTAAAACAACTTAACTTCAATAGTAAAAAGTTGTATGTATCGAGCACTCTATGAAATAAATCCATTACATTTCAGAAGTGACTTTATATTATTGATATATAATTATATTATGTTATACTGCTAGCCTGATTTGTACCACACACACACACACACACACACATACATTCATATATATATATATATATATATATATATATATATATATATATATATATATATATATATATATATGAAAGAATACAGAACCTTCCAGGCACTATAGTATATTTCCATGTTCATATATTTATATATATTTATATCTTAAATATATAAGTGGAAGGTGTCTGTGTTTTCATGTTTGTCTGCCACGCCATAAAAAGTACCTAAACATGAGTGCAGTCCAACCAAATCTGGAAGGCTTACTCAATGGACCGGGGGTTAGAACAAACAGTATTGAAAAAATGTTTTTTCAAAGGGGCTTAGAGGAAGGTTCCATTTACGATGTAACTATTATCTCAAAGTGGAATCTCTTCCCCTCTATATACACATCGCCTTGTTTTATATGTTCATTCGTATTTCTTTAAGGAGTCAAAAATGGAGGAGATATCTTCTCCAATTGAAATTGAATTGAAAAGTTTCGAGAGAAAAAAAGCATCTCTCTCTCTCTCTTTCTCTACCTCTCTCTCTCTTTCTCTACCTCTCTCTCTCTTTCTGTTTCTGTTTCTCTCTCTCTCTCTCTCTCACACACACACACACACACCACGAATATGATAGGATAAAAATGATTTTTGCTTTAATAATTTAGAATAGTTATGGACAGTGCCCCTTTCCAAAGGTGAATATTTTGAAGGGTCCGGACTTCACAGTGTGGAACGGCCTACCATAATTGTCATACTGTCCGTCGTACAAAACTACGACTTTGAAGTATTTCGATTACTTCTCATCAGTATTACCCATTCAGACGTCTTGAATTGTTTGTATTGTGGATGTGAAGTGATCCTACAGAATGTAGATGAAAATGAGAATTGGAAGGCGAAGAGAAAAACTCAAAAGACAGATTTTACTTCTCAGCATTTATTATCATTATTTTTAGGGGCGTAGTTCGATGCATTTCGACGGGGGCTAGCCATCTTTTTCATTGAAAAAAACATTTGCGGCGGTTCACGGAGAAAAATATGCTGTTTACATTGCAGACTCCTCTTCAGCATCGAACATGTTAACAGCATGTCTTGAATTGTAGTTAAATGACTTTAAGAAATTCATTTCTTGTTTTGTTTTTTTAAGGTCACTCGACCGTCGATCGAGATAAGGGAAGTTTACTCGCCCCCGAATAATTTGCCTCCAACACGTTTTCTTTCAACTAAGTCAATCATTCTAACTTATATAAAGAGAAAGAAACAAAAAATAAAATCGAAAACATTTAATGCATAACTATAAATCAATGAGTTTAATCAAAGTTTTTGGATGATGATTCAATAGCATTCGGTCCACTCTTCAAATCAGTTTTAGATTCATCCACTGGCAAATTTTCATCATAATTAAATTTTTACTATTTAATGCTTCTTTGTTTCTTGGTGGACCAAATGTTCATAATTGGAGTAGGATAAAAAAAGTAGACGATTTTGGGGGTTCATTTGAATAATGAGTAAATCGTTCTGATGACCCACGGCGCTTAATCATCGAAAACCCTGTTTCACGGCACAATTTACTGGTGACGTTCCCCTCTTTCACTGCCCGCACCTAACAAAAGAAGGGAGATAATCGAATCGACCAAGACAAACAGATTTTGAAACTCCTTTGAACACATCAGGTTCACTTTTTCCACGAAATTTTTCACCAAGTCTACATTGTAAACTTGTCATCATAATGTTTCTCTGAATTTTTGAGATGAGGTATTTTTATTATTTCTATTATTATTCGGCTGAAACGTTGTATGAAAAACAACCAAGATGAGGATAGTTCGAATAATAATTTTCATCATAAATTTTGAAAATCAGTGATAACTTTCCATTGTTTATCTCTTCGACTTCCGCATAAGTATTTTTTAGACGACATTTTGAAAATATTTTTGATAAGGCCACGTTCATGATTTTTGTTGCTGAAATTATTCCGGTGTCATTCGAAAGGCAATGTTTTAGTTCAGTTTGTCGGTTGGTTTGTAGCAATCCACGTTCCCTATTGAAATCGTTGTCCTTTCTGTATAATTGAATTGTTCGAAATTCATCATTCTTGATTTCTTCTGTTATCTTGAAAAGTCTGGAAGCTGAGAAATTTCAGTGCAGAAGAAATGGTTTATTGCACATTTACGATCGATTCTGATCTTCTTATCTTTTGATAATTATGAAAGGATAAACTTGAATTCAATGCATATTTCATTATTGAATGATTCTTGATTTTTCGAAATTCCCCAAGCTACAGCTCTTTGAAAATTACTGTCACTTGAAATTTGCTTATTGGTTATTTCTTCTAGTGAAGCAATTGCTGTAAATCCAAGATCCAAGCTTTTTAATGCACTTGAGCACTGATGGAAGCAACGACTTCTATAAGCGCACTGCAGGAAAGCTGGTGGTACGTGCAAGCATGTAAAGTACCTCTTCAGATTTTCTCAGTCTGATGTAGACGTGATAGATATTCAAGGCATTTGAAAGACCTTTACATTTTCACATCTAGAGATATATTCTTGGCCGAAGTTCCATCCGAGGAGCTAAACATTGGATCATGATGACGTATTGTCTCTTTTCATTTGTGGTGTTACTCCATGAAGACTATCCTTCATGACAGAAACAATCCCTGCTAATTTCTTTTCACACGTGATTTCATCTAATGTGAGATTCTTTTTTAGCTATGTCGCAGATTGCTTTGTAGATATTTGTAGCATCAGCGTTTTCTGCTGGTTCTATCCCAGCCAGAGTTTTATCCCAACGGGAGTTTCTTCCCTGAGTGAAAATCTTGCGTAAACAACCCCCTTTTCCGTCGTTGATGAATTTAAAGATCCATCAAATAAATTTGGAAAGAATGGCGATCTTGCTAAATTTTACTTTTTTTAAAATGTCAGATATGCATGAGAGAAAATCTCTTCGTGAAGAAAAAAATATTCATATAAATTTCTCCTGCTTCAATTCCTTCAGCTCTATCCAGTTCTACAAGTCAAATAAAGTCCCTTTGTAGTTTTGCTCCTTTTCTCATGAAATGGGCATTTCTCATAAATTTATCCAGCTTTGCATTCGCGCTTTATTTGATCGAGAAAGGCTTTTTCCATATGTTTCAAAAACTGAGTTTTTTTTTCATGTTTCAATTTTTATATTTTGACAGTGACTATACCATTCATTACGGAGAAACCGATGACAAATGATCCATTTTTTCGCTTTCTTATTTCTTTTTCACATACTAGGCATACCATTTTCTTATACTTTCTATCGTGCTTTACCCACAATTGCCCAGTTGTTTATTTTTTTTTCTTTTCTTGAAACTGTGGAATGTCTTTCTTTTTTAAAAAATATTCAGCCGATTTTTCTTTCTCTTCATTTGACTTATTTCGATTCACTTAGGGCTTCCGTCAAAAATATTTACACAAAAAAGTTTGACTCATACCTAAAAGAAAAGAATCATATAAAGTGTAATCAAGCATGATGACTTTTATCCTATTGTATTACCTTTCTTGTCCTTCCACCTACAATGAAGACGTTTCAAGGTCAGGTGAACAAACTTTGTGAAAAAACAAAAAACAAAAACAAAAAAGACTTACATGAATGCATTAAAATTATTGTCTTTGAAGTTAGTACGATGAGAAATCTATTGGGGTATTTATTTCCGCTCAGTTCACCCCTGATAACGATTCAGGTGAATTTTTTTTTAAATTGAAAGATATAAAAATGTGATGAAAGATTTTATCTTTCAATTTGACGAGCTGTCGAGGAAGCTTAGAAACTCACATGCACCGAGAAAGAAAGCTCACTCGACTGAGACGAGTGGTCGAGTGGTCGAGTCCACTCTTACAGGATATATATATATATATATATATATATAAATATATATATATCCTCCTCAAAATATCCCCTTCCATTATCGATACACTATTTCCGGCGCTGTTTTTTTTTCCAATTCTGAAAGTTGTTTTGAAGGAGAGAGCGCAGGTCTCGAGATGCATATCTTTAAGCGTTTGAAATCAACGATTTTTCCGGACGGATTTCAGCTTCGGGGACGAAAATGTTAGGAGGGGCTTAATCCAGAGAGTATAGCGACTGGGGGACGAGAGTTGTATCTTGTTTCGTCGAAAACACAGTCCTCTACAATATCCTTCATTGTTCAACGTGAGGGAATACTAAGCAGCATACACACACGTGTAGCTCAAAAACTAACCAATGTAGCTTGGTACAGTTTTTTTCACAAAATATGTCTCTGCTGCATTACATTCCAGTTAAATGAGCACGCTCATTGTCGGATTATTTTAAAAACTTGATTTTTTTTTCACCCCTTTGCATAAAGACATATTATTAATTTTTTTTTGAGGGGGGTCAGGGCTAGACATCAATAAAGCCATAGTTTTACGTTATGAAATGAGGTAAATATGATGTGGAAACATCTAAATTCACTCATCCAAAATTTCCGATGAAGATAGAAAAAGGTCACCATTTCTTTTATTTAGTTATTCCCAAGATCTCATCAACATTTTCTTAGTCCTTTATCTCGGCCTAATCCTTCCACAAAGTTTCATTGGAATTCATTGATAAGTTCTTGATATATTATTTTGACAAATACATTAAATACAGAGGAGCTAACTGTGAAATATTACGGTCTCGCCATAAAATGTTAACACTTCTTCCGTTGACCATTTCCTACCTTTCCTCAAATTTAATCGAAATTTTCGGATAACTTTTGGGGAATATTATATGGCACTGATATATTGCTAAAATGGAGATTAAGTGCATGGATCCAACCCCAAATCGAATGCTTTCTTTCTCACCTCATGGCCAACTCTTCATCGGAATTCATTGATAATTTTCGGAGATATTGTATGGGCAAACAGGACTGATTACAAATAAAAATCACTGCTTTCGTAGACATTGGCGACTCTTTTCCAAATTCTGGGAATATTGAGTTATGAGGTAAGGACATATAGCTACGACACCGGGGGAATAACTGTACATGGATTTGACCTGTATGGAAATATTCCGATGTATGGATTCGCTAAAAAATTCAATCACTTCTTCCCATACCTATTGCCCATCATCCCACAAATTTTGAAACTTTTTCTCAGTTTTTGGAGGTATTCTGTAGTGTAGACATATAGCTGAGATTTACGGGGAGGTAACTGTAATGTGTCAAATTTTATCGAAAAAGGCGAAAAGCGATAATAGTAACTGGCTTTCTTTTTGCAGTGAACCATTATAGAAGCCACGTTGCACCATCTTCCTTTTACTTCATCGCTGTAGTTTCTTCTGTTCCTCCCACCACTACGATCTCCAATAACTTTGCCTGATATGACATCCTAACCATTGGGAAGGTCTCGGAGACACTCATAAAAATCCTTTATGAATTTATGGTAATTGCTCCTTCACTTTACGCAATTTCGGCTTCATCATCATCAGTCTTTTAACGTCCGTCGTTGGACATAGACCTTCCCCAGGATTTGCCACACTTCTCTATCATGGGCGTCACGGAGCCAGTACTTCCTGAACTTGTCTAGCTCGTCTCTCCATCTAATATTTTGCCGGCCTCGGTTGCGCATGTGGTCTTGGGGAATCAATGTTGTGAGTCCTGATGTCCATCGATTGTCTGCCATTCTTGCAACATGGCCAGCCCACCGCTATTTGAGATTTTTGATGGATTCTATGATGTCTCTAACTCTTGTCTTTTCCCGGATGTACTGTGCTATTTTGTGGTCTCTCCATGTGAGGCCCAGCATTATTCTTTCATGTGCACGTTGCATGGTCCTCAATTTACAGGTCTGTCTCTTGGTTAGGTTTCATGTTTTAGCTCCATAAGTGACTATTGGGAGGATGCATTGGTTATACACCCTTTCTATTTAGGATTAATGGGATCTTATAATTTTTGAAGGTTGAGCTTGCTCTGCCAAAGGCTTGCCATCCTAGTGTGATTCTCCGCTTGCTTTCTTCTTCTTTTGAGGGTCTCATGGAGATTCTACAGAAGGCTTTTATAGGAATCCTCTTCTTTTGGATAACAGGGGAAACCGATTAGCTATTTTACTAATAAAATAACTACTAATAACAAGTGACTTGTTGAACGCATTGATAAGCTTCCTGGATTCTTATAACAACAACAACATAAACGATCTATTGGGTTTCATTCAGGATAGCAAAATTAGAAACCGTTAACCTAAACTTTCACCAAAACTGTGAACATAAGTTTCTTTCAGTTTTCAAGTTGGTCTGGCTGGCTGTTATTCATGTACTTTTCACTCGTACAGATCACATCAAAGGAGGTAGAGGGCTGAACATTTAAAAATTCGATCTTTATTATATCTAAAAAAAACTTTAAAAAATCTTTTCAAGATACCCCCTGAATACATTTTTTTAGAAAGGGGTTCAGTTTGCAGGGTAAATTTATGCTGAAACGGACCCATATTTTGTGTCTGCTTGTTTTTTTCCCTTTTCTAGTGGTCACAACACGAGAGAAGTAACTTATCAATTGGTCAGTCCCTTTTGCATTTTTTGTAATTGATTACCCCCAACACAAAAAGACGTGACGGTTTCTATGGAGTGATTAACCTGCACTGTTATTTTAATAATTACACGCACTCGCCAAAAACCGAAGCATTTGAAAGGAAAACAAATAACTGCTAGAAAAATAAATTTCTTTTAAGATGATGTGATATTTTTTTGCATTTTCTGCAAAGTGTTTGCCTATTTCATAATTTTGAATAAGTGAGAACGTGATTACAGGATATTAGGGAAGTCTTGCACACAGAATTGGCGACAAAAGGAAATGGTTGTTACACATTCTTGAAGATGAGCCAACCACGCCTTCTTGGCTTGAGAGTTTGGTATGTACTTTTATGTCGCTTGTGTGGGGAGGTGTAAGAAGTGGCGATTCTTTTCGTAAACAACCCTGAAATTCAGACCATAGATGCGCTAGTTCGATCTCAGGGATTCCTTTAAAACCCCTTCCTTTTACAGCTCATTCCCTTCAAAGATTATTCATTTCGAAGCTTTCCCATCAATTGTCCCTTTCTTTAAGGCCACCTTTATTTAAGAGTCCCCTTCCTTTAACTGACCATTCCTTTAACTGACCATTCCTTTCAAAGCTCCCTCTTTCTTTCAACAACTTATTTCTCAAACCGCCCATTCCCTTGAAAGCCCATTATTTCCCGAACCCCTTCTTCTAAAAATAATTCCCTTCAACAATCCATTCCTTTCGAAGCTCCTTTCTCTAAGAGCCCCTTCCTTCAAAGCCATCTTCATTTCCTTCCTTCAAAAGCCCCTTTCTTTACAATATTATGTCAGTATGTCAGTCAGTCAGTCAGTGACTTATAGAAGCTAAATGCACTAAAAAGGATCCAGCTGCAACAGACCCAAATCAGAAAAGTTCGTTCCGTAATGTAAGTCTGTCAGTCAGTGATGGTTATAGGCAGTGGTGGGCGAAGTTAATGTAAAGGCTTAGCTGATAGACCACTAAAGATTTAGCGGAAGCATGGATAATCGCTAATCACTAACTTATATCTTATGGAATTAGATTCGGTGCGGTTCTTTGCTCTAAACCCCTTTAAAACAGACATAGAGAGCTGAAACTTTGATATGTTTTAGCTTAGACATAGAACTTCTCAAAAAGGTATGGCTTGTCTATATCAGACGATGATCAAGGTGTACATATATGATTAGATGAACACAGGAAATTAAACATTAGTTTGCATTCAATATATATCTTATTTCACGTTCTATGTTTAAGCTACAAAGTATTAAAATTTTAGCTCCTTAAGTCGGCGTTTAAGGGTTTAGAACGAAGAACCGAACCAAAATTCATGTAAGAAAAGTTAACGGTTATCCTTGCTTCCGCTAAGTTTTTAGCAGTTTTTAACAGTTTAGTGATGTCGTTAGCTGAACCCACAACTGGTCATAGATATTAGAGATGCTATCGCATCTATGAATGTTTTCTCTCAAACTGTGATGATTTAAATGTATTTGTTCGAGAAATGACGTAATTATCTAACATATCATGTTGGTCTAAGTATAAAACTGAATTGAGTTCATGTAGAGAACTCTGTCTACAAGTTGGTATTTTAGTCTTCAAGGACCGTCAACCAAAAATATCAGCAAAAGTTTTTTTTCAGTTTTTGAGTTAATCTAGCTGGCTATGTATACATACATCACGCGGACACGCTACGCCAAGAGATGGGGTCTGAAAACCCCTGCATTCACTTCTTGATATGCCTATAAAAAACGTTTTCTCCCAACATACGATTTGACAGTGGATTCAAATTGTTATTTGAATTCTTACTAAATTGATCCCTTATTTTGTATTTTCTTTTTAGAATTTTTTAGACAAATGCCTAACGAAAAGCAAGAGAAGTGGCTTATTCATTAATCAACCCTCTTCTCGATTTGTTTATTCGTTACCCCTATCACTATATGCTGCCAAAAATCGTGACAGTTTCCATTGAGTGACTAACCTGATTTGTACGTAAAAACTTTCAAGTAGAAATATTTCTATTTCTCTTTGATTTTAAATTGAAGGAGAGTATTTTTTCCTGCGTGAAGCATTTCAACTACTTGCACAATCAGCAAAACTAAAAAGACTGAATAAAACCTCCTAAATGAATGTAAAGAATGATTGAGATTTTCTCAAAATTGAATGCCATCTGTAGAATATGTGCCGAACTTGAATATACCATATTTTCGTTCTTGAAAGGATCCGTCAAACCAGGAACAACCTGTTGTTGACTTCTCTAACTACTTCATTCAATTAATCTTGTCTCGTTGTTAAACATATCATCGTAAATTATTGTGCATCCCCGAACGCCAGACAGAACAGCTGCCGTTGGATACCCGCTCTTGCAGGGAAGCAAAATACGAGACGAAGAGTTGTAGAATTTCAAACAGAGGGAGGAAATAGCAGACGATAACTTCTTTTAGCAAACGATATTTTTTTTTAGCAGACGATAACCTTTTTTTAGCAGACGATAACTTCTGTGAACAGCCAGCCACTGTGGGGGTTAATATAGATTTGAATAGATAAGAGCGAAAAATAAAAATGAATAACCGATAGTACAGAGGGCTATGAAGATCAGGGAAGGAGAAGGGTGTTTCTTCCATTTTTTTCAAGAATATTCCCACAAAATTTAGCTGCATCTTTCCGGAGAATAGCTAGTTAAGTGCCATCAAATAGGAATATAAAAGCAAGTTGAAATATCTGTCTGCTGGCAAAGGAACGTCTCCCCTCGGGTGCATGCCTGGGCGAAGAGTGTGGAGATCATGGGGTATCAAGTGTCTGATTTAATCAAGAGGAAAGCAAAGAGCAATACGTCTGCCATCAACTTGGTTGCATGAATTGTCGGAAGGACGTAAAATTGGGCGTCAAGCAGCCTTAAGGGGCTCCCTTGGTTAGGAATCAGAGTTGCCCTTCTCCTACACTGGTGGACTTCCCAATCTACCCTGATATTCAACCCGTAGAAAGAGGAAGAAAAGATTGATTCATTTCGATGGCTTTGAAATCGATTTTGTTGTGTGCACTACATGTTCTTTCTTAATACCTTCATCAAGTGTGTCACAGAGTTGAGCACACATGAGCATTTGTTCGTTTGACTAGGCCTGTCGAAACTTCGCTCTGCTTACGGTACCTGGTGTTACCCTATGGTCCCTCATCTAGGTACTGACTAGGCTTTACTTCGTCGATCTTGTGCGGATCGGTGAATCTAACATGAATTAGCTTCAACCCCTCTAGTCATTTCAGTGTTTAGCGGAAGGGCATTGGTTATATCTTTAAAGGTCTTTGGTGTGACTCGGTGGGTGGACTCACTAAATGAGTATATTTTTCTGAATTCATCCAATAATGAAAATTGATTCTTTTACAAACAGGGCACAGCATTTTAAAGTAGAACGTATTTTACACTTGATCTAAAATGATTCAATAGTGCTGATTCGAAATCTGTTGTACAACATTCTGTATTTTTGGTCATTAGCACAGAACTACCCTTTAGCGTCACTGAAGGGATAGTAAGATCTTTGACTGTAACCTTTTATACATAACGGATACAAATTGAGATACACTGGTGGAAAGCAAATGAAATTTTTTCCTATGATATATATTCAGGGTTGAGCACTCTTCAAGTGCGGTAACTCATCCATTGTAAGCTTATGCAATGCTTTTCCATAGGAATAGAGCATTCTGGTGGATGTGGAATTTCTGCATAAATAAATATATCGCTTAAATTCAACCTTATTGACTGTCGAGTTCCGTAATCCAGAGGTAAGATATCGGCCTCCGGGTCCGAAGTGAAGGTTTCAATCCTGCCTTGCCTGGATGGGATAATGAAAAATCTATAGCCTCACATTCGATGTAATACATCGAAATAGCTGTCTGTGGATGACAATATATATATATATATATATATATATATATATATATATATATATATATATATGCTTGGATTGTGGATGTGAGATGATTCAACGGAATGTAGAGGAAAATGACAATTGGAAGGTGAAGACTCAAGATAAGTGCTCCACCTCAATTTTTAAAAAATTCCGTTGACATGTTTCGATGCATTTCGATGGGAGCTTGACATCTTTCTCGGAGAAAATATTTTTAACGGTTCACAGAAAATTTTGCTATTTTACATGTTTTGATGCAGAGGAAAGGAATGGGAATATTTCTGTGTTGTCTGGTTGTTCAGTTGGAGTGGAATGGGAAGTGTTTGAATCTATGTAGATGAGAGTAACATTTGGTTTGAAATAAGATGGATCTGTGAGAGGCAGGGTCAGAGGGTGTTCGTTTCCAGTCTCTGTTGGTGTTTGGCTTGTCTTAGATAAGAACAACGGGGAGAAGAGAGGTTCTCCATTTTCACGAATTAATTTGCTTGTGTCAAATCGGCTCGGTATTCTCGTGTTTCTCTTAACATAGAAATAGATAGAAACTCTGTTACATCCATTTATTTCTCGACTGCCAATTGACCATGTATTTATCGTTTGGGGCATTACTTCTTGTTACAAACCGTCAATCAAAACTGTTTATGTAGGTTTCTCTAGTTTTCAAGCTGATATGGCTGGCCAGCCACGTTTTGTATTCATATCACCTCAAATAGGTAAAAGCCTAAAATTGCAAGTTCAATTTACAATATAAGTATATGCTAAATTTGTTCTTTAGTGTGTCCAGTGGCATCTGGTCTCTTTTTTTTTTTTTGATTCGGACTTTTAGTGACCGAGAAAAGGCGGGAGAAGTTACTCATTCATTGATCACCACTTTATCCAATTTTTTGATTGGTCACCCCTAACACGGCATGCTACCAAAAAAATGGTCATGTGCTGGTTTCTATTGAGTGACTATCCCAGAACTGTTCAAAATGGGGGAGAAAATGAGGAAACCCGTGATTGCATGGGAAGGAATGTGACCTTGAACGCTTTTTTGGTGGTCACTGCCCAACAAAAGATGAGAAATTTTTCAAATTTTTTTCAATCCACCCCCCTTAAGATGACATGCTGCCAAAAGACGTTGGTCACGTTGTTGATTGACTCACCAGATCTGTCATAATTTTTGTTTACATTTTTCCAGCTTTTTAAGCAATCACTTATTATAGATATAAAAGGAAACAAATCTCAAACCTGTTTGCAGGTAATCAGTAATACTGATGTCGTAGAAATATTGAAATATCTATCATAATCATCCCTGAATTAGACTCTTTATGCCTTTAGAGCGTTTTTGGATTTGTTGATAACTTTGTTATAATCAAAAACATTAAGTCCTTTTCATTTCTCATTTTCTTTTCTATCTGCTGACTGGCTAGTTCTGCATGTAGCACTGATGGAGCTAGAAGACTGAAAATATAAGCACATACTCCTCGTGTCTTCGAAACTGCTTTTTTTTGTTATTTGAGCACCCTTCCCCAAATAGGTTCGTCTGTGAAGTGTTCGATTTGCAATCTAGGTTTATGCTAAATTGATCACTGATTTTAGTGCATTCACCCAACAAAAGACAAGAGAAGTAACTCATTCCTTGATTACCTCTTTTTCCCATTTTTTAGTTGATCACCCTCAACATGGCATGATATATATGATATTTCAAAATTTTCATTAATTCTGATTATCAGTGAACGTGCTCTTTTAAAGCATTTGTCATCTGCCGGTTTCTATTGAGGGACTAACCAGACCTGTTTCGATTTTATTTTCCCCCTTTTATCAGATAAAGTATTATAGATGATTATAATTAAAAAATGATATGACTACTTTTTACGTTCATGTCAACTTTATTAAGTTTTATTTTTCATTGCAACATTTTACTCAGGACCTTTCGAATTGCTTTTTCGTGGGTTCACCTCAATAATGAAACTCAATTAGATGTTGCTAATCACAGAAGGACGTCCGCATCTTCAAGGCTCTCGGTCCCGTTTCAAAATTGTTGGTATCGATGTTAAAGGCCTTCTGCCCAAATATTCAGTTGATATTGTAAGCAATTTCTGTTGATTCACTTCCCATTTTGGCCTTACACCACAAAATTGTTTAAATTTGCTTATTACTATCTTTGATTTGACAACCTCAAATAAACCAGATAAATTGTGAAAAGAAAACGTTCAGTTTAAATAAATAGAGCGAAATTCAAGCTTCAAAATGGTTTATTACAGGAACAAAGTTAAATGATAGTTTATTCCAAAAAATATTCAATATCTAAGTTACAAAAACTGTTATTATTTTTGCACTAACCTAATATTTTAAAAGCTATAATATCTGCTTGCCTTTGTTACGCCTACATCGCATTGAATAGATCGATTCTCGGACGATCAGCAAAGATTTCTTTCATGAGCATTACTCATATTTTTCTTTTGAAATTTCAACCCTAATCTGACTTCACATATAATTGCGATTACGTTTTAAACACGATTAGTCTATTCGTAAAATCCCATACGATATTTTACAAAAAATCCAGTAACATTTAAAAAAAACTTACTGTCCATAGTTTTGAGAAGGGTCTTTATAGTTTTCCGGTCGACTGAACTGCTATTTGTTGTTTGAGTTATTAACATGACGTATCGACCGATCCATTCTACAACCTTCTTCGTGTACACTATCTCAATGTGATGGTGATGAATTGGATTGTTTTCTTTCCAATGGTGGTAACTCCTATAACGTAGAATTTGGGTGTTTTCCTTTCTTTGTTAGGCTCGATTTCCCCTACCTTGTCCCTGTTGAGTGGTAGAAGTCACATTGGGTTGAACTCTGCACTGAATATAGCGGGTGTGCACTGCCTCTATAATGACTCGTTGAAACGCAAGGGAACCTTTGGAAAGTGAGGACTTTCAGTATTTGAATTCAATTTGATGATTTTTTTTAGAAAAGAAACAAAAAAATGTTCAAGTGGAGGAGTCCATTGTTCAAAATTGTACTCAAGATACTTAAGGATCTTTCCAGTCATACTCTTCATGGATCCTCTCCACCGGACTCTCAGATTCCAAACTCCTTCCTGCGTTTTTGACTCCCGGTAGTTATTTTAATTTCCGCCTTATAATCGTGAGACAAAATATTTGATTTTCTTTAAATCTGCCTGGGTTGATTTCAAATGTTTATAGTCTTTGCTCTAACATATTCCGGTAGAGACTTCCATGTGTTTGCTGATCGGACAGGGCGTTCATCTTATTGCAGTCCTCGCAAGAACTGGGAAGATTCTCATATTATGTATCATGGAAGTTGAGCAGGCTGTCGATTCCTTCTACATACAACGATAGTTTAATGTTAGTAGCTCCAATACTCGTAACCTTCCTGGATTTGTTGAATTCTTCATATTTGATAGTTGCTTAGTTGCTCTCTCCATTGAACAGACTCTAGTTGATCTCCGTATTTCATCTTATAAGGAAAATACATTGAACTAGTCTAGGAGCGTTCTAACTAGAGACTTGTACAATGATAGAAATGTCCATGCATTCATAAACTGAAATGAACTTCGTAAGTTGGATATATTTTCATCAGCAAAACTATTTCTGTAAAGTGGAAGAGTCCTTGGTTACAGATAGAGAGCAAACACTGTTCTTCATATAAGTTGATAACGACCATAAACAATGCAATCTTCAATCATCTCGTTGAAGAAGAAATAAAACCGACTTAACAATATTATATCATAATATAATTATGATATATATATATATATATATATATATATATATATATATATATATATATATATATATATATATATATATATATCATAGCATAAGCAATAGTGGAAAAAGGTGACAAAAAAAAACTTATTTTATTAAAACCAAAAAAATGAAACTATGAGCATTACACCTACTACGACGTTTCCCCGATAACTAGTCCTGGCGTTGTAATAGAGTCCCGTAGAAATTTCAAAGCTGACTGATGAAATCCGTCGGACATACTAGAGGGACTTTCATTGAGTGAAAAAGAATATCTTGAGTAGACATTCCAGATCATTTGGGAAGAAAATAGTACCTTTTTACATAATTACGGACTTCATGGTGTCAAAAAAATGGGCTGGCCATGTTGCAAGAATGGCGGACAACCGATGGACATCGCGACTCACGACGTGGGTCCCCCGAGATCACATGTGCAACCGAGGCTGGCAGAATATCAGGTGGAGAGTCGAGCTGTACAAATTCAGAGAGCACTGGCTCTGCGACGCCCATGATAGAGAAGTGTGGCAAATCCTGGGGAATGTCTATGTCCAACGATGGACGTTAAAAGACTGATGATGATGATATTGTGCATTGCTGGAAAAGTGAAGTTTACAAAAAAACAAAAAAAACATATGGCTCGGAGCAAGTTATTTCGAGCTATTCAAACCCTTCCTCCAAAGGTTCAAGTTCTGTCCACACGATATCTCCAAAGATATCATTCTCTATGAATTCCGAATAAATCTTGTAGAGATATAGGCAATTGGTTACAGAAGATGTGATCGAATTTTGGAGCAGATTCATCAACGATTACTTCCCTTATGTTAAAACTATCAGTCCGTACAGGTGTTTCATTTTTAGAAATTGGAAAAAGGGGTGATCAATGAATAACAACTCTTGCCTTTTGTTTGGCAGCGATTACTAAGAAAGTTTGAATTTTCAAAAAATAATCATGAATTCTACCAGACGCAGACTGAAGGATAAACTTAGCATAAACTTACTTTGTGGAATAAATTCCCTACAAAAAACCTGTTGGGGTTGAACCATCCCCCCAAAAAAACGAGACAAATATTATTTCCAGACGCAATGAATAGTAAATGTTTGAATTTTCAGCCCTCTAGCTCTATTTGTGCCACCTGTGTACATGACACATGACCAAACAGCCAGACCAATTCAAAGACTGTAGAAACCAATGTTGATAGTTTTGGTTGACGGTTTCAAGTAAAATGTCAGTCAGTCTGGGAACTGGGGTTTTTAATGTATTTTCTAATTGATGGATACATGTAGTGTAATCAAATTAGCCTCGAAAGGATCGACATTGAAATAATTATCATCAAAACATATATGATACCGTTGGAAAGGGAATTTCCTGCACTTTAACATACTAAACGTCTCTCTATGGAGCTCTTTGGAAAATGCCTTTTTTAACGGTTATTTGAATTCTACGGTGTAAAATGAATGTTTCCCTTTGATGACTGCACTGTTATTTCGAAACTTCCTCAAGATTTTGTTTTCTCGTGAACTAATAAACGCGAAATGGTACCAGATGCTTCAGTTATACGTATCGTACTTACAAGTAATTATCAAGCTTCCATTATTTCAAGATATAGCTTATTTTCATATTTTTTCTATCCAGAGTCTTCGTGATTTTCATCTCCAATTTCTTTTTTTAAACGGTAAGTCTTGATCTTTTTCACATATATGGTTAAAGAAATATTTTGGAGTTGAGTCTTGGAAGACAGGTTTAATCATATCTAAAAACGATCCAGACGCAGAAAAAATGCTGCTAGTTTTCTCCGAGGCTTTTGATGTACAAAAGTGCATAAGATATCCTTTCAAACGATAACAAACATGTTATGATGATCATTACTTCTAGGCTCAACGCTAATTTGCATACACTAATGGCCCGGTCAAAAATCCGGTTACATGCCTCTCTGTACGTGTTGTCATCATAACGGACCAATGGCAAATGTTGAATTTTAAAATCATTAGTCAAAACGATAGACACTGAATTGAGAAACTTTGCAATATCATCAACTGTCTTGTTCCTAATAAATACACAATGGTTTAAAGGACAAACGTTTAGATGAAAAGCCGAAAGCTCCCAATACATCTAGTTTTTCCCGACTGTCGTCTCTAACCTAAAGAGACAACATTTCAAATATTGTTGGTATTGGTAGTAACCCCACCTCCGCCTGAAAATACAGGATTGGTATAACTTTATGCTATTTAGAGAAGAAGAAGATGAAGAAAACATTAGAGGAAAGACGATAAATGCTTCAGCAAGTCTTAGGGCTGATGCACTAGCTACAAATCAAGGTTGCCAAATTAGCAATTTTTCCGCTAGATCCGGCTGATTTTTTTCTAATTTATCCGATAAAAATCTACGATGGCCGATTAAACCTGGTAAGTTTAATAAACGTAAATTATCAATTAGATAATGATCTCAAACGGTTACACGACATTCCACCCACAATTTGTAGTGTAAACAGGTACGACTCGCTGTACGACAGTTGACGGAGATGCATGATCTGACCCAAGGCTGACAGTATGGAGAGAAGACCAGCGATGGTCTTTTTATAAGAGAACATGAAGTTGGGGTTACATAAAACAATTGTACTTCATTATCAATTATTGACGACAAAATTCCAACTTTCAACGCATGTGGCACCAATGAGAAGGCCTGATTCGAAACAGGGAGGCAAATACCCCGTTTGCCCCCCCCCCTACTCAGTTGACACCCATGGTCACAAGTATAGTTGAAGATCACAAACGTATGGGAAACATTTTCACTCATACAACCAAGTAATAGCGAAGCTCTGACACACGTGTCATTGGTGACACGCGTGTCATAGATCAATTTTGAAAAAAAAAATTCATCCTAATTTTATAAGTGTATTTTGAAAATTCAAGCTAAAGTCTATTAAACTCTTGGTTCTATGAATAGATATTAGAAAAATAGGTCGCTCATCTATAAACATTCACTTAAAACTGGAATGCTTGTATACGTATAAACTTATATAAACTTATAAAACGATAACGAGATTATTAAAAAAATTACTATTTTGACACACTGAGCTAAAAAATATATACGTCCTCTTGTACAAAAACAAGAAAACTTGACAAAAAGTTAAAGAAATTCCTTGTCTATAGTCTTTAATTATACTTACATCAATGAAAGATTGTTGCATGAATATGCACATATACATACACACAAACACATGCATACAATATATACATATATATATATGTATGTGTGTGTGTGTGATTGTGTATTTGTGTATGTGCATGCACGCATGTGTGTGTGTATGCGTGTGTATGTATGTTTGCTGTCAATTCTCTCTATACATACGGAAATGAGTGAACCAGGAAATGAATCAGGTTCATCTGTGCATTCACATGTACAACCATTAAAATTCAAAAGAAAGAATGCCAGACACAAAAAGTTGTCGTTGTCGTCTTCGATCGAGAAGGAGAACTATCTGAAGATTTCAGTCATTGATTAGAAACTGTCAACAAAAACTCTCACAAAAACTGTTAACATAGGATCTTTTCATTTTTCAAGTTGGTGACTGACTGGTTATGTACGTGTGTATCACGTATATAGGCCATACCGATGCACTTCTTATCATGATCTTTTAACCTCTAAAATTTCAAAAATCTCTCTAGATAGGCTTTTAGTGGGGGTTCAATTTGCAATGTGAGTTTATACTAATTTTGTCCTCTAGTTTGTGTCCAGCAGAGATCACCTTTTTTTTTAAAAATATTTGGACTTTTTTTAGTGATCACTACCCAATTTTTTAATTGATCACCCCAAGGACAGCATGCTGCTAAAAGACATTGTTTGGGTGACAGTTTCTATTGGGTGACTAACCAGACCTGTTTTGTCTTTGTTTTTCTTTTATTCTTCCTGATGTTTGCCCCAAATATTCTGAGATTTGTCGCCTTTGGTGTTTTCGTGCAGAGTCAACGAAATGTTTTCTCATCATTTCTCCCTGATACCGTGATTAGAATTTCTTTTACGGCTCTTGTTTCATTTCCATGGAAACCTGGTGCTTTTCATTTTTTTAAAATGGAGAAGGTATAATCCCTGACAATAGCTTTGCAAGACAAGCTTGGCAGCGCTAGGGTCAAACTCCCTTGCTTCATTAAAATCTAAAAGGTAAACAAAAGGGAATTCATTCCTTCATACAATATCATTCCAAAACTATTCGTCCCATTTCAAGTCTTTTACTAGAGGTTCTTATAAATGAGGCTTGCAAACTTTGGCAAATCAAATCGACCTATGTTGTAGAGGTGGGAGTGATTCTGCCATCAGTTTTTGCGCACGTCACAGTGTGGTTGTTATTCGTGTATGACGTCACTCGTTTTTGGTCTTGTCATTGTCATCTGCCATTGTTGGTAAATACGAAAATAATGTCTAAATTCAATAGCAGGAGCTTAAAAAAGAGAACAGGCTTCACTGAAAACCTTTGACATCGTTTATACGATTTTTGACAGCATTTAGCAACATTTGTATCTGTAATGAATCTCTTTTTGCTTCCAATTGGTTTTTCAAGTAAATCCCCGTTAAAACATTCGAAACAAACCTGAATAATTATTGCTTACAAAATAAAATGAAAAATTCGATACATACAATTCACTAGTAAATAAAAAAATATTGATATGTGAATATAGAGTGTATCAAGAAATAGACATATTTGGTCCGACAAAATGAGTGATAAATTGTGTTATTTTATACAGAATTATATAGATAATATATTATATATAATCCTGCAGCAACTCAATTTCCGTCAATTGTTTATTCTACTTACGTTGTCTAGGTTGAGCGATATATCAACTGTGACGGGAGATCATCTCAAATAAGTTTCTATATGATATAATGCGATTCATAATTCATAAAGATAAAGTGTATATATTAGTCATAAATAATGTATAGTCCGCTTTCTTTTTTTTTTTTTCTTGTATTTTCTATTTCTTTATTTTGAGAAAGAAGAATATTCGGAAGTAGAGAAAAAAATTATTTTTTCTCCATCCATTCTTTTTCTGTTTCCTTTTTTATGAACGCTTTGAATCGATTCATATTTTAATGAATGAAAACAGATGCCAACAATGCAGTGGAGACAACATTTTAGTTGCCTGTATGATATTCGGTATATCTCCCTAGATAGGTTCGATGCAGGGGAGATAACTATATGGATCGACCCAAAAAATCTTTTTTTTTTCCGGTGACAGATACTTGTATGATAATCGATATCCGTGCTTATATTGGTCCTGATCGGTCTAATAGTTTCTGTGTTATCAATTCTTTTGCTATATCAATATACCTATATACAGCTATATAATAAAGCGTTCAAGTATGTTTGTATTCTAAGTCGATAAATACGCATCACAGCGAAAAACAAAGACATATTCTGAATCAGCTGATCTTAAATTACCCACGGCATCTTTTTAGGTAAAACTTTGTCAAAGAATCGCAAATTTATAAGGTGTCTGTGTTTGCACTCACCTAAAAAAGTTTCTTTCGCAATTGAGGGGGAAATGAAGTGTTATTTCCTTTCGCAAAGAATAGATGTTATTACGTTCTCAAGGGTGAACTTGCACGTGCTATACATGAATTTAATCGAAAGAAAATCCTTGATCTGCCACAAAATTCAACCTCTTTTCCTGTACACTTCCTCAAAATCTAATTGAAATTCATTAGGAACTTTTAGAGATACCGTGTGAACAGACACGATCAAATACATGTATGTATTTAAAAATGGGAGAATATATCTCAATCGGAAAGAAATTCCTGGATTCATCCCAAAATTCATTGACTTTTCCCTAACCCCATAGCCCTACTTTCCAACAAAAAACCTTCATTGAGATTAATTGAGGACCTTTGGAAATATCGCGTGGACAGACAGACGGAAAGATGGAAGGTTTAACGCAAAGACACGGGGTTATACATGCACTCCAGGGCAAAAGAAATGGACCGAACATTTTTTCATCATTTTTGAAGAATTATTCTTTTTTTCTCACAATTATAGGTGGAATGTTCGACAACGTTATATAATAATGTTAGTGTTCAGAGCGCACTTTAGCATGGGATAGCTTTCCCCATGTCTATCTTCAGAAAGCTGAGTCGTTTTGTCAAGCTGTCCAATAGTTGTCTCCAGTGTGGTACAGTATAGTGTTCAATTCATCTGCGATTGCTTCTCACAGCTGGTCCGTGTTCCCAAATTTGCCCCTAACCAGATTGGCATCAATATGTATCCATACGTTCTCTATGACATTGGTTCCAAAACTTATATTCATCGCGAGAACCTCATACGATTTTCTAAAATACGTGGAACCCAGACCCATATTCAACAGACGAACCCAGCCACTCTAATTTTTAAAAGACATTAAAAAAAAAAAAATGAATCTTTGGAAATATCATATGGACAGACAGGTAGGAAGGTGGATGGGCAAAAAAAATGAGCCAAGCTTTTTTGAAAAAAATTTATGGAATCTTTTTTTCTAATTGAGGTATAGTTTATTCATATAAAAACAAGATCAAACATTAGAAATAAAAAAGCAACTCTGTTTTTGATTGTTACAAACTTGTAATTTTTGAGAAAATCTTTTATTTAAAGCAGATTTATGTGAAGCATCTTGCTGCTTCTTGGACTCCAGTGTCAACTGAAGATTTAGTTTGATATTTGATCATTGAATTTGCATATCCGCAGCAGCATCCAATCTGTTCAGTTTCTGAACTAACTTATTGTTTTGAAAATAGCGAATAGCATTTTTTATGAAATGAATCTTTATTTAATTTCATTAAAAGACACCATACATCACAGAATCCCAAATATTTTTCGCGGAACCCACTTTGGGAAACACTACTCTTTGGTGTTAAGATATTTTATACGATAGTAAGTGCTTGGTTGATTCTTTCTACCCAGGAGTGTATACCTCTCCATCTTCGATGTCAAAGGTAATTAAAGGCATTGTTTCAATTCCATTGCCTCAAGCAATTCACATCTGTATTTGATGACTTCTTTCATTGCGGAACATCCACGTAAAGTAAGTAATTGTTTTCTGTATAAAAACAAACGAAAAGTAATGAAGGAATCGAGAAGTGGGACATGTGTTATTGGAATCCATTGTCATGCCTATGTGCTGTCAAATCCATTCGCACAATTTACTGGTGAATTTCAAAATCAAATCGAAACCCACTCATAAACGTTGTAGATTAAAACATACGACGCCGACCGGAAAACGTTGGACTTGAGTTAGTGGACGAATGCTCTCTAAAGAATCTAATGGAAGAGATGGAAACTATTCTATATATTATGGTTTCAAAAATTGGAAGAACATTATTGGGTCTGCCAATACCATCATGGGACAATCCATTGTTATGCGTCAATATCAGCGAACCGATATATAGACCAGATGAATGTCACTGGCGGTTGATATATATATATATATATATATATATATATATATATATATATATATATATATATATATATATATATATATATGTTGGTATGTGAATTTGAATTGCTTTGTATATGAAAAATAATAAATAAACAGACACTGTCATGTCAGCAACATCTTTTGGCAGCATGTAAAGTAGGGTTGAGCAATTAAAAAATTGGAAAAAAGGGAGATCAATGAATAAGTTACTTCTCTCGCTTTCCATTGGATGGTGATCACTAATAACGTTCGAATTTTCAAAAGAAAAATAGGTGAATGCTACTGGAAACAAACAAAAGGTCAAATTTAGCTTGAAATTACATTGCTAATTACCCTGTACCCATGAAAGCCTTAGGAAAACAAAGAAAGTTATTTTTTAGGTATGACAAGTCGTAAAAAGACTAAAAGTTTATAATTTTATCCCTCTAGCTCCATTTGTGCGGTCTGTAGGCGCAACACATACATAGATAATCAGTGTGCCAGCCAGCCAGCCAGACAGACAGACAGACAGACGGACCCACTGAAAACTGCTCAAAATCTAAACTGACAGTTTTAGTTGACAGTTTCTAAGAAAAAAGGGTACGTTTTTCTAAATTGTAAGATTTCAGTTTCCAGTGCTAATCATAATGGCAAATCATACAAGTCTGAACGTCGTAAACCCGAATACCGAATTCCAAAATTCTCGAAATGCCGAAGGTTGTAATGCCGAAGGTTGTAATCTCCAAAAACAAAGGTAGACAACTTGTGTCCCCGATTAGTTCATAAACTGAGAGGGTGAGCAGTATCTCTAAAGTTGGAAAATTAACCAGTGTTTTTTTAAAATTCAGTACAAATTAACATACGTCTGGTTATTCACTCAATTTGAACAGCCATGTGGCCAACGTCTTTTGGCAATATACTGTTTAGGAAAATGAGTTGATCAATGAATAAGTTGCCCGTCTTGCATTTTTGGGGGCAGTGATTGGTGAAAAAGTTTAAATTATCAAAAAAAAAAAGCGGACGCAAACTAAGGGATCAATTTAGTATAAAGTGACATTATAAACTGATCCCCAAATAGAATCCTCTTTAGAGAAGAAATTTTCAAAAAACAAAAACGAAAAACAAAAAAAAACAAAACAACGAAAACAAAAAAAAGTTTTTTTTCTAAAGAAAATGAGTACACTTTCAGTTCTCTACCCCCATTTGTGTCGTATGTAATCGTAATAAACACATAGCTCGTCAGCTGAATCAACTTGATTTCAATCATTCGGTAATCTGAGAATTCTATAATTCTAAATCCAGGTTTACGACATTCGGTCTTATAAAATTCGAGTTTCTATTTCAGATGTCATTCACGTTCATAAAGTCAAGTGTGTCTTTTAGAAAGTAAAATATTTCTGAATTCATCTTCTATCTCTATGGAGCTTAGGCCCATAAGATAAATTCGTTGATCCGGTTTGGGTTTCGAATTCGACTACCGGCTACTTCACTGCAGCTTATTTAAAATCTGTTGCATCGTGTAATAGAAGGGTAACATTTCCTTTTTGTGTGGAGTTTAAGATCATGTGTTTGTTCAATAGGTCTGTGACATATTAGATCATATGTTCAGTTCAATGTCAGTATAGAAATGTATATGTCAGTATGTGATGGTAAAAATTCTTAGAAATTCTATTAGATTGCATGTGTACGAGGAGTAGAGGCAAAGCAATTTAGAAGAGTTGAAACATGAAGATTTCAGTGAGGAAAGTACTCAATGAACGTTGATGTATACGTAGGTAAGTTTGGAGTGAAGATATCTCGCTTGTAGTTGAATCGTTGACAAGTGTGTACGTTCTAATGTCACCCACTTCTTCTCACTGAGTTTGTGTGCAGTCTTCTCATGCAGATTGCCCAACCGTCTTACTGACATGTCTCTGACTGACTGAGCATATACAGCCGAAGCACGTAGCTGCAACTCTCTGTTTCGTGACGTGTGTCGGTTCGTTTTATCGTTGACAAGGAGGCTCCCATTGAAAGCCAATTTCCCTCGCTGAAGGCTGGCCTGTGATTGGTCTATAATTCGTCAATATATCGTTAATTCAATTTTTAAATTTTTCTATGTTACAATTCGGAGGGGGAACTGCTGGAGCCTATTCCATACAATCTTTCAAGCAGAAAATATTATTATGTGATTATTCCTGTTCATCGATTAGTTTTCTTTTTGTATTTTAATATGCTTGCTCTGCTGTTTAATTTGCTCGCCTTACTTTTCAATTTTCTTGCAGTTATTTTTACTTGTACTAGTCTTCAGTTTGCATGTCATTGTTATTGATTTGCTTACACGATTTTAAAATCTGCTTGCTGTCATTTTTAACTTGTTCGAGAAAAGGTATGATTACTTCATCTTTACAGAGAAGGAAAACCAAAAATATCTTTATCCTTGATATGAATAACACATCACGACGTATCAGTAATGGGTACGAGGGATAAAGACTTTGGGACTGGGGTAATTCATTGCTCGAACTTCAAGGAAAAGCATGCATAAATCCACATGAATTTTTGATAATAGAGTGAGAAGATAAAATCGGTTCTGAAACCCAACTGAAAGTAAAATCATACAGATATGTGTTGCGGAAGATTGAAGGTTGGGTTGTAGAATTACTTGAACAGTAACAAATCCTCCATAAAAGAAGGGCTATAATACTCCCACGCTTACGAAATGAAGGTTTTTGATGTTCCATCATTTAGCAAAAACATATTCAGAAAGTCTTTATCAATTCCTGCAATATAGTAGAAATACGTTAATCCTTGCTTATACGGATGTAAAATAACGTTTTCTATGTGCAGTGTTAAGCTATAGTATTTTACATTTGTATAAGCACAGATTACTAGAAATGACTTGCTTTAAGAGAATACCATTAATTCTCAACAACTGAAAAACCGCCACACTTACCACATGCGCAATTAATCTTATATAATGGCCTATCGATTGATTTCTATCTTCATTAGTTTCCGAGTTATTAAGCTTCAAAAAGTGTGACGGATCGGCCCGGGTAGGGTCGTTTAGAGAGAATGTAAATGAATCTTTAAAAGACATTATCGAATGGTGAAAACTGCATGATTCTATCTTTAATAGTTTCCGAGATATGGGACAGTTGTGAAACCGATACACTTGATAAGTTGCAACAGCCACCGCGGAATATATGTATGTATCAGGCCCAACAAAAATGATTGGTGAGTTAGAAATAAGTATTTCAACTGTTTTGTTTGGACTTGTGAGGTGAATTTTCCAAGAAATATATCTTTGTGAAAATTGTGTAATTTACGTCGCCATTCAAATGAAGTGTTGATGGTAAAGAGATGTATGCATACATTTTTGATACGGTTTATACATAAACTTTAGTCAAATATAACAGTAGAATACATGCAAACGAAATATAGACAATACATATATTTTCTATAACTATACAACATTTTGATTATAAATCAAGAGAGTATTTGAGAAAAGAGAAGAACATATATGTTACAGAACATCAAACAAAATGATTTATAAAGTAAGCGAAATGATGAACATATCTAATGTACATAGACAAGGCATGCTTAATGAAAAGAGAAAAAAGAATGATACAATGAGAAATAAGCCTCAAAACAAATTTGAAGAATATTCACAAGGGAGTTTAGAAACTGCATGATACCGTTGGGGTAGAATACCAGGACTTTCTATACACAAAGCTCGGACGCAGTTGTAGACAAGACCGCTAAGAAAGCTCTGAGCTAGAATTAACTAACTATTAGTGTGTTTGTTCATATGTTTCTATGCACCAGCACTCCTGGCCATACTGCTTTGTCTACAGACTTGATAATTGAAATCAGTTTCCTCTAGACTTTTCTAAAACCTTTTTATTGTTAAAAAGCTTATTCAGACGATTCTATTATTGATATCTACATTCTATAGAAACCAGACGTTTTCAGACGTTTTTTTTTTAACTCGATTTTTTTAATGTTTTCCAGTGTTGTCATAACTATAATTCATTCTGACCATATTTATTCTTCAATGGACTTTTTCACAATTGTTCAATAGTTGACTGTGTTGGCGACTTTGTGTAAGTTTTTATATTTCAAATCTTCCCGCGAGAGTTTATGTCAAGAGCTATCTTGTTCTAACGTTATCCTTACAAAATTTATCTTATATTTTGTATTTCTGAACTTAATGGAAATTATATCAAGTCTTTATTTTTGTTCAATTTGGACACAGTAGAAAAAATGTTCACAAGCGGATAGCACTTTTACAGGTAGTCAAGCTCTTTTTTTTATACCTGGATTGTTTTACAGACTTTAGCAGATACAGATGTTCAACAGACCATTTTCCCACTATTGTAAACTCAAATATCCATTGGAATTGGAAGCAGAGTTCATTATGAGAAAACATGATAAACTCAGTTTCTAATTCTAACTGATTTTGTTCGTGGTACATTTCGTTAATGTCATCCGTTAAAAAAAGAAAAGGAAATATAAATTCCTTTCCTACGTGCAGTAAATTGTCAAAGAAGATACCTTTACACGCCGTAAATCTACATCACGTATAATTGATAAATAAAACTACAATTCGTTAAACAAAGCAGTATTCAAGTTTATATTGTAGTTTCGAATGTTCCAGATCCAGGACATTAATTAACCGTCATCAGAATGAGGAAAAAAATCAAATTGATTTCAATTCTTCCAGGAATATATCCTTACGATATAATCACCATTCGGTTCTTTCCAATGTCTTTTTAGCGATTCATACGTGCAGAAAATATTGAACTGAATTTGAAAGACATGGGAGAATTTTACTTAAGATTAAAATAATAGCCATTTAATTGAATTATACATTAGTCAAGAATGACGACATTGAATTTAATGCATTTAGTTACAAATTTCTGATGAATCAATAAATACGAAACCTTTCATTTTTATATTTAGTAATTGACTTTCATGATTTTTACTCAGGGTAGACAGTGCCTACCTTTTCTACCTGGACGGCACGTCTCCCAGAAACTGGTTCGTGGTAAAACTGATGGTGATTCCCACAATGAAATTAAACATGCAACATTAGGGTCTAAATCTATATAATAGTAATAAAATCGAATTCTTTATAAAACATGGAATCCTCAGAACATTGTCAGCAATCGGAAAATAACTGACTCGCATAAAATAACACTGTATAAAATTTAGAAATGTGATAAGTTATAAGACTATATGTATATATATATATATATATATATATATATATATATATATATATATGAATGCATTATACTATTTGATCTCTATTTGAAATGACCTCCTGTCTTCACACTGAGAATATGTCACTTGGCTGAGCCAACATGAATAGAATAAACAATAAAAGAAAAAGAGGCTGCTGCAGGAATCTTACCTGCGACCGATTAGGTAGCTGCTTTAACGAAGTGTTGCTCTTACCATTGAGCAAAATGAGGATCCAAATAACTGTTTCATCCCTATGTTCTCATTTTAGTTTATTCACTGTCCATATCTGCACTATTGTTTCTTAATGCAGACAATTATACTATTAAGAATAGATATATAATCCGACAGAATAATTATTTGCCTTATTGTTTATTCTATTTACACTGTCTACGCCAAGTGACACATTCTCCGTGTAACAACAAGAGGTTCTTTAAAATAGAGTTTCAAATAATATTAGGCATTCATAATCATTCTGTCGGATTATATATCAATTCCTTGATTATATATATATATATATATATATATATATATATATATATATATATATATAGCTAACCAGATAATGAGCTTATATACTAATCCGTTTATTCATTTGTTTGTTTGCGCTCAAATGCAGTGATCTCATTGGTTGATTTACTTTCCTATAATAACATTGCAATTCAAATTACGTCATAGAAACTTTTGAGACTTCATGTCTGATCATTGCAAATTAAAACTGCTTGAGATGAGTTGAGACTTGAAAAAAACTTGAAATGATTCTTGAATTCTTAAAAAAGGTTATCTAATAAAATAGCTTTAGGCTCCTTAGTGCTGATTCATACATAAATAACCTTGTCATTTTGAACGGGTATATTCTAGTAAATATATAAAACAAAATCTTCGTTTTTGACAGTGGAAGCATTTTGATCAAATGAGCTTTGATCAAGATAGGTCTGCTCACTTAACCCATAAGCAGAGAGATGTCCAATGTCATACAATATGTCTGGGTTTTATCCTGAAGATGAACACAAACCGAGTATCTGTTCTTTCAGTACACACAAATCAACAACTTTACACAATACATTCTGAGGAAAACTAAATTTTGGTTGAGGACAAGTACAGTCTCCAAACACTTCCGAACTGTCTGATTGATCAACAACACCTCATGATAGTAATGGGGGTGATGATGTTGGTGATGTCGGAGATAAAAATCATAAAAGGACACGCCCAATCAACAAGAAATATTGCTTGTACAGATATAAATTACATAGGTCTGAGGAACTGCCATTTTGGATTAATGCCTGCAAGCCATTCAACGTGGTAGCCAAGAGTAGAATGAGAGTTGTTGTTGAAATAAAGTTACATAGACTCGTCTAGTATGATTGATCTCAATTCATTCATTTTTTATGATGTAAAATTCGAATTCAGAACTTTAGAATTGTCCAGAAGCGTCCTCCTTCTATCTCACAGTTCAAGAGGACCACCGTGTGTTGGGTCAGATGCTGGTGCCCATGCTAGAACTATCTTCAATGCGTAAATGGGACTGGTCAAATACATCTGAGGGGTACTATGAATCCCCTGTAGACATGCCTCCCAGACGCAGGCCAGTCCAGATATGTGTCCTGCTAATCTAAGAAGGGTCGTCTTTGGTAGTGAAAGCGCAAAAAAGCTTCCTTAGACTTTTGCAGTGAAAGGGGGGAGCTGAATAGACTTTACTGCGATTGACCCTAGATATGGGTTGTTACTGTTTTCATTTATTTTGAGCTTGGAATTGTTTTAGGCAAAAATAACGGCCATCTTGAATTTTCAATGACTTGAATGTATTATCCGAAATGGGATTTTCCCCAAACTATGTATGTTGAAAAATTCGATTAATTATGTCCTCAATATCATATATCCATCACTGATGAGAAAGTTGATCTAAAAACAGTCATCATTGGAAGCCATTTTGAAATGGCTTCCATTGGCGCCATATTGAACATTCATGATTCCTAAATATCCAAATTACTTTGAAATACCTTTGTCTATAAGCGTAACACACATGTTTTTTATGACAAAATGCACAATTATTTGGTTGAGCAACGTTAGAATTGTGACCGTATGGGATGAGTATTTAGACACATACTGGCTATTTTTTCTTATCGGTGAGTTGTTCAAATAGGAATTTTTGTAGTATTCAGATAGTGAAAGAATGCTGGCTCACCCCAAGGTAAGGTATCGTCGTTCCCACGCGTTCTCAAAGTACAAAGCCACTAGAAGTAAGAGTTTTGTTGCTTTACCTAATGCTTTGGGATTTTACAAATGATTAGTCACCTAACAAAAATGCTTTGTATCCATCGACACAAATAGCTCTATTCAAAAGCAGACGATTGTACCTTCTCATATCTGTTCTATTGTCAAGTTGTTGTATTGAATTTTCTGATGGATACATGAAAAAGCGATATTTGTTTATCAAATAATGTGCACCATCATATTTAAATACAACATGCATATAAGTAAAGTCATATACAAATTCCTTTTTGTACAGGATGACACAAAAGTTGTGAATGGACTTGAAACAATCATTACCTTTTCCATTTTAATATTTTGTTTTTCCTTATCTCAGATATATTCGGGAGCCTTTGGGAATTCGTTAAGGGAAGTACATTATTGTTAAACGAACTAAAATAACATAATTTTACTTTGAATACCTCAAACATTGTCCAGAAGAACATATCCTTGTCATTTGAACGAGCAGACACCGACATAATCCATTATTCATCATTTGTTGGCACATTTTCGAGATTAGGGCTCCGCAAGTGCTCACCCACGAACAGAGAGTCCATGTTCAGTCTGAAATGCTGAAAATCGTATACGTGTGCAGAGGAGCAGATATCCTTTGGAAAATGTTATACAGAATTAAAAGAACGAGAATTTGTGAAGTTTAAAATCGAGGATTTTTTAGAGGAACAATTTTCCGTACTTGGGTTAATTAAAATTCCTTTGCTTATATATTTAATTTATTGAAAATAATTTCTTTTTTAAATCATTAAAACTAAAAAAAAGATTCAAAAGCTTTAAACTCTTCGACGTCCTATATTTTGGTCATTTAGCTAAAACGAATTTTCATTCTTGTATTTGTATTGATTTTGAATTTTCTATGAATCCACACAAAACTTTTAGCGAGTAAAAATGTTGAACATTTGTGCTTGTATCTTGCCTCTGAATTATTTTCTTTAATTCTTTCTGCTTTTTAAAAATTCAATTTAAACTTGTGGTTCAATATCATTTTACTGGATATCCCGTATACTTTTTCTCAAGCAAAATGGAAAGTAAAATTAGTTTATCAAAAAGTAAAGTAAATTAAAAAATGTGCTATGCAAATTGAAACTCTATGCAATCATTCTGTTCATTCGTCTTTTTGATTTGCTCGGTGTATTTTCAAATTTGGCTGCCGTATTTTTTTATTTCAATTGCAGTAGTTTCTAATTGGGAATAGTTTAAAAATTTGGTCACGTGATCTTTTTTTATTTAAATGTCGTAGTTTTTAATTTGCTTGGCGTATTTTACAATTTGGTTGTCGTATTTTTATTTTAATTGTCGTAATTTTTAATTGTCAAGGAGTATTGTTTTAAATTTAATTGCAGTAGTTTTAAATTTGCATAGCGTTTTCAATTTGCTCAGCATATTTCAAAATTTGGTTGCCGTATTTTTTTAATTTGGGTGGCCGAAGTTTTTTATTTGCTTGTTGTACTTTTTATAATTTGCCTGCTTTACTTCTCAATTTGCTCGAGAGAAGGTATAGTTTAAATACTTAGGATACCCATTATTACGGCCTCAGTCACCCATCTACGTAATGCTAACCAAAATTATTCGAATGGTAAAAGATCTCTGAGGGGCAGGGCCGGCTATAAGGGCCTCGGAGCCCTCAGCAAGCTAAAGTTCGACGCGTATTGAAGATAGTACTTGAAGAGAGATAGACAGTGTTTTTTTAAAAATTATGATATTGTTGGTGAAGATAGAGAGATACGATGTAGAGAGTGGGCAAAGAAAGTCACACCCCGTAATATTGTTCGTCTTAAAAATCAGTTCTCGAGATAAAAATAGAGAGTACGAGAAAGAAAGGAAGAGAGAACGGAAAGAAAGGAAGGAAGGAAGAAAAATAGAAACAAAGAAAAAAGAAAGGTAGAAAGAAATAGAGCAGACTATACAGTGTTTATGACTTAAGTATACTCTCTCTATATATATTCATAACCTTTTCATTTACCATTGAATTATATTGCATTTCGGGCGATATTTTTCGTTTTTATCTTTGAGGCCATCATTATTTCTGTTTCGGATATTTCAACAGGGATTAGCTTGCAAACTCAATTGGAAACAAACAGTTTTATTACAGAAAAAATGTTGACAAATTCTGTCAAAAATGTATCTACAACGTCCTAGTTATTTTGATAGAGTCTTTGTTTCCGCTCGTATTCGGAAAGTTCTGCCGTTACAGACACACAAAAGAGGCCCTAAAACAGTTGGCACCCTGGGTCGGTACCTGGGGCCGGCCCTGCTGAAGGGGTTACATAAAAATCCGACGATTTACAACGAGCTGACGGGATCAAGTTCTCACGTGCGGAAGGTACGTATCGTCGAAATGAAAGTGGTCACGTGAACTATCACGTGAATGGAGCTGAATCGTCTGGCCATTGTTAGCAATCATCATGAATGGCCGGACGGGGTGGGGGACAAATGTCATCACTGTCACGTCAGTGGGTGACAGGTGCTTGGGTAATTTCGATTTAACCAGGGGAATTAGGGTCAACAGTGATGAGTATTGTCGTTTCAAATTGTATGATAATCTTCGTTGTTGCTGAGGCGTCAAAGTTGTTTTTTCTTTATTAAATGTTCTATTTACTCTCCGTGGGGATCGTGGCTTCTACAATTGCAAAAATTATCGGTTGGGGAAAATCCTCTTAAGCTTTGTAGCCCTGAAAAATAATAATTTGACCTCACACAAATAACAACGAAAAAGAATTTGTGTCCTCGGTATGTTCTGAATGAGAGAAAAAAAAAGTCTACAAAATTTGTATGAAGGGGAAATTCTGAAATTCAAAATGGCTCTCATCCTCCTAAGTGAAAATAATATATCTTGAGAACCGGGCATTGTATTCTGTAATGTCATTGCTTGAGACCTGATTAAGGGTACTGTTGAGTTTGAAGTTGGTTGGGTGAGTGGTTCATGAGAAAGCTGCATTTATTCGGCATATCTACAGGTTGATCACATGATTTTTGAATGTGATAGGATGACTCAAGAATCAAAAAACAAATAGAATTTTCTGTGTGTACTGAGGGGATCAACAGACATGTCTGCAGCAAAACAATTTTTGAGAAAATTCTTAATAAAATTTCTATAATTGTTGTTTGGGGTCTGCGTTCGCGCTCACCCAATATAGTCCCATAGAATTCTGAACAGATCAAGGGGAAAAAAATCTAAATACATAGACATAACTTTATCGATGGAGATTTGACAACAGGGGGGTGAAATTTCTGGAATTTCAAACCAACTTTGATCCGTTGACGTGGAACAATGTGTCTCGACACTTGCAAACCCGAATTATCCCCTGATTCACAGTCTTGAATCTGTCTGCCATGGATGTTCTCACTATCATGGGGTCTCTTCTCTTTGTACTTTTGCGAGGTCGTGCGATCTTTTTTTCTGGATTCTAGTGTAATACTCTTCTTATTTTGGGTGATTATTCCTGGGAGAAACACTTTTAAATCGTCCAACATTAGTTTTAATGGCTGAAATTAACATTCAACTCTTGTGGATATCAACGATTTTCTTTTTTTTTTCCTGAGAGAGCGGTTTGTTTCCTCATAGGACCGACCAAGTTCTCGGTAATATTGATTGCAATAATATGTATAAGTGAAAAAAAAGTAATTTATGATAGCTATTGAATACTTTTGACACTAATGCCTCTCAATGAATGGAAGAAGTGAATACACTTCCATAACTTTTGATCACCCGGAATAATGCAAAAATATGACTATATGGTTATTTTGGGCTTTTCTTTTCTCCGGTTAAGCTATTAAGTCTGCACAATATACCCAGGTATTATTGTAATAAGCTGTAAATAAATTATTTATCTACTTAGTTGATTCCAGCAATAACAATATATTAATGTAATTCATTATAACCATTTTGTGATACTGGAAATCTTCAACTAATACTGTTAGTTTTATTATTATTCAGACCATCCTCATCTTGGTTGTTTTTCATACAACGTTTCAGCCGTTGTACTCTACGGCCTTCATCAGGTATCATCTGGTTGGTGTGGGAAAGTAACGAACCGAACCCTTTATTTAACCAACGGGGGTATATTGACCGCACTCCCCTCTTAGCATTAGTAGTATTATTATTGTGTCTGATTCTGTAACAGAATCAGACAAAATTACTGCAAGTAATCTAATGGTTCTAGGTTCAATCCCAATGTGTGACACAGGGAAATACAATTTCATGCATACAGGCTATAACAACAGCGCTAGAGAACTGAAAATTTCAACATTTACTCTTTATCATATCTACCAAGAAACATTGTCTTGCTTTTTCAAACTCCTCCACAATAGTTTTTTTAGTGAAGGGTTTAAGTTACAATGTACTTCAATGTTTGAAGCGGTCACTATCTTCTCTGAATTTTTGAGATGAGGTATTATTATTATCTCTATTGCTATTCGGACTATCCTCATCTTGGTTGTTTTTCATACAATGTTTCGTAATGCGTGCGGTAGTGTTTAGAGAGTCGGATAGAATTACTGCAAGTAATCTAATGGTTCTAGGTTCAATCCCAGTGTGAGATAATAATAATTCGAAAATACTACTACTGCTAAGAGGGGAGTGCGGTCTATATACCCCCGTCGATTAAATAAAGGGTTCAGTTCGTTATTTCCCCTACACCTACCTGATGAACACCGTGGAGTACAACGGCCGAAACGTTGTATGGTAAACAACCAAGACAGGGATAGTCCGAGCGATAATAGAGATGGTCACTAACTTGCTCTCGCTATTTTTTTTTTAAATTCGAACTTTTCAGTGACCCAACAAAAAGCGATAGAGTTACTTATTTATTGATAATCCCTTATTCCAATTCTTTGATTGATCACTCCAACACGGCATGTTAACGTTAGTCATGTGACGCTTTCTATTGAGTGACTAACCAGAGCTGTTTAGCTCGCTTCAGTCTATAATCGTCTCTATTTGAAACCTTAATCAACCAAGCATGACAAAAAGGCTGCAATGAAATTGATGTTTGCTTTGTTGGACGAACATAAAGTTATAGATGTGAGCCATAAAAATCTTCTTAATAGGATTTTGAAGCTGATGTCTAGAGATTTTTTATTCTTTCTTATGCAATTTCCTAGTTTTTCTTAGTCTGTGGCTCACGATTTTCTATTTGCATATCGGTACGATTGGCGTTGCTAGTAACAGCGTGGACAATGGAAATAGCGACCCGAGTTCAAATGCCGGTATTTATGGATAACTAGCATCCTCGATTCCGAACAAAATATACATTATTTATCGATAATCCCTTAGTCCAAGTCTATGATAATAGCACTATTACCCTTGGGAGAGTTATGGATAAATTTATTTCTCCCCCTGCCCCAAATGGAGGGAGGATTGAGCTCCCACTAACATTAGTAAGACCCACATAAAATCTCTAGACATCAGCTTCATAGAGAGAAAGGAAGCGCACTATTGACGTATTTCCTGCAGCCAAGCGAATACATGTCACTCTCTGCTTTCCTGTAGACGATACCAGATGACTGAGCATCGTAAGATCACCAAACGGTCTGTTCCATTGTCGAGCCGTACCAAAGATTTTCAAAATGGTACTCAATGCCCCTCTGCAAAGCATTCAGCTCAAGGACTCGGACTTTACAGCCAAATATTGTTAGAGACACTGGTTCACGCAAGATTAGCGAAGCTTTGACAGGCCTAGAAAACGCTTACTTATATTTGTCTTCGTGAACCTAACCACACAACACTCTCAATGAGAATGTATAGGAAAGATGATATATATATATTGACTGATTCCTATAACCGGCTTATTCATTTCGACGAGAATTAAAAACCGTCAACCAAGACTGTTATCAGAAGGGTTCTTCAGTTTTTAAGGTGATCTGGTCAGCTGCACGCACACAGGCCGCATAAATAGAGATATAGGTTTGAGAACTTGATCATTTCTTCCTTATGATGTATAAAACCTCATTTTTGTTCCTTGAAAATTCCCTAAATAGATGTTCAGTGGGTTTGCAATGTACTTGTTTCATGAATTGATCCCGCATTTCGTGTCTGCTATCATTCACACTTGTTTGCTTCGTTTTTTTTTTTTTGCTTTTTCAAATTCTGACATTTTATTGATCACTGCCCAACGAAAGGCGACTGAAGTAACTCACTCATTGATAACCCCTTTTTGCAATTCTTTTAATTGGTCACCCTCAACGCGGAATGCTGCCAGAAGACGTGACTAATGAACAACCGTAGCCATCAAAGATGGTGAAGAGTTTATCATTTTTTTAATATGTGCGTATGTTTGTGTCTTTGTGTGTTGATGTGCTTGTTTGTTTGTTAATTCCTACGCTCCTGGTCATACTGTTTTGTCAACAGATTTGAAAATTGGCATCAGTACTCCACTACACCACTTCCAAATCTTCTCTTTCCTTCTTTTGAGAAAAGCCTTTTCCACCTTTACAGGCCTTCTTTTGACAGGTTTATTAATGACACTTAGATTCTCCAGATGGCTTTTTAAATACTCTATTTTAGATGTTTTCGAATGGAAAACACCAGTGATGTCGTAAATAAAATTCATTCTATTCGATTGAATTGTTTTTTCACAAGACTTCACATTTTGACGCTACGGTTGTTCAGTTATTGACTGTGATAGCAAGTTCTTATCTTCATTAATTTGACACATGTGTGTGCCTCTGTTTTTCAGTGTCTGTCAAGAGAATGTGGTATCTGGATAATTTCATATTTCTTCAAATGTAATCTTTCTTCTGACTTTTGAATATGGCCGTCCACAGGGGTGTCAGGTGATGAACAGAGTATTTGTCCCCTACCCTGGATTATTCCATCTCACAAAGGACAAGGGTTTAGGAAAGTTAGAACCCTTTAGTCAAATGGTTTCGAATCTTTGAAAACTTTGAAAACTCAAGGACCCTTTCTATAGAGAAAAAAAACTGTTTTTAGCAATTAGTTTTAGACTGTTATCAATGAACAGTAAACAATTTTTGATCTTCAAAAGTCATATTAATTGTCAAACCCCTACTACTATATGTCACAGTGATAATGACCTCACCTAAAATCAGTGACGTCACATAAGCAAAAACTGATGACAAATTCACTATCTCAACTGATATCGACTTTTTTGCTAAAGTTTGCAAATCCCATTTACAGGAACTAATAATAAAGGAGTTGAATGGGAAACATAATTCGAAATAATATTCTATTCTGTTTTCGTCTGAATTTTTTAGATGAGTGAATGTCATAATGTAAAGTTCTGTCCTGATCTCGGTTCAGTTTTTTAATACAACGCCCTGGCCATCTTCAAGGCCTGTCTTTGTGTTTGTGTAGAAATGTTTGCATTCTATCGTCAAATATCGGGCGTGGATAATTTTTTTTTGGTTGAAGTTGATGCCATGGGGGTTTCTTGAAGAGCAAAAACATCTTCATCGGACCAGGTCAGTTGTAATAGCCGCCATGTGATATCTTGCCTTAGAGCAGGGGAGATGACTTGTACCAATCTACCTATATAAATTTCGCATATTTTCATTGATCTAACCCAACTTGATTTACTTTTGCTCGCTCCATTAAGTCGATCCAGGATCGGTTCATGCGTACTTGCCTACACTACAAATGGCGGCTAGTGCAGCATCTTCAGTGAGGGTGGAATGTCTATCGTGCAATAGGGTTGCCACTAAGACATATTCTGAATAATCCTTTTGCCCTCGCTTGGAAACATATGCTTTTGCCCACCACCCCCTGGGGCTGCAGCGGACCCACATGTATTCATTTCGAAGGTGCAGTTCTATTAAGACTTGTTTGTCTCATCCGACGTTTCCCCATAAAATCGAACGTATCGTGCCACTGACCATTTACTTATTGATTTCCCCCTGGGGTCTCTCGACGAAAACAAATTCAGTCAATTCCAGTGTTCCATCAATAATCAGATAAATGTATTTATTTATTTGAATGATATAAGACCATATGTATCTGTATGATAATTTATCAATACTTGTCAATTTAGCTCAGTCAGTAAGACAGCCTCCTGGCGATCAGTCTGTTGTGAGTTCAAATCTGAACCTGACATCGAGAATGTTGAGTCAGAGAAACATCATCTATCGCACAACAATTCAAATACATCATTATTGTACACAGTCCTGTACCTGACATGAGAATTCAATTATATCTAATTCATCTTGTACGTGGGTTTAATATTTCGGTTTACATCCATGATTTTGTGAAGGTTGGTCATTTAGTCGAAAAAACATAGTCAACTCCAGACTTGGTACTGGGGTTTGACAATAAGCAATTCAACTCCTATAGTGTAATGGTTAGCACGTCCCTCTTACACGCGGACGGTCCTGGGTTCAGTTCCCGGCATGAATCTTCAATAGAACAAATTTTCTTGCACATTCAGCAGCTAATTGAGTACACTCTAAGCTGTGTTATTATGGTGGAGGTATTCTTTCGACGGACTTGCATGCCAGCCTAACGAGTGGTCATAAAAATTTGCAGGTAAAAAGTCCTGGTATCGACAAGACTTGAGACTTGTAAGGATCACTGACCTGACACAGAAAACCGGACTTTGTTACCAGCCTCAAGACTCCATGCGGGATCGACTCTTAGAAGACAGGACGCTTTAATTTTACCTTCCGATCTATTGAATAATATCATTTAATCTTCCACTTTGGGTGATGGAGGTGTGGAGGTGGTCGATCGGATAATAGCTAGAAGAGTAGACGGCGTGTAAACTACCGCTAGGACAGTTTGTGTTCCCTTTTCCATGTCTTTGGGAGAGGCATGAATCCATTTTTTCCCATCTATGGGTGAAATAGTGCAAGGTGAAGTGACGAACGCCACTTTGGGTGCTTGTTGCCTCTTTGTCTCTTTCTTTTTTTCCATGAATTTGGATAATATGATTTCAGGGTGAAACTCCATTTCTGTTTCTATTCAGACAGAAGGTGATTACTGCAAATTTTGTTGTATATATGATATATGAAAAATATTGAAAATATTTATCAAATATCTGTATCATAGATGAATCAACATAGCCTGTGCGTGTACCAGAACCAATTATCTAATATTTCTATGTTTATTTATGTTTCGATATGGCTGGCCTGGCTGCTGCAGGGTCAAACTCCATTTCAACTGAAGATGATTACTGCAACTTTTGTAGTGTATGCATATAAATTGCAGCAGCCCCATTTTCTTTAATCATTTATTCTAATTACGTTGTCTAGGCCAAATGATAAATTCACCGTGTAATAACGGAAGATCATTTCAAATAAATTTGCGATAAAATATAATGCATATTATAAGCATTCTGTCGGATCATACATCTATTATTATTATAACATCATTGTATGTACAATAAATTTGAAAAAAAAATTCAAAATATTTTTGTATATATATATATATATATATATATATATATATATATATATATATATATATATATATATATATATTAGGATGATAAAGCCCGGGCATATCTGTATATTAAATGTTCGTTAATGTCTAAGACTTAGCAATCAAGATTTAAATCAATTGTCACCTATGGAGCAAAAACATGGAACCCAACTAGCAGATTGGCCTTCAAACTGAGATTCATGCAACGTGCACAGGAGATAATCGAGCGTTCAAATCACGGTGAGAGAACGTGAATTAAATCGGTTAATACCCCTAATTTTGATGAGGATAGTTCTTGTAGTTCATATTGTTATGGCAGAAAAGTAAAGTCAAGTAAACTTTTTGATTGTGACAAAAACATGATTTTGTTGAGATGGGGGATATACGAAGTGTAAAGAAATGCGCACAGAAGTAAGTAAGCAGTGCCTTTACATTGCTTACAGCCTTGGCTTCACTAATCACAACACTTCTTGACCCCTTTTGCTATCTGTGAATTAAAGGTGACGAGCACCAGAAGTAGCGCCACTCCTTTCACCCTAAACTACTTTCCCTTTAGTTTGGTAGAGGGGATGGAATCATGCCTTTCCCAAGGGCATTAGACCGAAAGGAAATCGAGCGAAAAATCAAGCTAGATTGGCAAGCTATTGGTAGAGCAACCTTTAAGATTCTAATGAATTCTAAAGAGAAGGGTATACAGCCAATGTATCCGCCTGAATGTCACCTATGGAGTTTAAACATGGAACATGACCAAAAGATTGACCCTCAAACTGAGAACCATGCAACGAGCACAAGAGAGAATCATGTTCAACGTCGCATGGAGAGATCACAAGACAACACAGTATATTAGAGAAAAACTGGAGTCAGAGATGTAAAAACCACTAGAAAACTCGAATGGAAATGTTGATCATGTTGTTAAACAACCGCTGGACATCACGATGCACAACGCCGATCCCAGAGATCATATGCGAATTCGTGGACGGCAAACTATAAGCTTATGTAAATAGACATGTTCAGAAAGTATTGGGTCCGCTACACCCGTGAATAAGAAGTTTGCAGATCTTTGGGGAAGGTCTATGTCCAACGACGGACGTTAAAAAGCTGCTGCTACTGATGATGATGATGAATACAAGCTGCCCGAGCTGGTGTTCGAACTCGGCTTGTAGAGTCTATTTCCCAGTGCTATTATACGCAAGGCCAGCCCGCACTTCCTAGCCCCATTCAGAAGAGAAATAATTATTTCTTTCACATGACTGCAACTACGACGACCTGCAGAACCTCCCGGTCACGAGTGGGTAGTGTCTACTACTCATTAGTCTGTCTCTGGTTCGAGCCTCTCGACAACACAAAATCTACGCACCTGTCAATCTATCCCGACATGCATTCATTTTGATTAATTGCCCAGCCCACTCACACATAGTCATCCGCCCACAACTCTTTCCTCGTTGTCTCATTGTAGCCTCTCCTCTCTCTTTCTCTCTCTCTCTCCCTCTCTCTCTCTCTCGCCCAGCAACAAGGAAACCCACTTAACGCACCAGAATAGTCATTATACAACCGTCTCTCCTTCATACTTTCTGATTTGGCTGCTTCCAGTAAAATAATCATTTACCGATCGTGTCTCTGTAGGTAGGTGATAACGTGTGTACCAAGGCAGAAGCAAAGCCATAAGATCAGATTTATAGATACCAATAGAGTATGCTGCTTTGTATCTTGAATGTTCCGTATGCTATGGATGCACAGAAAAGTAAAAATATTTCAGTGTCTAAAAAAGTCAGTTGAAACCTTTTTTGCACAATAGGGAAGTTCTTAGACAATTGCTGGACATCAAAACTCATAACGTTGATCCTCGAGATTATATGCAGAACTTTGCTGGCAAAAAAATAAGATGGAGTTATGAACTGTATAAGTTAAAAAAGTATTGGGTCTGCGACGCCCGTAAATAAAAAAAAATGCTAAAAGGCTGCTGCTGCTGATGGATATAATAATAGTGTCCAATCAATTTTTATTTCTTTCATTAATTCTCTGGTTTCTTCTTTTGTTTGTTCGCCGCTTGTAACATCAACTGAGCTAAGGTGTGAAACTTCGTAATTTAAAGTTGGGACCATCTTCCTTACACCGGATTAAAAAAGCTTTCAGTGTCCTTAGCTTTCTGCTGACAAAATATTTGTGTATCCATAGCACACAGCACATCCGTGATAGAAAGCACCATGCGCCACTGATTGATACATAAGTAAACAAGCTGGATAAGTTTGGACAAAACGACTACAGGGTCAATCTCCACTCCTATTTCTATTATGACTGAAGATGATTATAGCAACTTGTGTTTTATATATACCAATATAATATAAAAACAGAAACCATAAATTCAACGATGCGTTCAACGTCAGCAGTGGTAGTAGTTGGAGGAAGAGGAGGAGGAGGATGAGGAAGATGATTCTCAATATTTTCATCCTTGTCAGATATTGCAATATGGAAATGAGGTAGCCGCTTCAACGTGGCTTCACTCTTAACCATTGAGCTAAACATTCCAACGGGAAAGTGAGGGCCCATCTAACCGCCTTATCCTCCACTGTTCTAATCTTGTTCATTCGCTGTCCATATCTGCAGTGTTATTTCTTATGCTGATAAATATATCATTAGGAAATTGTCGGTTGCAGGTTCGATTCCTGCTGCAGCCCCATTTTTCTTTGATTGTTTATTTTATCTACACTGTCTAGAATAAGTGAAGAATTCTTCGTGTAAAAACGGGAGGTCATTTTCAAGGAGATTCAAGTAATAGAATGCATAAATATTCGGTCATATTATGTATCCATTCCTTTATATATATATATATATATATATATATATATATATATATATATATATATATATATATACTCATTGTAGGGTAATAGTTACCAAGCTTGGGTTGCTAATCGTTACTATTCTAGTAAGTTCGACCCTCACTGGGTGCTCCATACTTGAGGTTTTGTGTCAAAGTAGAGTTTTGTGAATAACTATGACTGTCACCCCCCCTCTCTCTCTTCAACCCTCTCTCTCCTCCCTCTCTCTTTCAATATATATACATATATATATATGTATGAAAGCTTCGCTCTGCAAACGAAGATTCGGGAGGGTTTGCAATGTCTTTACAGGTCCCAAGTCGGTGGGCTTGTACGTAAATAACACCAATGCTGACGCAGTGGAGTTTTGAATGACCCCAACCTTTAAACCTAAAATTTGTAAGGCATGTGTACCGGGGTGGAAAGATGAGAGCAAGGTCCCCAGATTAGATCATTCGTTGAAGTTTCTTTCTCCCGGCAGATGTCCGAGCTCGCCTTGGAAGTCGCCCCTTTGATGTTTCAGTGGGTACCTTCACGTGACCAATGTTTTTGGCAGATTGCTATGTTGGGGTGGATCAATTAAAAAAATTAGAAGAAGGTAAGTTACTTCTTTCGGCTTCTGTTCGATCACTAAAAATGCAACTGGACACAAATTAGCATAAATGCACATTGTAAATGAGTAAAAAGTCCGGATTTTCAAAAAACAAAAAGCCCTATCTCTATTAGTACGGCTTGGACACGTGACACATTCGTAGACCGATTGCCAGCCTGGCAGAACCACCTAAGATGTGAAAAAACATTATAGCACGGTGGGCAATTTTCGTTGGCAGTTGACGGTTTCTAATATAGTAGATAAAGAAAAACATGCAATTGAAAAAAGCCAAAAAAGGATCCACACATAACATAAAACAATATGCAGATGTCTTCTGTCACAGAAAGGGACTCAACTGATGTTCCATTCCTGCAATGTCATTCAGGTTCTAACGACGTAATGAGAATGCTGAGTTTAAAGTATTATAATAAAATAGAAAAAGTGATAGAAACAAAAGCAAAAAGTAATAAAAATTCGTTTGTGTTCACCCAAGCTCTGGTCACGTAGCTCATTGCAATGCAAATTTCAATCATCTTCGTATATATGTGTATTTTCATATATACAATCATCTTAGTCGGCATGGGTACAGCTAAGGAAAAGGGAAAGAGATAATTGGAAGAAAGACAAGAAGGGGAAAGGATGGAGAGAAAGACAGAGAAGGTTGGAGGGAGAATGGGAGAGAGAATAGAGGAAAAACCTATGTAAATTTTTAATGATGATTTTGTATATACATATCTTTTTGCTCAGCTGCGAATCTTTTTTCTTCTCGTGTGGGATTGGAGGCTTATTTATGAAGATTACTATTTCTGTTATTCATTGCCTCTCAGTAGTAGAGTACTCCCCTCCAGTTCTGTAGGCCGAGGTTCAATCTAGACTTGAAAAATGGTACTCAAAGCCTCACTTCTCAGAACAAGGACTGATATTGAGGCACCTCTCCCACAGGATGAGAGTTTACGGCCAAATCAAATTGGATACACCGGTTCTCATAAGATCACCGAAGTAAAGCGACTTCGCGCCTGGTCAGCACCTACATGTGTGACCATTTGGGGAATCAGCAGAACGATTTTCAACTGGCCTGTCAAACCAGAAGTAGATCCAACTAATGGCTACATGTGTATACCCTCTCGAGGATTCAAGCGATAAACGATGATTCATAAATACTATCTCTGTTCACCAATTCCTCCACTTCAAATTATTGGCAACTCTTCCTTTGCGATAGCACTAACAGAGTAATGACTAAATTACGCAAAAAATGCAGTATATATATATATATATATATATATATATATATATATATACATATATATATATATATATATTCTTTGCTGCAGATACTTGTAAGTACCACGTGTTAAAAACCTCGATAAATACTTTGTATCAGATTTAGTCCGTTGTTTATTTTGATGAACTCAGTATATCAATTCCTCTATCAGATAATAGATGTTGTTTTTTGGTAGTTATGAAAGTTAGCGTGAAAGACTGTTTATTTGGTACAATGTCAACTCTAATTACCGGAAATAATTGATCGAATGTGCCCCTCGGAAATCTTGTAAAAAAAATAAATAAAATAAAAAAATGTTTCATTTTTTAAAAATGTTTTAAAGGTGTTCAAGATCATATTTCATGTTGTTGTTTTTTTCTAATTTAAAAATGATTTTAGGTGATTAACGCCAGAATTAATAGAACTTAGATTATTTGACTTCCTGATACTCTAGATGTCGTGTAAGTCTTCAATGCTTAACGCCATGAAGAAAATATGCAACGTATATAATTTGCATGAGATAAATTCTCTGAGATTATAACGACACGCTTGGCTTGAACAATCATTGCTAGTTAATATATTTTTCTTTCAATCTTCTTTTCATTGGTTGATTAAATATGTTAAACTACCCGTTGCCTTCAAAAACTGACGGCAATAATTAAATAATGTAATGTTTCACGGCATTTTCTTATTTCTATTCAATATTTCTTGAATACCAAACAAATCTATAGGTAAAAATCAAGTGAAGACAAGCTTGGCTGAACTGACTTCAAATTCTATTGCTTTATAAAAATCTAAAAGTTAGACAAGACAGAATTCATTTCTCTATACAGTTTTATTCCAAAACTATGTATCCCCTTTCAAATCCTTTATTAGTTTTTACCTGTAATAAAACAAGTCGGTCTGAGTTGGAAGAGTGAATTCTGCATCAATTGTTGCGTACATAATTCTTATTAGTACCGTCATGAAGTCACTGTTTTTGGGGGGTCTGGTCATTTTCATTGCCAGACGAGAATAAAGTCAAACCTCAATAGTTGGAGTTTGAATATATTTTTCATTCCAAGAATTCAATTTTTACAAAAAGAAAATACAGAAAATAGTTGACACGACATGACGATATGGCACGACTCTTTCTTTACCCTCTCCCTCTTTTATCAATGCCTTAGATTCAAAAGTCTTAAATTCAAATGTCTGACAAATGCACTGACCTAATATTTGATAATGAAAATCAAAAGAAATCGACTTGTTACAGAGGTTAACTTTGAAGGTCATCCGAGGTCTTCAGAGGTCATTTTTAGACAATCGTCGGTCTTAAATATTGGAAATAAAAGATTCTTACATTAGAACTTTCTCCAATATTTCTTCTTGCAAAAGGCTAACGGATTTCTCCTGATAAAATTAATTCTTATCAAGTTTTAGGCGTTTCAGATACTCTTTTTAAAGACACATACGCTTTCACACGAGGAGCAAATATCTCTTATGACACAGTAGTAACAAAACACACATACACACACACACACACACACACAAGACGTTTTTTTTTTTTGCTGTCTGGTATTCCTCTACACAGGCTTCAACTGAAAGTTGGGTCACTCGTCACGCTTTTGAGAAATGTAAATCCTCCTAAGTTGTGCAATGGAACTGGCCCAGCTGTCAAGTAGCTTCTCCCAAATATCATCGAGGCCACTATCCCAACTGGGGGAGGTAAAATGAGGGAAGTGTTAATCTCCAGGATCCCCATCATTCCAATAGACTAGCCCTTTAAATTCAAGTGAATCCAACTCACAGTGAGACCCAACTTTGCCATGACCATCAACAAGGCATAAAGATAATCTCTCAAGATTGTTGGCTCCAAACTGACTCCTCCATGGCCAGCTTTATGTTGGCTGTTCTAGGTTTGAATCTCCTATCAAACTTCTCTTACTGACAGCCCATGGGGGAAGCATGAATGTTATCTATCCGGAAGCCCTGTCGAATTAAGGGAATTCATCATTTTTTGTGCCTCTTCTTTTTCAGTAAAAAGTTACTCATTAATGCATGATTAGTTTTAAAATGTTCTCTTTTGCTTTGGTCTCTAGGAATGAATACAATAAGGAAAATAGTTTTACTGTCTTGTGTAAATTACGATTACTGTTCCCCGGAAAACGTCGTGTATCCCTGTCAGTAGTTTCAGAATTAAGTAATATTTTGATGGAAGAAATATTGAAAATAAAGTCACATTTAATTTATTGATAATTTATAATATTTTCCTAGATTTTACATGTCTGGCAAATCTTGACGTTTCTCGGTGATTTAAGATGTTTTTTTTTCAGTCAATTTTAGATTTAAATTCTAAAATGAATTTACCTCTGCTTGACTTTCACACAAAAAAGAACTAGCGCATCTATGGTCTAACGCTCAGACATTATACACAACAAAATATAACTGAAATTCGACTTTAATAACCTGGAAATAAATAATAAGCCAGAACGTCAGACCATAGATGCGCTAATTTCTTTGTTAATAAGTATGCTGATGGTGATAACTTCATGGAGAGACTGCGGGAAAAGTCTCTATTTGACTTCAAACTAAATCTATGGACGAATTATGAGGAAAAATCATGTATGAATTAAAACCTCTCTGGTGGGTCACAGGTCTGGTTAGTCACTTAGGAGAAACCGTCATATTACCAACGCACACTATGTTGGGTAATAAAAAACGGAAAAATTATTTCTCTTGTCTTCTGTTGGGCAGTGGGTACCTAAAAAGTCTGAATTAAAAAAAAACAAAAAAACAAAAAACAGAAAGCAAAAAGCAAAAAAAATTAAGAAAAACATGCTGCTGAACATGAACTGAGGTATCAGTTTAGCATATGTTTACATAGTAAATTGTAAAACCTGCAATCCCTATTGAAAACCTATGTAGAGAAAGAATTTTCGAAAAGCAAAAAAAAATCCCTCTTTTTTTGTAGATATGATCATGGGAGAACGTTTAAATTTTGAGCCCTCTAGCTCCATTGGTACGGCCTGTACGTGTACATATATAGCAAGCCAATCAGTCAGCCAGACAAACTTAGAAGCTAAAGAAACCTATATTGACAGTTTTGATGACAGTTTTACTGGAAAAAATGCAGATCCCGGGATTCTATGATGACGTCATTAGCAGTCGTAAAAAATGCTTGGATGATTTATCCTAATGGCTACGTACCCTTTCTTTTCCTCCAATGACCGATGGACCGACCGACTAATAGACCAAAAAGCGATTATTACAGATATGTTGACTCATCTAAAAAGAATTAAAAAACATGAAGCTAACAGCATAAACACATTGCTTTGAAACTTTCATTTATAATTACTACTCAGAAAAGATTTTGACCACAACATCCAAATTTTGAGTGTCTCTTCATCGCCAGTAAGTTTCAAATCCTCACAATTTCTCATTCTCCTCTATTTTGCTCAGATTTGACATTCAATAAATATATTTTCAGTGACGATCACCGAATTTACTAAAAGAAATGCAAGAGGAATAATTGTCCAATGACTTCACAGAGCCTCGTACTCCTGGAGGACTGTTATTAACAATAAAGGAAACGATTTTAAATGAACCTCTTTATCTGAGTGGTAGATGTGGCATTAGTGAAGCGAAATTAACCCAAGATTCTAACACAGTTTATTTGGGTGAGGCTGCTAGAAGGAAGTTACTCCTTCAACTGATGAACATTCAATAGAGAAATTATTTCCAGAAATTTTAATGCACAATCAACTTTTCAATTGAGACCTCCTTTGCTCAGTTTTCAAAGAGCTGAAAACCAGGTCTAGGTAGTGACACAATAGAAACCGTCACGTAACCAACGTCTTTATGCAGCATGTTGGGAGTGATCAATCATTGATAAGAAAATGTGTGATCAAAGTAACTTTTTTTGCCTATGAATGAATCACTAAAAAGTCTGAATTTTGAAAATAAAAAAAGGGCGCCAACTAAGGACCAATGAAGCTTATACTTACATTGTAAAGCGCCCCCCCCCATTAAAAACCTTTTTAAAAGGTAAGTTCAGAAAAAAACATTAAAAAACTGTTTCTACTTGACATAAAAAGTAATGTATACATTTTGAGCTATCTAGCTCATTGGTGAGACCTGTACGCGTGATACATGCAGGATGATTGCTTCATTTTGTCTGATAATAGCCATCTCTTAACTTTACCTGGTAACTCTACTTCATTCCACCATGTCCTTGTGCTCTAGGATGGCTCTTAAGACTCGCTGCTGACCTGCAAAGTTCAACTAATGCATACGAACCGGACCAAACAGAAAACTAGAGATACCTATTTTGGACAGGTTTTGGTGACATTTTTGGTTGATGTTTTATAACATGAGAAATTGTCTGATCAAGAATTTTGTTTGAACTACCAACAGCCCTATATCAACACACACACACACACACACATATTTTATACATATCATCATCATCATCATCATCATCATCATCATCATCATCATCATCAGTCTTTTAACGTCCGTCGTTGGACATAGACCTTCCCCAGGATTTGCCACACTTCTCTATCATGGGCGTCACGGAACCAGTATTTTCTGAATTTGTCTAGCTCGTCTCTAAATCTAACATTTTGCCGGCCTCGGTTGCACACGTGGTCTCGGGGGATCCATGTTGTGAGTCACGATGTCCATCGATTGTCTGCCATTCTTGCAACATGGCCAGCCCACAGCCATTTGAGATTTTTAATGGATTCTATGATGTCCCTAACTCTTGTCTTTTCTCGGATGTACTGTGCTGTCTTGTGGTCTTTCCATGTGAGGCCCAGCATTATTCTTTCATGTGCACGTTGCATGGTTCTCAATTTACGGGTCTGTCTCTTGGTTAGGTTCCATGTTTCAGCTCCATAAGTGACTATTGGGAGGATGCATTGGTTATACACCCTTCTCTTTAGGATTAATGGGATCTTATTATTTTTGAAGGTTGAGCTAGCTCTGCCAAAGGCTTGCCATCCTAGTGTGATTCTTCGCTTGATTTCTTCTTCTTTTGAGCGTCTCATGGAGATTTATTGTTCTAGGTAGATGTGGTGGATTACCTTCTTCCAGTTGTGTGTCCTCGATTTTGATCTTAGTGTTTTTATCCCCGATGTGGTTGTTGCACATGATCTTTGTCTTGCTGTAGTTCATGTGTAGGCCGACTTTCTGGCTCTCTTCATTTAGTTCATCTATCATTAGTTGGAGGTCGTGTAGGTTCTTTGCAAAAAGGACTATGTCGTCTGCAAATGATACTAAACAAGATGGTCGTTTTCTCTAGACACTCATTAGAGGATGGAACGTCAGAAAGTAATCCAAATATGATGAAAAAAAGTTTCGTTAAAAGGAATAAAATCACTTCATGACATTGTCTTGAACCGTTTCACCATTAATCGATGCTCTAAAATGCACTTGAGTGCAAGTCAAATAGTTTGAGTAAAAAACACATTCTTTTTGTCAGCACGATACTTTTCATATCTATCTATCTATCTATCTATCTATTTATCTATCTATTTATCTATCCGTCTATCTATCCTCGTCTGTTCCAATGTATCTATTTATCTACACATTACACTGAATAATTCACCTCAGTGAAAGAAGTTGTTTTATTTGTGCAAAGCTGGTTATGGAAAAAGTGCTAAACTTAGAAAAGCAATTTAACCAACGTGTAAACGATTCCAGCGATCAAAGTTATATCATTACCAGACATATAAACTACACATGACAGACTGGAAGTAAAGGTCTAGTCCAGCATTATATTTACATTGTAAATAGAAACCCCTACCAAAATTTTGTTTCTTGTAAAAATGATTCCTCAATAAGTTAAGTAGAGAGAATTATATTTTGATACTTTCATATCTGTGAATAAATTTCACTCACCATAACTATATAACTCCTCTATACTTCATTTATTTTGTTGTCAAAGTTTTCACCACCCGTTAGGTAGTCTTTCAGTAACTTGAAGTAAAGAGAAGTAACCGTGATACTTCAAAGACATAGTTTTAGACATACGAGAAGTAATGGTCGAGTTCAGCATTATATGGATTTTTTCTCGATTGTTTATTCTATTCATGCTGTCAGGGGCGAGTGACTCAGTCTCTGTGTAATAACGGGAAGTAAATTCAAATAGTGTTTCAAATGATATAGTACGTTTATAAATATTGTGTGAATATGAAAGAGAAAAAGCAAGAAATTGACACTGCAAGGAGAGGCAAATAGTAAAAAAACAGCGACGGAGAAAATGTTGAGTTAGGGGTCCCCAAACTTTTTCGAATTTGGGTGCCCTTAAAGGATGAGAATTTTTTCACGGGGCCCAAATCAGAAAATACGAAGCAAATGTAGATACGTCAATGTGATTAGGTTTTGAGTTTTTTTTAAATTATTTTCTTTGCTGCAAGTAAATTGATCAAGACGAAAAAGCATAGAAATAATGATACTGGTTCGATTAGTTGGATAAAAAATGATAATCAATCACGTGATTTAATTTGTGAAAATGTTATTTGATTGATTCACGTTCTAATGATCATCCTCTCGATAATCACTTATGGAACTGAAACATGGAACTTAATCAAAAGTTTTTCTCTTAAACTAAGAATCATGCAATATGCACCGGAAAGAATCATACTCAACGTCTCATGGAGGGATCACAAGACAGCGCAGTATATTAGAGAATAAATAGGAGTCAGAATTATCATAGAATCTATTTAAAAACTCTAATCGGCAATATCAGACAACCGTTGGAAATCTTGACTCACAATACAGGCACCAAGAGATCATATGCAAAACTATGACCGGCATGAGAAAAGATGGTGAGACGAAATAGACAAGTTTCAAAAATAGTGACTCTGTGACGCCCATGATAGAGAGGTCTAGTGAATCTTGTGACGCTAAAAGGCTGCTGCTGATGATGATGCTGATGGGTTAGGAAACCGAGAAGTCATGGAAATTTTCTCGCACGGAGAAGAAAAAAAATACTGAAATAAATTATTAATTCAAATCGGAAATAAATAAAGACATCAAAGACTAAAGAAAAAAGGTCTGGTTAGTCATTCAATAGAAACTGTCATTTGACCAACGTCTTTCGGTTGCATGCCATGTTGGGGGTGATCAATTGAAAAAGATTTGAAAAGAGAGGTGATCAATGAATAAGTTATTTCTCTCGCCTTTTATTGTGTGATGATCACCAAAAACTTTCGGAATTTTCGGTAACAAGCGTGAATGCTACTGGATACAAACTAGGGGATCAATTTAGTATAAACAGACATTGCAAATTAACCTCCACCAAAAGGACCAACTTGAAAACCGCAGAAACCTTTGTCGACTGTTTTGGTGACAGTTTTGTTTGAAGGTTTCTAATAAATGATTTATTCAAATCGGAAATAAATGTTGACATCAAAGACTAAAGTAAACAATCTATTTTCTTCTCCAACCGTTTTGTTGTTGTCTGCTTTCTTCATTTTCTTTTGGTGTCCAACCAACTGAATACAATAAATAAACGGAATCGTTTCGCCCACAACTTCTCATTTCGAACGTGACTTTTTGAAGTATTTAAAATTTGCTGAAAGTGACAGAAACAATTGAAATAAAAGGGTTAGGGTTGGGAAAGAGTTGTGCTTTGGTTTGGGGTCCCTAATTTTCATTTTTCCCGTGGGTGTTAGGGTCGTGTATGTTTTTTTTTTCTCGCGGGTGTTGGGACCACTTACTTTCTTTTTTTCGTGGATGTTGGGATCCCTTATTTCCTTTTTTCCGTGGATGTTGGGGTCTGTTGTGCTTTTTCTTAACCGTGGGTGTTGGGCTGCATATATTCTCTTTATCCGTGAATGTTCGGGTAGCATATATTCTTTTTTTCGTGGGTGTTAGCAAGATGGATTGGGGTACTAAAATGACCCTGAGAAAGAACTAAAATCGACGTATTGATGAAGGCCAGCCGCTACCAACCAGGAGCATGTTAACCCAAGGGGAGAGGGGGTCTGTTATTTAGTATGCAAGTTTTGATTTATATATCCTAAGAGTTTTGTTAATCTTGAAGCAAAAGAAAGGATTTGTGGTCCGGTAAAAAACCAACATCTATGATTTTAAAATACGGATGTCTGAAAAGACAAATCTTTTCTAACAACTATCTGCAATATTCTTCGGGAAAAATATGCCTACTAACAAAACTAAAAGTGTGCTCGTAACGATGTGGTAAAATAAATACGATCGTTAAGAAAGCTGATGGAGTGTTTTTTTCATAAAACTTTTTACACCCTGTTTTCATTAGAATTCATATCCAAATTTTGTTGTAACTGATGATTGATCCATATTTCGATTAAAGCATGATTGATTCGAATACATGTGCAAATTTAATGTCTGTAATTAAAAACAAGTACGGATGCCGAAAAAGGCAAATCTTTTCTAACTGCTATTTGTATTTTTCTTCGAAAGAAACATGCCAACTCTTAAAACTAAATAGTGTTCTGCTAATGATATGGTGAAATGAATACACCTATTATTGAAATAGCTGATGAAGTGCCTTGTATCATTGAACTTTTAAAACTCTGTTTTTTTATTAGATTTCATATCTGAATTTAGTTGTAATTGATCACTGGACTTCTATTTCGATCACTTAAGGACTGATTCGAGTTGATTTGCAAATTCGAACTCTGTAATTAAAAATCTTCAGAAATATAATAGCTGTTGTAGAAATTGTATTGCATGAAAATTAGTTTAATATCTACTTAGAGTAAATGTTTCTACAAATTAAGTTTTCTATTAAAAAAAATCTTTAAAAATCAACTTTTCACTGAATTTCCCTTCACAGCTCCGAAGTCAACAATATACGTTACAGAAGAAGAAAGCAACCATACACACCTATCTACAAAAAACAATATTTTAATTTTACTGCAATTCTTTTTTCATTTTTCAATTCATGGTATATTTTCTTCATCTCTATTTGAAGTTCCGAATATGATTTCATTTCATTTGATTTCACTTGAAACTTATTTGTATAAAAAAGTTATGAATATTCTAGTAACCACATATTTTATACAGGTTTCATAAAGTTGAACAAAGAAGTTGTGTCACTGAAAAAATATTTTAATAATTTTTTTTTCACTAAACACACTTTTCATAAATAGATACTTTCATACATAAATTATTACCGAACATTGTATTCAAATCCAAAAATTGGTTGATTTTTAGCATAATCATAAAACCTGGGTCGGTTTTCTAATAAAAATCATTATTAAAATACAAAAATATGCCGTCCTAAACAATGGAAACAAATACATTTTATACAAGTTTTGCGTGTTTCTGTCATTTTGTCTCTTGGTCAATTTTTTTTTTTGATAATTTGAAAAAGCGTGTGGTATGATTTCACTTTTGTGTTTATTTGAATACATTGCTTTATTCATCGGGCTTTATTTTGTGGATTCCATTACGAAAAAGTCGATATTTCACTCCCATGAGTCTCTAATGATTGAGGAAATCAACATTGAAATATATGCGACAATCGCTTTCTTGTTGATTACGATTTTTCTAAATGATCTTCTCCCCCCTTGGATTTTATGAAAGCAATTCAATTATGTTATTATTTACGTACATTGAAATAATCTCTCTCAAAAAAGAACCTGTTTGATTAACATACTTTTTTATTGTAATCTACCCACTCGAAAAGATTCCTTACTACTTAAGAAAGTGATGGAGTAAAAACTAAGGAGAATCAAAGACAGAAGGAACAAAAATTTAGTCAGAATGTTTATATTTGACGGGATTTCATGACTTGAAAGATCTTCAAATATTTTTCAAGTTCGAAATAAACTCCGAAATTTGTTATTAGATGAATCTAATGACAATACAGAGATATGTACTTTCAAAATAAGCAGAAAAATATTAAAAAAAAATTTATTAAACATAATATGAGTCTTAAAATGAACTTAAGATTGAATTTGGATGAAAACTTTGGTAAAGTCACTGCTTGATTATTTTGTTGTCTTGCCGAATGCAACATAATGATTAATGCAATGCAAATATTGAAAGAATCATATTTGCGTAGGTACAATATAAGTAGTGTGTTTTATAACAATAAGTGCAGCCCTTTCTAAAGCTTCTCATTTGCTAACAAGGGGTAGGATTACGTTTAGGGTAGGTAATTTGGGATCACGGCCATTGGAGCATAAGATAAGAAAATAAAACAATACTCTCCGCGTTGTAAAAGGGACTGCACATATTTTGGGAGACTGCACTACTTACTTTGTGCGCGAACGTTTTCCCCAAGCTGAAAATTTGGGTCTCACCTACAGGGGCAGGGGCAGTTATTAGATTGTACAGCTGATAACTTCAAACACAAAATCACATAGACAGTTAACCACAACTTGAGTAAAGTGCAGTATTGCTGAGTAGCCAAGACCGTACTTTGCAGTGCAAACAGTTCAGCGGCACAGGGACCCCCAAATTTAAGGGCCCCTTGGAATTGTGTTTTTTAAGATATTTTAATATTTTTTCCATTTTTAGCTGGTGAAAACGTAAAATGTCTCGATTCAACTAGTTCGAGGATTCTTTATGTTACATAGAAATAGATTATTGATCCACAAAGGACTTCAAGTTGAATTACATATAACTTTATAATTTTTCTTTGATTTCTTTGGAAATGGTTGCTGAATACAAAAGTAGAAGATTACCAAAGAAATGTTATGTACTAGGTCCTATCAACCCAGCCCTTGAACTGTATAGGTCAATCGGGTTATCAGCCAACTGCAATGTGTGATGCAACACTGAGATATGAATTTGATTCATTCGGCACACCAACCGTAAAAATGAATTGTGACGTCGCATCAAAATTTGAAATCATGTAATGAGATTCCGTCGAAGAATAAATATGGTCAGAACAAATTCTATCTATGACATCACTGGCATTTTCCACCGAAAGATATCTAAAATAGAGTAAACGAAACTCTAGAAAATCTAGATATGATTAATAAACCCAACAAAATAAAGCTCTCGAAGGTCAAAATAGCCTTTTTTTCCCCAAGAACCAAAAAACCTTTTTTTCTTACAAAGAGTTTAGTGGAGTACTGATATAAATTTTCAAGTCTATTGACAAAACGGTACGGCCAGGAGAGTTGTAGCACATAAACAAATTGACAAATATATACACGTATAAAAAAATGAGGATAGAACCCTTCATTACCTTTGGTGACAACAATTTTCGATTCTCAGAAAATAAAAGACGTAGAAGATATTTGAGAAAAAGAAAGTAAAGTAGCTAATGCAACGAGAGAGAGAGAGAGAGAGAGAGAGAGAGAGAGAGGGAGAGAGAGGGAGAGAGAGGGAGAGAGAGATAGACAGAGACAGAGACAGACAGAGACAGACAGACAGACAGACAGAGGGTTGAGAAAGATATTATCTTGAAGAAAATACTGACAGAATGAGAAAAACGGATCTGGTTTGTCAGCTCTAGGAAATCGTCACGTGACCAATGGCTTCTGGCAGCATGCTGTGTTGGGAGTGATCAATTGAAAAACTAGGAATAGGGGTGATCATTGAATGAGTTACATCTCCAGTTTTGTTTTGTTTTTTTGCTAGGGCAGTGATCACTAAAAAAAAGCCTGAATTCTCAGAAAACAAGCGTGAATGCTGCTGGACGCAAACTAAGGGGTCAATTTAGCATAAACCCTGACTGCAAATTGAACCCCCACTGAAAAAACCTATTAAAGCTAATAATAACTGACTAGCTGAACACGTTGAAATTCCACAGGCGTTGACAACCAAGATTACCAATTATTTCATGCCTCAATTCTCCTCACATTCTTTACCTACAACTTCTCATTCTTTCCCTTATCCATTCCAATCTTCGTTGCCAATCCATGATTTTATCTAAATGTTATACAAACATTGGATTAGTTTCATATGCGAAAAATCTTCGTACCCCCTCAGTAACTACCAAACTTTTCCTTCTCCACACTCTCTTCCAACCCTCGTTCAACTACTTAACATTTTTCCTATGTTAATACTAAAAGCGTAACATCGTAATGCAGGTAGGAACAAGCAGAATGCTATTATAGATTATATCTCTATTTACACTAAATCTACAAGAAAGCAACTACTTCTGTAAATCTTTTACTTTTAGCTTTGTTTTTCTTAGATCAATGTTCCCTATCATTTTTCATGGCCTGAGCGGGACGAAATAGCCTGTTAGCAACTAGAAAGTAGAGAGTGCAGAAAATAGTTTACGTTAGAGACGTTCATTGATTTTTTTGTCAAGAGATTAAGAAACAAAGTTCAGTTACTTTTAGCAAAAAGTGTTTTATAAAAGAGATGATTCATTTTGTGTATTGGTTTCGCTTCAATTATTATTCATTAGGATTTAATCTTGTATTATGAGTAGCATTAAAGTTATACTAGAGTACGTGAGTAAATGTATTTACACGTGTCTGTCTATCTGACTTTGCTCACAATATCTCCGAAAGTTCTCGCTGGCGTTTTGCTAAAGGGTAGGAAATGGACGACGGAAGATGTGGTTACATTTTGGCGCGGTTCCATTCCTGATCCCCCCCCACATGATAATGGTATTGGCACAGGTATGCACTTTCTCAATGCTTTCCAGTGTTGGTTTATCTAATTGTGCACACAATATCTCTGAAAGTTCTCATAAGCATTTTCTTGAAGGGTGGGAAATGGACGACAGAAGATGTAGTTACATTTTGGCACGGATCCATTCATGATTATCCCCATCCCCTGATAATGGCGTTGGTACAGGTATGCGTTTTCTCAATACTTTCTAGTTCTATATGAGAAATGCTGTTGGCGAACTTCTTTTTATAAAGTTTTAAGCCCCACCTCTTCATTGAGGGCCTGGAAACCTTTTGAAATAACCCTGTCAACCCTCTTCAGCTAAGCTTCTAACGTTTGGCATTTCATAGAAGGGTGAGAAATGGGATTAAGATGAATGAATCAAATTTTATTGTGCATCCAGGAATATTTACAGTCACCTTCCCTACATCGTACCTATATCTCCACACAATATCTCCGAAGGCTTTCAAAGAAATTCAATAAAATTTCGTTGAAGGGTTGGTTACAGGGCGAGGAAGAATTTGTTAAAATTTGGAGCGAATCCAGGAATGTTTTTTTTTGAGAGATATCTTTTAATCTTTTAATATAATTATGTATTCATTCATGGTTGTCCGCACAATATCCCTAAAAGTTATCAATGAATTTCGATGATGTCCCGTCGGAGGATGGGCCATGATGTTAAGGTGGAATTGCTGAGATTCAGCGGCAGATCCATAATTTTTTTTTTCACGGTCAGCCATTCACATCATCGTAGCTACATATGAACTGATGCCCCTTCAGTTTTTGGTTTATGTATCATGTTAGCAGAGGTATGCTCTTTCTGAGTGCTTTCTAATTTGTCCTAACATGCAATGCTTTAAAAAAATGCCCTTCATAAGGAAAGGGTAGCATTCTGTAACAGCGGAATTCAAAAGAAGATTTTTTTCGTGTGTATTGAACGTTCAGTAAATTCATGATATGATAAGTATACTACTGCAAATAGCAACCAATGAAAAAACACGTTTCAATTCAATCAAGAAGGGCTTTCAGAAAAAGTAGGCCACTAAAGCAGAGTGATCTATGCCTGGTTAAATTTTGATGATGGCTGACAATGCCTATTATGAACAAATCAAGATAATATTACAACTTCTGTCTGAATTGATAAACAGGGGTGGATCCAGAATTTTGATCAGGGTGGTGTCCAAATAGAAGATTTATTTTTTACAAATACGTGAAAAGGGAAGCAAATTTGATACATCAAGAACAAGAAAGTAATAGTTGATACAGCATTTTCCACTTACGTTTGAGTCATAGCTTTTTAGCTGTAGAATTGACAAAAGTGTAAAGCAAAAAAAAAAAAATGAATCCAAAAATTTACTTTAAAACTAATGAATTAATAAAAACGGTAAAGAATAAGATGTAGCGTCGAAATTTGGAGTCATGTGAGATATTCCATCAAAGAATTAGTTTGGTCATAATAAATTCTATTTATTATCCTACTGGTGTTTTCCATTGGAAAACATCTACAATAGGGTAAAAAGTCAAACTGTCAGAATAAAGCCCTAAAAAGTCCCCCCCACCCTGAAAATGGAGTACATGACAAGTGTACTGGCGTACTGATGCCAATTTTCAAGTCTGTAGACAAAATGGTATGGCCAGGGCACCAATGGGACACACAAACATAGACAAGCACACACACACACACACACACACACACACACACACACACACACACACACACACACACACTCAGAAACAAACGCAAATATAAAAAAGAGCGAACCCTTCGCTTTCTTTGATGGCTACGCTTGTTCAGGCAGAGGTATCTTTCTTATATTCGATGAAAAAAGAATGTTTCAAGGTTAATTTATGATTACTTGGGAATATTCTTTTATTTCGAAATTCCCTTATCTTGGTGTGTAAAAAAAATAATTGTGTTTAGGTCGAGGGAAGACAGGGCCCAGATCTTCAGGGGTTTCCATAATCTGCCCCTGTTATAGCTAAAGAGACTAACAAAAATTACATTTCAAAGCTAAATGCATTCTTGAATGAAAGCAGGTTCACTCAGACTACTCAATATTGTCTCAGAAGTTGAACAATTCATTTTATCTTCAGCTTGCTCTCTGAGCCCAGTTCACCGGCCTCGTTTGTTTCTCTATCTGAGTTATTTAACACTTCCGTTGAATGTGTTGAATTCTCATTTTTTCATAAGTATTTGTGAATAAGATTAGGCTATGCTTATAATCGAAACCCTAGCCAATTGAATGAAGTATTGAATATTGACCTTAGAATATGTTCTAATACCCATTTCATAAGGCCTCAAACTGGATGTCAGATGTTTTCCCGAGCTGTTTTGGGTGCCCACTCTGCCCTGACACAACTCTTAAAATATATCATTATGTTTAAGCAAATATTAAAAAATCCGGAAAATTCCCGTATCCGAGATAATTCTGGTCCCAGACATTCTAGATAAAGGGAATTCAATCTGTAATAACGAGAATCACATCAGTCCAAAACTGAACAAATTACATAGGTGATTCAAAAATTTTGTCCGAACAAGAAGAAGACACTCATCTGCGATTTTAGAACTATCTGTTCCGACAGCGGAGTTACGCATAATGCTCATAATCTTCAAGAAATCCAGACTAGTACAAGGATATTAATCCAAATGAACCAATAACTGAAATATTCCCTCAGATTTGAGTCACTTGAAACGAATATTATTTTGCTTTCTTGAAAGCCCAAGGGGGAAGAAGACCATTTTGAAAGATCGTAATCAACAAGAAAGCGATTGATACTGATATTTCGATGTTGATTTCCTCAATCATCAGAGACTCATGAGAGTGAAAGATCGACTTTTTACCATGAAATCCACAAAATAAAGCCCGATGAATAAAGCTATGTATTCAAATAAACACAAAAGTGAAATCATATTATATGTTTTGCAAATTATCAAAATAAATCTGCATTTTTGAATAGAAGAGAAAATGATATCTGACAAAAATCATATAAAAACTATGTATGTAAATTATTATGTTTGTTTAGTTAGTTATCCGTTTGGTCAGTGACCTAACATAACCTAAAAGTCATAATGAATTGGACTATGTGAAATACATTAACAGAGCTAATAAAACAATAAAAATGTTGTTGAATGTGATAGTCGGTTGCCATAACAAAGAAGAATAGAAAGCAATTTTAATACAGTCACACAAACGCTGATTCTTTGAAATGAGAATAAAAGAAAAAGAATACTTAGTGTGTGAGTGACCGAAAGAAAGTAATTGAGTTAGTGAGTGATAGTGTGAGTTAAAGAAAGAGTAATTCAATGAGTGAGTGGGTTGAAAGAAAAGAAGAGTGATTCAGTGAGTCTATCCTTCTCTCCTTCCCTCTCTTTTGTCTTCTTCTAGATGCAGTCAATTGCCGCCAGTGATAAAGGGGGAGCAGTGTTGCTAGATAATTGGAGACGATTCTTTATATCCAATTATCCTTTAAAAGTTTGAGCTGAGTTGAGAGTTGGAAAAAATGAAAATTAGAATACTTGAATTATCAAAAATCAATTACTGAAATAGCTTTATGCTCCTTAATGTCGATTTATACATAGATAACCCCGTTTTATGGGTATACGCTAGTTCTTATATAATCAGCGAAGAAAATTGTCTTTTAAAAATGAAATGAAAATCAGACTCGCCATCACAGTCAATAATTAAACAACCGTAACGTAAATATATGAAATCATGTAAAAAAAATTCGTCAAAGAATAAATATGGTCAGAATAAATTCTATTTATGACATCACTGGCGTCCTCCCAGAGATATATCTAAAATAGAGTAACAGTTCATCTAGAAACATCTAGATTCTGGAGAACCTATACGTTATCAATAATCCCGCCAAAATAAAGCCAAAAAGAGGTCAAAAGATTTTTTTATGAAAAAAAGTATTTTTAGAAGAGATCTACTAGAGTACTGAGACTAATTTTTTAAGTCTGTGCACATAACGGTAGGGCCAGGAGCGCTGGAGCATGCAAACTCTTAAAGGAAGAAAGAAAGAAACGAACACAAAAACAAACACACGCACCTATGAAAAAAATAGATAGAACTTTCTGCCACTTCTAGTTGTTAAATGTAAAATCTGAAGAGGAACAGTACAATCATATGATGATTTAAAGCTGAATGGTTAAATGAATTCTACAATATGAGCAATATCCTTTGACTGAAATAATTTCTCTTTCGATGTTTGCACTAATCTACATTTAGTTTTATGGCCTCTGTTAAAACTTTCCCTTCCTTCTTATTAAAGCCTCTCTATCTGCACGTTAGATTACATTTAATTCTTTGAACTTATAAGCAACACGTTCTCCATAGTGACGGTGAGAGTAGACAAGGTTGATCGTTGAAATAAAAATGTCAGAAATCATTCAGATTATATCGAAAAGATGACTAGCCCAGAAGGTTGCTTGGACCACCCGGCATTTCTTAAAAAAACGAAAACGTACATTTATTCCATTCGGGACATTCTTTTTTTCCTGAACTCTTTCTAGACTCATTGATTCTTCAACTGGGGACATTACTTCTTATTCTTTAATTTATAAAAAATTTTTGTTATAAAAAATTTCCTAATCATCTTCAGTCGGAATAGACTTGTTATAATTCTTTTTAAAAGGTATATTAGGTTACAACAAAAAATTGTATCTAATTGAATCTAATTTCTGTCCATCATCGATATTGACTACATTATGGTGAAGGAAAAAGCGATTTTATCACACACCACTAGAGGTAACTTTCTTCGGTGATAAATAGCGCATTTCCATTTGTATCAACTGTCTTAAATGTACGACAAACTCTCTCAGGCACTTGCAGCCCTAGTTGCACTTTATAGACGTGGATAATAGAGATTAGCATTGCAGTGAGATTGGAGAATAGCCTTCTATACACATCGCATTCCATATACGTCTACGAAATGCAATATGTATTGAAAGTTATTCTCCAATCTCACTGCTATGCAAATCTCTATTATCCACGTCTATAAAATGCAATGTGTATAGAAGGCTATTCTCCAAGCTCAATGCAATGCAAATCTCTATTATCCATGTCTATAAAATGCAATGTGTATAGAAGGCTATTCTCCAAGCTCAATGCAATGCAAATCTCTATTATCCACGTCTATAAAATGCAATATGTATTGAAAGTTATTCCCCAATCACACTGCTATGCAAATCTCTATTATCCACGTCTATAAAATGCAATGTGTATAGAAGGCTATTCTCCAAGCTCAATGCAATGCAAATCTCTATTATCCACGTCTATAAAATGCAATATGTATTGAAAGTTATTCCCCAATCACACTGCTATGCAAATCTCTATTATCCACGTCTATAAAATGCAATGTGTATAGAAGGCTATTCTCCAAGCTCAATGCAATGCAAATCTCTATTATCCATGTCTATAAAATGCAATGTGTATAGAAGGCTATTCTCCAAGCTCACTATAATGCAAATCTCTATTATCCACGTCTATAAAATGCAATGTGCATAGAAGGCTATTCTCCAAGCTCAATGCAATGTAAATCTCTATTATCCACGTCCATAAAATGCAATGTGTAAAGAAGGCTATTCTCCAAGCTCAATGCAATGCAAATCTCTATTATCCATGTCTATAAAATGCAATGTGTATAGAAGGCTATTCTCCAAGCTCACTATAATGCAAATCTCTATTATCCACGTCTATAAAATGCAATGTGCATAGAAGGCTATTCTCCAAGCTCAATGCAATGCAAATCTCTATTATCCACGTCCATAAAATGCAATGTGTAAAGAAGGCTATTCTCCAAGCTCAATGCAATGCAAATCTCTATTATCCACGTCTATAAAATGCAATGTGCATAGAAGGCTATTCTCCAAGCTCAATGCAATGCAAATCTCTATTATCCACGTCCATAAAATGCAATGTGTAAAGAAGGCTATTCTCCAAGCTCAATGCAATGCAAATCTCTATTATCCACGTCCATAAAATGCAATGTGTAAAGAAGGATATTCTCCAAGCTCACTGCAATCCAAATCTCTATTATCCACGTCTACAAAATGCAATGTGTATAGAAGGCTATTCTCCAATCTCACTGCAATGTAAATCCCTATTATCCACGTCTATAAAATGCAATGTGTATTGAAAGTTATTCCCCAATCTCACTGCAATGTAAATATCTATTATCCACGTCTATAAAATGCAATGTATATAGAAGGCTATTCTCCAATCTCACTGCTATGCAAATCTCTATTATCCACGTCTATAAAATGCAATATGTATTGAAAGTTATTCCCAATGTCACTGCTATGCAAATCTCTATTATCCTCGTACATAAATGCTATGTGCATATTTGTACACTTTCTATATGCTGTTAATTTTGACGACACTGTTAAATCTATAACTGTATTAATGCTGGCAGCATACGACTGATCTTTTAGCGTAGAGAATATGTACAAGCCATACAGGCCCAGTCTCACATTTGCACGCAGGAACCGGAAGTAGTTTTTCTCTTTATATACAAACAGACAGACAGACAGACTGACTCAAAGACAAACAAACAGGCCGACACGCACGCACACTTTTTATGCTTGCATGGAGACTTAAGTTGAATCAGGCAAAAATGAACCAATATAGCCCAACGATCTTAACTAATAAAACAGAGATTTTCAACCAATGTGTCAAGGCACATTAATATGCTCAGTAGCATTAATAGGAGGGGCAAACCTCCCTCAAACAAGGGTCATGGGACAGTGTACCCAGTATGAATACTAATATAACATTCGAATATGTTTTTACATTACTGGTACTACTATGGAGCTCATTATATTAATTTTCTTTCAATGATGCAATAAATAAATGTGCTGTTCGTTAAAGACCCAAAAAGCAGTTTCAAATTCTCTCTAGAATTCCGTAATTCTGTAATGTAGAACCATCGATCTCATGTTATTTTCTAATGAATTGTATATATTTTAATATCTAATATTTTTTTCTAATTTCAATGTGTAGTAATAACAAATAAGCACAAAACTTTCAAAATCTTTGGAGAGCCATTACGAACAATATACTTTCGGCAATAAAATTGATTTTTTTTCATATTTGAACATATTAGTATCTTTCATTTCCTTTTAAATGATCAAATCCATCTTTAAATATTGATGGTACGCCTCAAACATTCTAGCGCCTGGCTTGTTGTGCCATGAGATAAAAAAAAAAGTTGAAAATCATTGGTGTAAATACAGACGGAGCAAGACTGATCTGTTTGCATATAAAATCTGCATAAATCTAGGATCGGCCTTGAATCGAACACGTAGGAATCAGAAGTAATTTTGCTATTGTTTACCCAAATAGACAGATAGACAGACACAAGGACCAAAGACAAACAGACAGACCGACACGCACGCATGCGCTTAATGCATGCACAGAAACTTTAGTTGTATCAGGCAAAGATCCATCAATATAGCACAACAATTTCAACCAATAAAAGGACAGGTCTGGTTAGTCAGTCAACAGTAACTGTCATGTGACCAACGTCATTTAGAAATATACTGTGTCGGTTGTGATCAATTAAAGAATCAGAAAAAATGGTGATCAACGAATAGGTTGGTTTTCCCAGCCTGATTACTGCTGGACACAAACTAAGGGATCGATATAGTGTAAACTTGCATTGCAAATTAATCCCCTTATAGAAACGTTTTTTAGGGGAGACTTTTCGAAAGATCGAAATTAACTATTTTTTCTAGATTAAATAAGGTGTAAATGTTCGAATTTTCAGCTTCCGAATCTCATTGGTGGAGTCTGTATGAGTGCTACATACATACACACATAGCAATGCAGTGAGACAAACAGCTAGCCAGACCCACCTGAAAACTGAATAAACCTGTATTGACAGTTCTAGTGACAGTTTTGGTTGACGGTACCTAACATTTGTAAATCACTGGTGTCTATTGATAAAAACTGACTCGACGATCAATGTCTGCTACTGTACGTTGTTATCATTCATTTGCGTTGGCGGGAATCCATGGATAATTCCAAGCCCTCCCCCCAATTACCGCCCACGACATCAGTCCAGTTTCATGGTTTTGGTTGACCGACGCTTAACTGGAAATAAATCCTGGTATCATTTGGTTGCTTTTCTTTACTTTAATCCCAATAAAATATATATTTGACAATCGAAGTTTTTTTTTCTCTTTTTCCCGTTCGCGTTAATTCTGTTATCTCAGATTTTCCTAACTGGATGAATGATCAATCTGAAATAGAAGATGTCCTCAACGTCACAGGCAGAACGTTGATTTGTGCAGATAGGACAGAAATAATCTATCCATATAAAAGACGTGCATGCAAATTATTATATTTAATTGTATAATTGTATGGTTGTACGTCCTGTCCAATTCCTATTATAATCTAGAAGTTACAGTGGATTGGTCTATGCGAAAAAAAGATTGCAATTGCATTCCAGTCAACGCATGTCAGTCCAAGTCAAGACTCTCACGGTGCTGGCAGTAAGAGGCGACCCTAAGGCTCTTCTTCAGCTCGCTACTATCCTTCCGAAATAGATTAACAGAAGTAATAAAAACAATAATAGGATTGTTATAAAATGAGGCTGCTATAACAAAAAATGAAGATTAAGTCACTGTTTTTTGTAATAATGTGAGTCATTATGATGATGATGATGATCATCATGATCATCATTATCAGTCTCTTAACGTCTGTCATTGGACATACACCTTCCCCAGGATTCGCCACATTTCTCTATCGTGGGCGTTGCAGAGCCAGTACTTTCCAAATATTTCTAGCTCGTCTCTCCATCTAATATTCAGCCGGCTTCGGTTGAGCATGTGATCTCCGTATCTCTCCATGTCATGAGTCATGATATCCATCGGCTGTCTGCCATTTTTGTGACATGACCAGCCCATTGCCATTTGAGTTTTTTAATGGATTCTATGATGTCCCTGACTCATGTATCCCCCCGATGTATTTTGCTGTCCTGTGGTCATTCCATGTAAAGTTGAGCATAATTCTTTCAATTTCTATTAAATAAGTTTCTTAGACGGACTTTTTTTTATACTGCCTGGTATCAGTATTGTTAATTCTTACATAAAATGTTGTCTTAAGATCTTCTATCCGATAGGGCTATAAAACTTTTTGAATTCAGTTGAGACGTAAAAAACCTCAAAATCAGAGCACTTGAATTATTAAGGGTAAATTACCTTATAAAGTCCCGCAGTGTCGACCCATACGTAAATAAATCCGTAGTTTTTGTTTGTTTGTCTATTCAGGTCACGTTGAGGCATAAGTTTTTTCTTTCTCACTTTGAAGCTGATTAAAGAAAGGTGATTTAATGTAGCCAACAACTAAAGTGTGACAGACTGCTGTAGCTGTGTCTCGGTACGTTTTGCAGAAAAATACATAGGCTTTACTCATCTTCTTTCTAAAGCTGATAAATATGGTCAGTAGGTAAAGTGTGACTCGCTGCAGTAACCTTGTCTCTTCATATCCATAGATAACATAAAAAATCCCCTAATTTTCAACGGGTATTATCTTTATGAATAAATCATTTACGTTGAGATCAACATTTGAATAACTGGCTGATTTTGAGCTATAAAACATAGACCATAAAGATGAGAGAGAAGGACTGGCGAAGCAATATCCGGCCATTCAGATCACCATCATCATCATTATTATCATGATCCTTTTAACGTTCATCATTAGACATAGACCTTCCCTAACATTTGCCACACCCCTCCACAATGTGCGTCGTGGAGCTGATATCTTTTAAACTTATCGAAATCGTTACGCTATCTTATCTTTTGCCGGCCACAATTTTGCATCTTGTTTCTGGGAACCTACGTTCTGCGTCATGATGTCCAGTAGTTATATGATAATCTTGCCCACTGCCATTTGAGTTTTCTAATGTTTTTAGATATCTCCGACCCTGTTTCTTGCTGATATACTGTGTTTTGCTGTGATCCCTCCACACTATGTTAGATATAATTTTTCCCTGTGCATGTTGCATGGTTCTTAGCCCCAAAACTCATCTTTTGGTTAGGTTCCATGTTTCAGCTCCATAGGTGACTATCGGGGGTTGCATTGTTCAAACAATTCCGATAAGCAGAACGAAAGTTGGGGTTACGGTGAATCATGCAATTTTAGAAAAATCTGTGTAAAATGTTAGATTCATGGGAATTCGGAAATTACCCGTCAATATCCATCCATCTTAATTTGTGCCACCAAATCACGTTAGATACGTCAGTTCTTGAGTGATTCCCGATATTAAGCAATGTTAAGCCTGGTCAGTACCTAAATGAGTAACTGTTTAGGAATATCAGGTACCGTAAAAAAGTATTACCCAATGCTTCTCTGCTAAATTGTAGAATTGAGGATGTGTTGTAAAACTAGGGACAGGTGCCACACCCACTTCTACCCGAAAGGATATAAAGTGTCCTTCGGGTCACTTTGAACTATGGTTAACTGTCTATTCTGTATTGTTCACCGAAGTTTCTTGGTAGTTTATTGGGATATTAGAGGCAATATTAAGCTTGCCTACCAAACACCTGGGCATAACTGCTTCATGTTTTAAAAACGTTGATAAGATATGAAAGGTGTTTTCTCAAATTTTTTCCTTGTTTTTGCTAAAGAGAATGAAGTACGAATATTTGTCTAAGGAAAACAAATTTTCAATGAAGAATCGAGCTTTCAAAGACAATATTACTGGTTAGAAATTTACTAAATAACCAAATGAAAAAAATATCTGTTTTTCAAAATTAAGAAGAGAAACGTTCTTAAAATGAACACTGTCCTTTATTTGATAAATACAGAAAAATTTTATCAAAATCCAATAAGTATTTGGTTTTTGATTTTTTGAAAGTAGGTATTTTCTTAGTCTAAGAATCATTCTTTAGTGTAAAAAAATGAAAGCTTTTCAATCTTTTTCTGCTAAAATGTCAAGTAAAAAGGCTGATTCCCCGAATCGTATATGCGGTGCAACAATGAAAAAACGCTTCATCCTCTCATTTAAAACAGACGACACAAAATACAATAAGTTCACTTCTGTCAATGATTTTGAGAAGGGTCACTAACATTCAAAGTTTTTGGACGACTGAACTTGTTGTTTGTGTTTTTAACACCACGTTTCAGCCTATCGATTTTATGGCCTTCTCAAGGTGTACTATTCAAATACCATGCTGGTAAACGGAAATTTTTCTCTCAAACGGTAGTGACGCTTAGACTTTTAGAATAGTTTACTTGTATTCTTAACCAATCTTAAACTGGTCATTTTTTATGTTACTATTTACTTTCCTCTTAATTTTTCAATTGCTTTTTATCGCAACTTTGCTCACACCAGCTTCCTTCGGCAGTGTATAAACAGCGCAGATCTTAAATAAAGAATAAGGTTTCGGTTATTTAAGACTTGCGCTGTTTACTTACTACCGAAGGAAGCCGGCCTGGGTGAAGTTGTGATAAAAAAAAGCAACTGGAAAATTAAGATCAAGTTAAATAGTAAAATAAAAATAATAATAATAATGATTTACAATACTTTATCTAATAAGATCTTTAGTATATAAGTGAGAGATGTCTTGGTGTTTGTGTGCTTGTGAATACGTAAGCAAGAGGTATGTGTGTGTTTGTGAGTTGGTGAATATATATGTGAGAGGAGTCTATATGTTTGGGAGTTTGTAAATCTTTAAGTCTCTTGAAAAGACTACAAGACAGCATAGTACATCCGGGAAAAGAGAAGAGTCAGCGACATCATAGAATCCATTAAAAAACTCAAAAGGCAGTGAGCTGGCCATGTTGCAAGAATGGCGGACAACCGATGGACATCGCAATTCAGGACATGGATCCCCCGAGATCACGTGCACAACCGAGGCCGGCAGAATATTAGATGGAGAGACGAGCTAGACATATTCAGAAATAACTGGCTCTGCGACACCCATCGTAGAGAAGTGTGGTGAATCCTGGGGAAGGTCTATGTGTCTATGTGAGTTCGTGAGTTTGTGAAAATATATATATGTGAGGAGGGTCTATACGTTAGTGAGTTTGTAAATATATTAGTTAGTGAATTCGTTCATATATATGTGAGAAGTATCAGTATATTTAGATGTGTGTGAATGTATGTGAAAGATGTCAGTGTGTTTGTGAGTGTGTGAATATAGAAGTGAGAGGTGTTTGTTTATCGATATGTCAATACATGTGTGGGAGGTGCCTGTGCGATTGTAAGTTTGTGAATACATTTGTGAGGGGTGTCTGTATGTTTTTGAGTTTGTCAATATATAACAGAGAGATTTTTCTGTGTGGTTGTGAGTTTTTGAATATATAAGCGAAAGGTGTCCTTGTGTTTGTGGGTTTGTCAATATATAAGTGAGACGTGTCTGGTATGTTTATGTGTCACGCTTTCGAAAGTACATGAACATAGGTGAAACCCAACTAAATTTGGCATTCTCACTCAATGACACGAGGGAGATTTTAAAAACATAAGTTTAGGGAGAAATATTTTAAAGGATTTCTGAGGGGGGCCCTCTTTACAATATAACTCTAAAAGACAAATTCGAAAAATTGATATTTCTCTTGATTCATTTATTCCGGTACGCGTTTCGATAATTTTCCATCTTTCACAGCTGCATAATTCATTCATTAAATTTCATTCAAAACCTTTAGTGATGATTAGTGCATTATGAAAAAAATTTTGAACCTTATAGATCTTGATAATTACTGTAGGATAAGTCGGAAACGATCGATCGTAAATAACGTTTTGTTAATTATCATAACAGTTTGACTCCAAAACACATCCTCTTTTCAAAATACAAGAAAAAGTGCTAAAGAAATTAAACTGACATACCTTATGTTCAATCAAACTTCTGTATATATATAGGTCTGAAGCGAAAGTTTCGATCCTACCTTGCGTTACTGGAATTGATATTGGATAGTCTATGGCCACACTGAAGACTTGTAATACAACGAAACAGCTATCTGTGGATGACACAATTATTAATTATTATAATAATTAATGCTCCCTTCTTGAGGGTTGAGCACTCTTAGGTAAGGCAACTAGTTCATTATGAGTTAATATTGCAGTGTTCTTCCAACTCTGGAATGAAGCACTCTGGTGGATGGAAAATTGTGCATGAGTAAATAAATCGCTGAAATTCGATCCTGTATAGGGCAGGGGTAAAATGCCAGCCCTTGGATATGAAGCGAAAGTCTCGATCCTACCTTGTGGTATTAGGGGGATATTGGCTTGTCTATAGCCACTCTGAAGAGAGTTGTAATACAACGAAACAGCTGTCTGCGGATGACACAATTATATATATATATATATATATATATATATATATGATGAGTAATTGATATTAGTATCCAACGATGTGAAACGCACGTTTATATTCAAACCCCTCTCCAAGTTAGTGTTTTTTCCCTCGCAACAAGAACGATTCTCGCCAAATTCAGGTATATATATATGTATATATATATATATATATATATATATATATACCCGTGGAGTTTATGCTGAATTAATTCCTTAGTGTATGTCCATGGTTCTTTAAGAAAATTCAGATGTTTTATGATCATAAATGTGAGAGTAGTAACCTATTCATTGATTACCCCTATTTCGAATTTTTTTAATTGATCATGTCTAATAAGGCATGCTACTAAACGATGTTGATCACATGACAATTTTTATATGACTAACCTGACCTGCATATTTGTAAATCTTATATATATTGTTAATCTATGCATATGCGCTTTTTACGTTCACGGCATAATTTCGTAACAGACTGGACTGGTCATCCAGTAACCTTGCACTTATCTTCATCAAGATCTTCATTATTTGAGGTCAAATAGTTTTTATCCTCTCCAGAATACATAAAATCTGAATACAATGAATATACAAGCAGCCTATATCTACTGTTTCATCGCAAACTACAAAACGATTAAGAAGTGGCTTCGACTCCATTTGTACTGTAACTTCGAAATCGAAGTTGGAACATTTTATATTTTTCCAATGTTCTCAAATGACAGCGAGCAACAGAAATCCAAGTAAAGTAAGATTTATTGACTGTTCTGTTTTATTTTGGGAATAAAAACAAGAAGAGCATTGTCTGTGATTTCGAAAAGGAATAATTTGAATGAACTAATACCTCTCTATAAGTATTAGGTTGATGCAAGAATAATTGTTTTTTCACCATCGACTTTAAAGCAGCATATATCAGCTTATAATAAAAGTTAATAATAGAAATAAAAACCTTCAGAATCTACACATATTTGCCAACTAAAAACAAGTTCATTTATTCCAGACGAATAGAATCATTGAATTCTTCAAAGAAGCTTTGATTTGCCACCTAATTGTTGAAGATCTTCTTTTATAGGAATTAGCTAATATACTTGAAAAAGTGGTGGTCAGTCGGGGCAAGGTCTGGTAAGTGAGCTATATGAGGTAGTGTTTCGTAGCCTAGTTTGTTCATTTTCTACAAGGTCGTTCGTGCGACCTATCGAGCTTTTTTGCTTTTCCAATTGGGTGCAAATGTGGAACATCTGTTGAATGGTCAACGTTCAGTTCTTTTGTAACCTCTGGAGTTACTTTGCATTGGTCCACCTCAGTAATAGCCCTTAATCGGATGGCGCAAATCACGGAACGACATACACATCTTCTAGGTTCTCGTCTCTGTTTCGAAATTTTTGGAATCAGGGTTGAGCTGTACCTCCGTTGACGGCCCCTAAGTTTTCGCCACTTCAAGTCCCACTTAACCTTTTTCACAAAATTGCTTGAATTCGCCTTTTTTCAATCATTGATCTGGCAGCGTCACGGTTAGGTACACAAGGGTTAAGTACACACAGAGAACTGTTACTAAGACCCACTTCCGGATTGCCAGGTCTGTCAAAGCTTTGTTTTGCTTACGGCTCCTGGTAGTCCCTGATGGTCACTCAATTAAGTATTGAGCAAGGTCTACGTTTGATGATCTTACGAGAATCGGTGTATCCATCGTGGTTTGGCCATAACCCCTTAGTCTCATGGAGAGGTTTTGTCACCCCTAATCCTTGTGCTGGGTGCTTAGCGTGAAGGGATTGAGAACCATCTTTAAAGTCTTTGGTATCATTTGGCGGCCGATTAAATCATGAACTACCGAACTGGAAGCGAGCACTCTACCACTGAACTGCCGTGATCAGTATTTCATTGATCGGAACAAGGACAACTCTAAAAAGAATGATGCTTTGCTATAAGTGAACTCGTATTAGGAAGCATTATCCAAAACGGTAAACATTGGTTTCTTTAGCTTTTGAGTTGGCTATGTATGTATGTATGTATATATGTGTGTATATAAGCATGTATGACGTTTACAGGGCTTCACCAATGGAGATAGAGGACTGAAAATTTAAATATTCACTTCTTATTGCGTTTTTTTGTTATGTTTTTGAAAGGCTCTCCAATTAGCTTTTTAGTAGGAGGGGGCATATTTGTTCATTTGATCCCTCAGTTTTTGTCTGGCAGCAATCACGCTTTCTGGCGATCACCGTCCAACAAAAGTTGAGAGGAGTAATTTATTCATTGATCACACCTTTTTGACGTGATAACCCCTAACATGCTACCATAAGATATGGGTCATGTGACGGTTTCTACGGAGAGACCAACCATATCTATAACTGGGTTCACTCTGTGTATTCGTCTTCATACATGCTTAAAGATGCAAAGAGAGTTTCAAATAAAGCAATATGCATTCGTCATCTGAACGCATAAAAGCCATAGTTTTTTGAAGATTAAAGACTTCTCAGCTTGAAGAACATGTGAATCTATATATTTCAATATCGTTTTTTTGCAGTATTTCTCAAAGTGGGTTCTGTGGAACCCTTGGGTTGAAAATATGGATTTTCACGAAATAACGTGTATTTTGACAAGAATCAATGAAATTTATGCTATGAAAATTAACCAATTACAAACAGAATTATCTTGATGCTTCATCAATTAGAAACCTTCAACAAAAACTATCAACATAGGTTTCTTCAGTTTTCATGTCGGACTGGCTGGCTGGCTATGTATGTATGCGTTTATATATCATGTATTCAGGCTTTACCATTGGAGCTACCGGGTTGAAAAGTGTCAATATTTACTATACATTGTGTCTAAAAAAACGTTTTCCAGTTTTTAAAAAATCCTACCCCAATAGCTTTTCCGTGGGGGTTAAATTTACGATGTAAGTTTATATTAAATTTGTTTGCGATTTTTTTTTTTGAAAATCCATACTTTCCAGTGATCAAACAAAAAGCAATAAAAGTAACTTATTTATTGATGACTGCTGATTTTCCGTTGTTTTATTGATCATACCTCACATGTCATGCAGCCAAAAGCCGTTGGTCGTATGACAGTTTCTATTGAGTGACTAGCCAGACCTGTTATATTGGGGGGGGGGTCGAGTGAAAGAATTTTCTCTCTAATGAGTTTTATTTCATTTGATGTCTTATTACATTCAAGGTGGTGGGGTTTTTTTGCAAATTTTGGTACTGGTTCATCGAGTTATGGAAAATAGTTTGAGGGGTTCCGCGAAAAAAAAAAAGTTTGGGAACCACTGATCTCGTGGAAAGATAGCCCCTGCTCTATCTTTACTGGGCACATGTCTGAGCGAAGCGTATGGAGATCCTGAGATGCCAAGTTGTCAGAATCCCCCTCTCTGCCTCGCTGATGAAGTCCAGAAGAAATAACAGAGCGATACATCTGGCATCAACTTGGTTGCAGGAGCTGCCGGGAAGACGTCAGACTTGGGCGTTAAACTGCCTTAAGAGGCTGCACTTCCTGGTTTTTGGAATCGGAGTCGTCCTTCTCCTAAACTGGTTGCCTTCCCAAAGCTTGAGAGCCAAATCCACCCAGCTATTCTACCCGAAGCCCCGAGAAGAATTAGTTTAATATGTTTGTATATATTACATAGCATCTGCACATCAATAAAGCCGCTTGGTTGACACAGTGGTTTAGGCTTACGCGCACCAGTAGCATAACTCTTATCCCTTCCCTTGTGCTTAATATCAGTGCGTCATTGTGCGTGTGTGTATGTGTATGTATGAGGATATGTGGGTGCGCGTGCGTGAGAATGTACGTACGTACGTGATTGATGTGTGCGCGCAGCATGTAAAGCCCACAACCCGTCATTCTAACGCATTTTCACACGTGAAGTTTTGCTGAAACGCAGTAATAAAACAAAGTAGTTTAAGGTCTTGAAGGCGGCCTTGGAATCGAGAGAGAAATCGTTCCAGTGATGTTGTGGCTCGGCATCGTTTGACACAAGGTTACATGTGTGGAGCACCCAGTGAAGATCGAAATCAATACAAAAATAAAGAATGAAACTAGCTTGTTAACCATTACTGAACAAGGGAAAAGCCCTATTCGGTGCAGTCAAGATAATTCTGAAACTTTGAATTTAAATCTCGAAAGTTGGAATTATATCTCATTTGCTGCATTGTTTATTTGCAGACTGTAAGATTTAACTCGTTCACTCGACACAGTCTAGTCAACTGTCTTTCGGGCATGTGAGTTTCTCAGCGTTCTCGACCGCTGGTCGAGGTGAAAAATAACATCTTTTATCATATTTGTAAAATTTTGAGATTTTTTTTAAATGAATCGTCACAAAAGGCGGTCTGAGCGGAGATAAACAGTCGAATACATTTGTCGTCATAGGGATTTCCAAGACGACAATCTCCTCCGTGACTTTTTCACAAAGTTTTTCTCCTGTGAAAGAACAGGAAAGGTAAAACAATGACATCAAAGTCATCTTAATATATGATTCTTCTCTTTAAAGCACAAGTCAATCTTTTTTGCATAAGTATTTCGGTCTGAATATTTCAGAGTAAGTAAACTCTCCTCTGGTTATATTTAAAAAAATATTTTACAAGTGGATGAATGTATCATCATTTTCTACTTCCATGCCCATTGAGGATGACTCCTAGTTAGGCACACACGTGAAATTCTGATTTGATAGGCCCATCGAAGCTTCATTCTACTCACAGCACTTTATATTCTCTAGTAGTCACCTATCTAGGTACTGACTAGGCTCAACATTGCTAAACTTCGTTGATCTTGCGAGAACAGGTGTATTGGTCGTAAACCCTTGGCTTTTGGGAGAGATTCTTTAGTCCTAGTAGTTGGGTTGCGTGTTTAGCGGAGAGGCATTAAGTACCATTTTTTTTAAAATCTTGGGTATGACTCGACAGTGGATTTAAACACGGCTTATCGAACCAGGCCGTCAGTCTACCACCAGACCACGGTGATTGGCATCATCGTTATCATCAGCCTTTTAGCGTCCGTCATTATCTCTCTTTCTATACTGTGATCTCTCCATGAGCTTGATGCTTTCTCGTGCACGTTGCATGGTTCTCAATTTGACGGTCAATCTTTCAGTCAGGTCCCATGTTTCATCTCCATCGCTGATTAAAGACTGATTAATTAGAAAAAACTACAACAAAAAACCCACCTTTTTTTTTAGACATATTAAGGGGTAAGTGAAGAACTTTTAGCTCTCTGGCTCCATTGATGCGGCTTGAGCGCGTTGATATATACGTATACATAAATAACCGTACCAGCTTAAAACTGAAGGAACCTATGTTGGTAGTTTTTGTTGACGGTTTCTGATAAACGAAAAAAAGTTTAACCTTTCTGTTGAATGGGCAGTACCTTTTTTTAGGATAAATCAATACTGGTTTGTTTTAATAACCTTGGTTCTGTCTCTACTGACTGTGGAACATCTCGTCCAGGGGCCATGCCTGGGTGAAGCACATGGAGATCCTCAGATGCCTCCTCTAGATCTTGTTTATTTGATCCAGTGGAAAGCAGACTGAGATACACCGAGTATCAGCTAGGCTGCTGGAAGGACATCAAATTAGGATTCATTGTACCTTAAAAGGAAACCCTTCTTTCTACTGGGCTGGTATTTTATCAACTCCTTCCGAAGAGAAGGACCCATACCTTTCCCAAGGACAGCTCCGATAAGATTCTGAACTCCATTGTGCACGCCGTTACCGACTAGGCTAATTACGTATTCTGTTTTTTTAGTATTTAATTAATGGCAAAATGATATTAGTCACATATCTTCAAAGCAAAAGCCATGCGTGAGATCTTCAAAGACAGAAAGCCGGCATAATTTCCAATATCACTTGCGTCTGTTTGCCCACACAATGTCTCAACCTATGTTTACCTATCAGGTATGTGTTGTATAATTATATGCATAATATCCTTCGCTCTGGTTCTCCCTCTGACCCATCGTCATATTTTTCTATGATTTAGTTTTATCCCTATCGTTGCTCTTTCTATGGCTCTCTATGCTATTCTATGCTGGTTTTCAAAATTCTTTCAAATAGCCAATATGAAAAATACGACATGAGGCCTTATTGCATAAATAGCCAAAACTTTCATATCTGTCTCCGTTAAGAAATTAGTGATGATTTGTTACTGATACGCAAACTATGATATCGAAGGGAGATAACAAATAACGCTGGCTTGAAAGTAATGAATTACAGTTTTTAATTTGTCACGTTTTCTACACTCATTTGTTCCTTAATAAGTTAGTAGCAACAGCTGGTGGCACAAAGCGGCGTTTTTGTTGCAGTCATTTGATATATGAACTTTTTCCAAGAACTAAATAAGTTCTTGGAAAAGGTTCATATATATATATATATATATATATATATATATATATATATATATATATATATATATATATATATATATATATATTTTTTTTTTTTTTCAAGTTTCCATGGGAGAAACTGAACTGAACTCTCTCAAGAGAAAAGTAAATCCAATACAAAAAGCATGATTTTTCCCTCGAGAAAAATTGCTATTCATCTTCTGTCGGAAAATAATTACGATCAAAAAATACAGCGACAATTAAAAACTGATTTTTTCTCCTTTGTTGTTTAACGTTCTCATAAAATATGTATCATTTATCGTTGTACACAATGATCAGTTATTCTGGTTAATTCGTTTTGTCTTTCTTCTGTGAAGATAAGATTTCTTGGTCCCTCGCTTTACCATTGAACAAATATTTCTTTTTTTCGTAAAATCCCTGATAGTAGTCTGAAAAAAGACGAACAAAAAGAAGGAAAATGTGCTAAAAGGGATTCAAACTTGAATTTTGTTTTCATTTCTCATTTATTCACCAAAACCATTTATGTTCCTTTATCGATTTTACTTATGCAGACAATATTTATCTCTTTTATCTTATTTCTCATATTCGTCTTATTATTGTCACTTTCAAATTCCATTTAATAACGTTATAATTCTCCTGTGCTTCAAAACAATTTTTTAGTGACAAAAAAAAACTGAAATAACACAGCTTTTAATATTTTATTGGAAAAACATAATAGAAGCAAAATCTTTCTTATAAAACGGATGATTTTCTGCACAGGGTAAAAATAATCTTATTAGACGTACATTTACACATTTCTCTGTCAGTCCGCCCAAATAATCTCAATTTTCTGCACATGGTAGAAAGAATCTTATTAGATATGCATCTTCAACGTGCTCTCTAGGTCCGCCCCTAATAAGTTCGATTTTCTGTACATGGTAGAAAGACTTTTATTAAACGTTCATCTTCACAATGCTCTGTTAGCCCGCCCCATTATGTTACATTTTCGGCACATGGGAGGGATTATCTTATTACGCTTGCATCATCACCGTTTTCTGTGAGTCCACCCTCAATATGTTCGATCCTCTGGACACAGTAGGAAAAATCTTATAAGACATGGATTTTTACCGTCCTCTGCCAGTTTGGTCCCCAATATGTTTGATTCTTTGCACATGGTAGAAAGAATCTTATCAGATATTCATCTCTCACTGTACTCTGCTGTTTCGCCCTCAATATCTTAGATTTTGTACACAAGGTAGAAAGAATCTTATAAGATCTTCAATTTGCTCTATTGGACAGCCCCCAGTATGTTCAACTTTCTGCACATCGTAGAAAGAATCTTAGTAAACGAGCCTCTTTACTCTGCTTTCGTAGCCTGTTCAATATTCTGCTCATGACTGAAAAATCTTATTAAGTGTTTATCTTCACTGTGCCCAATAAGAGTAATTTCCTACACATGCTGGAAGGAATATCATGAGGCATGTATAATCACCGTGCTTCGTTGGTCCGCCCCAAACATATTCGATTCTCTGCACATGGTAGAAAGAATCTTATTACATGTGCATCTTCGCTGATTTTGTCGGTCTACCCACAATATGTTTGATTCCATGTCCACCCATTGTAGAAATAATCTTATTAGACTTGTATCATCACTTTACTCTCAGAGAACAAAACTAAATCGGCTAGTTCCCGCCCTTCACATCATGATTTAGAATGGGTGGTCAATTTACTTCACATCTATAATGCAGAACTGTACCCTAACTTTATGACCAATTGAAATTGCATCATTTACTGAATTAAAAAAAACAAAATGATCTTTCTTTAAGAAGTTATATTTTTACCTGATCTCATATTGGTACTATAAAAATACTACCAGCATAGAATCCTTCGATATAAACCACTTCGCGATATAGTCACGATTATTTTATTGTTACTGGCGTCCCCAGCATAGCACTGCTTACAATATATACATATTGTACAGATCAAAATCATTTAGTATATTTATGTAGGGATCTTCAATGTGGTACGTCATAGCGCAGTTCACGAAATGTAGTTCAAATGATATTTTCCCCGTGTAATAACGGGACATCATTCTAAATAAGAGTTTCAATACAATATACTGCAATTTAAAATCATCATGTCTGCTCATTTATCCATTTCTCAATATCATTACTATCCGCGTTAAACGAAACAAATAGAGTAAATATAGACCATGAAGGAACAAAATGAGACTTTAGAGTTAAAAATTTGGTCGGGGGGGGGCATTACCAGTGGCTGTTAAGCATCTCTACGTTGAAGCAGCTGCCGTGCTGTCGGGGGCGGGTTCGATTCCTGCAGCAGCCCCATTTTCCTTGATTATCTATTCTATTTACGTTGTCTACGTTGAATGATAAATCAACCCTGTAATAATTGGAGATCATTTCAAATAACTTTCTATGGATTAAAACGCAATTTACAATTTATTCAGTCGTACCAACTATGTCCATTTCTTAAATACATACTGTCACGTTGCAAAAAAACAAGAATAAACGAGATGAGAATTCGAGTTGAAAGTGTATATATATATATATATATATATATATATTGTGTCATCCACAGACAGCTGTTTCGATGTATTTCCATTATCCCATCCAGACCCGCGAGGCAGAATTGAAACCTTAACTTCGGACCCACAGGCCAATATCCAACCTCTGGATTACGGAACTGGACAGTCATTAAGGCTGAATTCAAGCGATATATCTATTTACACAGAAATCCCTCATCAACCAGAGTGCTCTATTCCTATGGAGGAGCATTGCATAAGCTTACGGTTGATGAGTTACCTCACTTAAAGAGTGCTCAACCCTGAATAGAGGAGCATTAATTATTGTGTCATCCACAGACAGCTGTTTGGATGTATTACATCTCTTCAGTGTGGCTATAGACTTTCCATTATCCCATCCAGTACCGCGATGCATTGTTCTTATCTTTGAGCTAAACTGCCCAAAATAACTTTTTTAACTCCAAATTATCATTTTGTTTATTCACGGTCTGAACCTGCTAACACATGAGATTATTGTGAATGTGAATCTTCTCAGAAGAGTGATGTAAGTAGAAGACTTATTGCATTGTGGCAATTGGAATGTGTATGCACTTAAGATATCCCATTCTTTGCGATGTCATTCAGTATATTCCCTTTCCCCCTCTCAAAAACATCATATAAGAGTAGAATTATGACACATTTATTCAGAGAAAGGTAAATATTGAGAGACTCTGACCATGACATTTTTTTCATCTCATATTCCTGTAAACCTTGACATATGTTCGTGATATTTTGAACTTTGGTGCATGTATCATCAGCAAAGGTAAACCTTATTTCCCATAATTGAGAAGGGACCATCCACAATTTCAGAAAAAAAACTTGTGAGTGGTGACCAAGACAGTCGCCAAACGCAGTCACGACTTTCGGAGACACCCAAGAGGTGGCTCAGGGTTAGTTATATACGGAAAATCATTAACAAGACCCACATTCGGCTTGCCAGATATAGCCGAAGATTTGTTCTGCTTACGGTACCTAGTATTCACTGTGGTCAACTCAAAAAACATTTCGACCTCTAAAATGTGTTGAATAACGCCAAAAAGGGATAAAATCATTGTTAGCCATATTATGTCCGTATTCAATTGCTGGAAATGGCTGGATTAGACGAGGAATTAGCTAAAAATGTCAAAGTTGATGAAAAATAACGTTAATGGCGCTAAATGTTGAATTTTCATGCAGCCAAAATAAGAAACAAAATTAAGCGCAAAATGCACGAAATTGGCTATATGTCATGTTGGGGGTGATCGATTAAAAAGTTGTGAGGATGGATGATCAATGAATAAGATACTTCTCTCACATTTTGTTGGACCACAGAAAAGTTCGAATTTTCTAAAATCAAACTAAGAACCAATTTAGCATAAATTTGGTACTGCTGGGCATCACAACTCACAACGTGAATCCCTCGAGATTATATTCAGCAATGTGACCGACAATGAATAAGATGGTGAGACAATTTGAACAGGTCCAGGAATTATTGGTGCTGCAACATCCACGGTATAGAGTTCTGGCGAATTTTGGGTCAATTCTATGTCCAACGATGGACGGGAAAAGGCTGCTGCTGCTGCTGCTGCTGCTGCTGCTGCTGCTGATGATGATGATGATGAATGTGGATACTGCCAGAGAAATTCAGGAAAAGAGCAAAGCGTATAAGTATATTATTTAGGTTGCAGTTGTTGAAATAAGAAAAACAGTGTCAAATGCACCAGTCTGCATTGGATGCGACTGTCATGTATGCATTTTTATGTAATGCAGTCTTGAATATCCGGAGTACGTGAACAGAGGGAGAGATGAAGAAAGTGGAGAGATAGAGACAGAGATAGATAGATAGAGAGAGAGAGAGAGAGTGCTAGAAGAGCTAGTGGGATGAAAAAAAGATAGGAGAGTCAGGGATGGAAGGTAATAAACATCTCCGGAAATCTGCATATGTTCGTATAAATATTATGACTAGATTTTTTTTTTGCTTGTAGAATGGGATAAGGTTAAGGGTGATCAATGTAGGGAACAGTGAGAAAAGGAGAATCAGAATAAGAGAAATATAAAAAAAAGAAACAGGTCCGGTTAGTCACGCAATAGAAACAGGCACATGACCAACGTCTCTTAGCGTCATGCTGTGTTGAGGGTGATCAATTAAAAGAAATTGGAAAAAGAAATGATCAATAAAAAAAGTTATTTTTCTCATCTTTTGTGAGTTGGAAAAAAGTCTGAATGAAGCTTAATTTTGCATAAACTTATAAACTTACAAAATGAGCCCCTTACAAAATATTCAGGGGAAAATTTTAAAAAAATAATAATGAGTAAATGTTTTTAGTTTTATGAACTCTAGCTGGATTGATACGGTCTGTGTGCATGATACATACATACATAACTAGCTGGACCAACTTGAAAACTGAAGAAACCTATGTTGATAATTTTGGTGACAGTTTTGGTTGATGGTTTCTAACAATAACAATAAAAAGGAACCAATGAGAGAGCTAGGTTTGTTTAGCCATAAGTATTTCACTTCATGTTGGAAGAGTTGTGCTTTTGAACAACATTCCCACGACTCTGTTGGCACAGAAGCACTGCATGAACAGACGTGCACATAAACAAACATACAGACGAACAGACATACAAACAGACAGACAGACAAACAGACAGACATGCACACAAATGGACGCATTTATATGAATCCAATAAAATTATTACGCGCGAACAGGGGCCACAAGGAAATAGAGAAATTCACAGTTTTACTTTCTGAGAATCCATATCTTTAAACAAGGACCCCTGACTGGGTATTAGAACCAGTGCATTACTCAGGGGGCCCGAAGTCCAGAGATAGCTCGGAGCTCTCGGATAGAACAGAGTATCAACATTTCCCTATCAATGCGATATCAAACTATCAAGTTAAGTGCATCGTTTAACGGCGAGTGAATATCTGAGGTTGTTCCACATGAAATGGCCGTTTATGAGAGGAAAAATGAAAACTTAAAAATGTAAACAGGCCTGCTTTATCAATATGAATGGGCTCTTTTTGCTCCAATAACTTCTTTCCATTCAGCTCCGTGTGTAAAATTCTCCTTTATAGAAATGAGTGTCTTTGAAGCTAAAAATTGTTTAAATGCTGTCATTATAGCTTCTTTATTGACATTATTTTTATAGCAAATAAAAAGCTCAAGGCACCGAAATAGGTGATAATCCGTTAGAGATAAGCCTGTCGAATATGGAAAATGTTATAAGATTTCATAATTACATTGCAGTAACTTTGTTTTAGTCGAATTGCCAATGTGAGATCCGATATTGTCGTGCAACATAATGGAACCATTTCTTTACACCAATGCTGGGTATTTTATGGTTAATTCTCAATGGATTCCATCAAGTTATTGGTAGTATGATCGAATTTTCAAACACGAATTGTTCGTGAGAGCTTGAACAGCATTTTTACTGAGTTTCAACTCACACAAAGCAATAAAAAAATAACACTTGTTAACTTTCAGTTTGGATAACATTGACGTTATTCTTTCTTCCTTCAATTTCCTCTGTTTCTAACAGAAAACTCTGTCTCTTCCTGCATGGGTAATGCACTGCCGCGGACGACTGCATGAGACACACGTTGGAAGAGGCAAGTGGTCTCGCGCAGTTCATCAGTTATTTCGTAATGCCAATTGTAACAAAATGGATGTTCTGAGGAATGGAATATAGGGTTCCCAAGAATAATTTTATAAGACAGTGAAAAACCCCATATACACTCTACAGACACCCTCGTCCCTTAGTCATTTTGTTTTCACATGCTATAATCCTTCAAGTGCGCCATTCTATTAAGCTGCTCCACCTAAGATAGCCCCTTTTTGCATTTGTCTTTATGATTATGATTTCGACAAATTCTGGAGCAGAAAATGTAGTTTTAGATATTCGACTATTTATACGACATTAACTTTCTTTTAAATTTCCAACTTATTGTTCATAATATAACTTTCTAATAAGATAATCCTTCTTGTAGATACAGTCCTAAAAAGATGAGGCCGTTGTTCCTTTAATCCTTCGAATTCGGTAAAAATTCGGTTCAATCTCCCAATAACACTGGAATGGAAACTGGGTCGGAAAAAAACACTTGGAGGTTGGTTCCATAAACTCCCTTCTCGAAGCAAGAGCCTGGATATTGACCCTCGAAAACATCCTCAATCAATTGTTGGTGATGAGAAATTGAGAGTTGCCATGGGAACTGATCCAAGAACAACTGTTTGAGATCTTGCTCAAAATTGAATGATTTCCAAAACAACTGAAGGGCTTCACTTAGAATCTATTTGGAAAGGAAAAAATGGACAAATTTGTTCCACTTGAGCAGATCGCTGACCATGAAATGTGTCGTTTGATTATTTGTTCCTCGGTTGTGGCACAGGGCAGAAGGGAACCATTTTTTGAAAAGAATAATCACTTGCTATGGAAAATGAATCCAGTCCGACAATTACAGAAGATCCTCACGATGGTTAGATGTGACTGAAAAGGCCACACTATGTTCCTAAACCTCCATTACCCCTCCAAAATGTTATGATGACTATTCGGTAATACTGTAAATGAATCATTTTAGCAACACTAAGAAACAATAACAGCTCAATCATACAGCCATCGAATTGTTGAAATGCATTCATAATTAGCCAGAAAATATCGAGCATTGGTAAAAAAAAAAAAAAAAAAAAACATGGGCCCATTTTGTTGCACGACAATAATAGACCTCACATTGGTTACTCGATCAAAACAAAGTTGATGCAACGTAATTATGAAATTTCATAACATCTTCGATATTCTCCAGACTTATCTCTAACGGATTATCACCTAACCAGTACCACAAGCCTTTTCTTTGCAATAAAATATATGGGATCAAAGTAGCTCTAATGACAACATTCGAACAATTTTCAGGCTCAAGAGACATTAATTTCTATTAAGAGTGAATCTTTGCACTAAATCCCGGTACAATTAAGTTATTGAAATAAATGGAGTTTATTTTGATTAATAAACTAGGTTTGTTTACATTTTCAAGTAGCTTCTAATCACCCCCCCCCGCCAATGAACAACCATTTTGTAATATATTCGGTTGCCAGTAAACGATAACCAACTTATTTCATTAATGGACATATCGAATCAAAAGTTTCAATACACAACTCAACCCATGAAACTCTCGCCTCCTTTGGTCTCCAGGCCCTGGTGAGATCCACGGGCCGCTCTTTTCTCTCAGAGGCCCAACTGGAATGCTATGATAAATTAAAAGGGCAATCCTGATACCGATCTGTGTCTGCAACTAAATGCTTTATTTACGAACGTGTATATATCTAAAATGTTCTGTAATGTCGGGTATCTTAGAGAGACATGCATTGGGACTTTGACCCAATGCATCTCTATTCAAGGACAACAAATAGCAACCGTAGCATTAATTTTAAATAAAGGAAACCTTTTTTCGTTGTGCATACTAACTCTTATGCATTGATGTTTATGCATCGTATATACACACAGGCGCGCGCATATATCAAGAGAGGAAGAGAAAGATCTTCAAAATAAGAGTTTGTATGTTTTGGTTCGTTGCTGTACACGTTTAGTTATAACGTGTGATAAGGAGTTGGCGAGGCTCAAGTTGAAACCAGCTCAACCAGGAAGGAGCTAGTCTAAAGCATAACAGTAGAAGTAAACAGGCCAGCTTAATCACTCAATAGAGACCATCAAGAGACCAACTTATTTCGGTAGCATGCATTGTTGGGGGTGATCAATGAACACATTTGGAAGAAAGGGTGATCAATGAATAAGTTACTTTTACCGTCTTTTGTTGGGAAGTGATCGATAAAAAAAGCCTGAATTTTCAAAAGATCGATTCAGAATACTCTTAAAAACTCGCAGATTGAACACCCTTTAAAAACCGACTCAGGAGAGATTTGTTTTTTAGAAGTAATAAGGAGTAAATTTTAATTTTCAGCCCTCTTGCTCCTTTGGTGCAGTCTAAACGCATACATACATATGTACATACGTAGCCAGCTGACAAACCAAAGCAACTAAAAAACTGGAGAAACCTATGTTGGCAGTCTCAGTGACTGTTTTAGTTGAGGGTGGTTGTGGTTGGGGGTGAAAGAGCGGGAGAGATAGTGCGTGTGTGAAAGATAGAAATCAAACGTTCAGTCTGAACCCTGGGAGAAGTGGTGAGGGCAACGTTCCTTGGCATCTGTTGGGGTGTGGCTGAATTGGCCATCCCCAAATAAAACCAGCATAATGTTTCCGGGCCCAGATTTCGAATATGAATTTTATTTTCTTGCAGCTTAAAGAAGACACAAAACCCAGGCCGAAGTTCAGTCTGCAAGAGCAGCCGGGAAGACGCCAAGTCGCCTTAAGGGAGGCTCCACTCTCTGGTTTAGAATCAAAGGTGTCCTTCTCCTAAACTGGTTCCCTTCCGAAAGCTAGAGGGCCGGATCTGCCCGGCTGTTTTACCCATAGCTGAAGGAGATAAGAGATTATTCATGCCTTCCAAAAAGTAGGGTATGAAATTGTTACTGCAACATCAATCAGACCTCCCAAAATTACACGAATCTACAAAAATATCTGAATGTTTAGTACGAAATTGTGAAGTAATTGAAAAGTAAACACGTATTTGAAAAAAAAACTATTACTGGAAGGTGAAAAATCATTTTATTTATCATTTATTAATTCAGCACCCCGAAATAAAAAAAATCAGCTGAAATGAACAAGACAATTTTCTCAGCGAAGCCACATGTGTACGTATATTCAACTAAAAAGTGTGTGTGTGTGTGTGTGTGTGTTTAAAAATGGGATGTTACGTTGCTCAACTTAGATTTATCCAACCTGATTTGGCAGTGACCTCTTAGGGGGGTCCCGAATCCTTGTCCCTGTGTTGAGTGCTTAGAAGGGAGTATCGCTTTGAAACTCTTTGGTATGACTCAGTGGATTGTACAACAGCCAAACAAACTGTAGGCGAGAACTCCACCACTGAGCCACGGTGATCGATTTAATGGTACATTGTTTCTCTTATTCTGTCCTCCCGAAGCAGACATGATTTTCGTTTTGTTTTAAGAATGGGTTTTATTTTATGGAATAACTTGTTAAACCGTGCCGTAAAAAATGACAGCCCATACCGATGGTGACACTAGGTCCAACTGAATCTTCTGCATATTTATTAGATAATTCTTGAGATTTATTAAAAATTCGGAAGATTTTTTTCCATATTATTTTCGTATAAATCTTCCAGTGTCACTCAGAAGTATTGCTCCTGGAGCTCCAATGACCCTGCTGCATTTGTAGAGAAAGCAGGTACCTCAACATGTATGAAATATATGGATACATATTGCATTCTATATCTACGTGGATAATATAGATCTGAATTGCAATGAGCTTAGAGAATAGCCTTCTATACGCATTGCATTTTATATACGTGGATAAGAGAGATTTGCGTTGTAGTGAGATTGGAGAATAGCCTTCTATACACATTGCATTTTGTATACGTGGATAATAGAGATTTGCATTGCAGTGAGATTGGAGAATAGCCTTCTATACACATTGCATTTTATAGACGTTGATAATAGAGATTTACATTGCAGTGAGCTTGGAGAATAGCCTTCTATACACATTGCATTTTATAGACGTGGATAAGAGAGATTTACATTGCAGTGAGCTTGGAGAATAGCCTTCTATACACATTGCATTTTATAGACGTGGATAATAGAGATTTACATCGCAGTGAGATTGGGGAATAGCCATCTATGCACATTGCATTTTATAGACATGGATAAGAGAGATTTGCATCGCAGTAAACTTGGAGAATATCGTTCTGTTGAATACAAACAGATTATCAATATTTTTTTTGTTTTGGTTTCCTTTTTTTTCCATGGTCCTCTGAATTTTTATCCAGTCATCCGTGTCTGTATACATTGGTGATTAGTATATGTTTTGGATTAAATATCAGTACGTGAGCATAAAACTACTTTAATCTAGGTTATCCTTAAGATTGTTTTTTGAAAGATTCATCAAATTTGGATTGTTTTCGTTAAACATGTCGCTTGAAATCAAGTCACAAAGTCGACTTCTAACATTTTTTATATCAAGGTGAACAGCCTTATATTGCATTTATGAAATGCATTATCATTATATATTTAATAAAACTATATCTCAAGAACCTGATAAAAACATTTATATCATAAAACCAAGCAGAAATCAGGATTATAGGTTTATCTGTCCTCGATTCTAGGAGCAATGATCGTAATTTAAGTGAATAGAGTTGGCTAATGTCAACATATATGAAGTAATGGAATAGCAGATGTGAAAGATTTCTAAGATGAGAGCTAAGTATCTGTTACGATCAGTTTGAAATCTGAATCGCCTTTTTAGTGGAGGCATACCTCATCGGTCATATTTAGCGATATTAGTGAGAGAAAGAAACTCTATTGAAAGAATATAACTAAGACACATGGACCTTCCTACCATTATCCAATCCTGAAAGGCCATGTTAAGTAAATCTTCGGAGTAAGAAGTGCACAAGCATTGGAACTTCATTTTGCTCACTGGAGTACTCTCATGCACCCAATTCTATATCGAGTCCCACAGCAATGGGGGCGAGGAGAAAAATTGCCGATGAAAGATGACACTGGAAGCTGCAGTTTCAATCCTACATACTGGAGGGTTGATGTTAAGTCTTGAGACAACTGAATCATTCAACAGGATCTTGACTCTCTGTAAACTTACCTGGAGACAACACAATTTGCCCCTGATGGAGAGTGGCCTTGAATAGGGATCTTCAAAGTACGTGTCCGGACTTATTACTGTATTAAAAGTCCTGCTGACTGGGTTGCAGGTTCACAATAAATAAAGGAATAGATAAAGACTTAGCGAGAAATATATTGGTGACAATTGAATGGTTAGAATTTGAAATACGAATATATTTAATAGTCTTATTATCAATTTTTGCCATCAATGATTTATTTGTTAAACTATTGAATCATAGAAGTAATAACACCTTTGGCAGGGCTTAACAATGACGACAGAAGGGGAACTATTGGTAAGCAAGACACGACGTATACGCTTTCTGTACGGTGAGTACATTACACGTATCCACACCTTTAAAATGGTTACATGATAATCGACGGTGGTCAAAAGGTTATTGCATAGAATTAAACTAAGTCACAATCAAAGGTGTTCGAAGAAAACTGGCCTCGAAATGGTGGCTGATAAAAGCTTATCCTTTCCTCTTCCACGGAGAAAATCGCAACCGACTGACATTTTCATAGTGGTTGTATAACGCCAGAAGGAACCATCAAAATTATCCACTGGAAAGTGATAACCAGAAGCAATTTGGGGCAGCTTTTCAGAAGGAGTATTTTACGACATATATTTTGATTGTAAGGTTGCAAGGTTATGGCAAAAAACCTAGGGGGGATGTGAACTCCTCTTGGTGCATAAAGGTATCAAAACCATTATAATAGACTTGAAAGAGGAAGCGCTTAATCTGAAGAAAAACGGACTTAGAATTACACGGGCGTCTGTCAGGAAGTGCAATCGGGGCATTTGCCCTCCCCTGGGTCAGGCTTTCTCCCCTAAGGTGAGGGCTTCGAAGTCAAGGATCAAAGGTCATTATAAACAGTTACAGCTAAGGATGAGTCACAGTTTAAGCATTCCCTATTCCCTTAATTGACAACAAACTAATATCCCCCCACAATGCTTTTGTCCCCTTCACCCTAAAATGTATCGTTTGGCCCCTCCCTGGAGAAAAACAGCAGCGAACGTCCATGATCAAAGTACTTGCACCTTATACGTGACAAGATAGAAAACCCCTCTTTTGGTTAGCTAGGATTTTACAAGTATGTTTATGTTGCATATGATACTAAGATTGTATATATTTTGTATTTAGGGCTGGGTTAGACAGGGGTAGATAGGAAATCTTTGAGTAAATACCCAGTTGAAGGATTGGCAATTATACAAACATAACCGAATTTTGGTTCCCAGGTAAACACTCCTGTGATAACCGATTATGAAGAATATGAAGACAACAAGGTGGGAAAATAAAGGAAGTACATTTTTAGATAATGGAAAAAAAGGGATAAAGAATTGGAATAAGGTGAAAAAGGTGGGTCTCAGAAATATAAGGAAAACACTTGTGGTTTAGTCTGTCAATAGAAACCGCCATGTGACCAACGTCTATTAGTAGCTTGTAGTGTTAGCGGTGATCAACTGAAAATCGAAAAAGGGACGATCAGTAAATGAGTTACTCCTGCTGCCATTTGTTGGATCGCTATAAGTCCGAGTTTTAGAAATCTAAAAAAAAAAAGTATAAACGCAGCCGGGCATAAAGTAGGGATCAATTCAGCATAAAATAATATTGCTAATTGATCACCCACTAAAAACCTATTTAAGGAAGAAATTACAAAAAAAAAACAAAACAAAACAACAAAAAAAAATGTTTTTTCTTCCAGACCAAAAAAAGTATATCTTTAAATTTTTCAGCCATCTAACTTCATTGATGCAGTCTGTACGCATGATACATACATATTTAGCCAGTCAGACAGACCAACTTAGAAACTAAAGAAACCTACTGAGACAGTTTTGGTGACAGTTTTCGTTGACGGTTCTTAATGTATTTTTAGATAAGAAGGATTAGGAGATAGAAGGAAGATCAAAAACGTGGGTGGCAAGAAATTACTTTTTTGGAGGAAGATGAAACTGGAAAGATAATATTTGGGTTAGAAGGTAGAACAAATCTTTGGGACAAACTCTTAATAGTTAAACTCATCATCATCAGTCTTTTAACGTCCGTCGTTGGACATAGACCTTCCCCAGGATTCGCCACAATTCCTTATCATGGGCATTGCAGAGCCAGTATTTCCTGAATCTGTCGAGTTCATCTCTCCATCTTGTGTTCTGTCGGCCTCGGTTTCTTATGTGATCTCTTGGGATCCATGTTGTGAGACGTGATGTCCATCGGTTGTCTTTCATTCTTGCAACATGGCCTGCCCATTGCCATTTGAGTTTTTTAATAGTTAAACACGCAGGCCCAAATAAGGGTGAGTATTAGGATGTGATCAAAATGGGATGCTCTGATTGGTCAGCATCCAACTAAAATTGACCAAGGTGTTGAAGGTGTCCCCGGAAACTGATTGGATATATGAATCGGCTTCAAGGGTGTTATGTGCGCTCTTACCTGACTCAAGTAGGGTAAATTAATTGCAGGTCCTGAGAATCCACACCCATCTTTTCTTCCTATCCCCAATATCAAAGTCAGTGAGGAGACGAACATAGTTCGATTGGGTATATTGAGCCTGGGATCATATGGTGAGTTGTCCAGCGGTCCGAGAGACATAAAAATGTCAATCTTTCGATGGATACCACTGCAGCGTGTCACACAGATCAGTGCTTTGTTTGTTCTAAACTCAGCTTCCTGATACGTACGTGAAGAGACTGACATGTAAAGAGGGGGCAATTTCATAAGTAGATCATCCAGTCACATCCTTGTCTTCCAACAGATAAGCTGACAAAACGTCACCTAAAAACTGAATCAACCGTGAAACATCAAAATTAATAACCTTTGAAATTATTTTGAATCTTTAGTGTGACTCTTTATTGTACATGATTACATGCAATGTGAAAATTCAATTCGCCGGAAACATTCTACACCGCCAGTGACAGCGTGGAATGCAACTGAACCCTAGAGGTTTCATAGTTAGATAGTGGAGCGCAAAGCTAACGAAAACGCTTATCTGATAAATCGCTAAATATCTAACGGAAGTAATGATGACCGATAACCGATAATTTTCATTGTATGACTTCAGCTTCGGTTCATTTTTTTTTTTTTTTTGCTCCGGAACCCTTAAAAACTGACATAGAAAGCTGAAATTTCAATATGTTATAGCCTAGACACAGACCTTTGAATAATGATGTATGTCGAATGCAAACTAATGTTTCATTTGATCATTTAATTATTCATGCAAACCTTGATCATCATCTGATACTGACATGCAATACCTTTTCGAAAACCTCTATGTCTAATCTAGAACATATCGAAGTTAGAACTGTTTTTGGTCTGTTCTTTACGGTTATAAAGCAACAAAACCCGAACCAAAGCCCAATTCATGTAGGAAAAGTTAGTGGTTAGCGGTTATTCAAGCTTCAGTTATTTTTAGCGGTTCTATTAGTTTAGCGTTTTCATTAGCTGTGCCTGCAATTGCAGCTAGATAACAACACGTGCAGGTGTTCAGTGATGATACACTTATGTCCTGTTTCGCAGAGATTACATTGTTGTATATAAGAAAGACATAAAAGAGAATGATTCCTAGTCCCGTGTGTCACAAGGACCAACGCCTTGTCCACCGTAAGCCAAAGAGGAAAGAGGGCTTTGAGGAGAATTTTCAAAACAGGAATAAAAAGGCGGACTTCCAAAGAAAATTGTAATCCAAAATGAAGGACGTCAGTCATCTGTTTTTTTTTTAGGCCCTCTGGGGACATATCCATTCTGCAACCTTGGAAACCTCTAAAAAGCTCTTCGGTTTCACCTTAATGGGGTAAGATTGGTTTGAGTAAACAACCAAAATCTTCAGGGAATTCTCTCAAAAAATTATATCCATACACTGGAAAAGAACATCGCCAGGCATGCAACACCGTCTAACACAAGAAAAACAGTGGTCCAACAACCTTGCATCAAGAATCTTGATGAAATCCTCAAGAAAAGAAGAAATCAAACGAAGAATCACTCTCAACGTGGATCTCAAGAGGTCATGCGTGGAACTGTGGACCGCAAAAAATATTTAAGATGGTGTGAAGAAAAAGACTACTAGAGAGGTAATGCGAATTCAGGAAACGATGGTGATGAGGAGAATGAATAGGTAAAGTATAATGTCTCTTCTGACAGGCCTGAAGCCACAGATGGAATGGGATCGCAGACTAACAAAGATTCGATAAGAAGAAAATCATGGGTTCTGTTTGTAGATGAAGTTTTGTAACTTTCGTTATTACAAGTGTGCCAGAAGTTGATGTTCGAATGCTGATTTGAATATCGGAAATTCATCCAACACTGAATGTAGGCCCCTTACAGACTCCCAATCTTCTTACGATCAATTAATTGTGTGGTCCCAAGTTATTGGGTTGGTGCAAATATGATTGCAGTTTCCGTTATTTAAATATTTTATGCTTATTTTGGGGATAAAGTGTTATTTAACTTTGTTCATGGATTTTACCATTTTTAAGTGTGAATTTTGCCCTTTCTATTTAAGCTGTTTGTTTTCTCTTTATTATTTATTCTGGTTTATCTAAGGCTGTCAAATCAAAGATGGAAAAAGGCAAATTCGAGCAATTTTGTTGTGTAAGTTTAAGATAGGATAAAAAGCAACGGAAACAGCTTGCAATTTCCACCGATTATTTGAACAGGGGACCATCAAAGACAGCACAAACTTCGAAACGAGCGAAAGCTTTGGAAGATTCAAAGATTGACTTTGTTTGCTCTCTCTTTGTTTATCTTTTTCTATCTTATTTGTTTATCAGACATTGTTTTTGTGAAATCTTCACCAAGAAACCCTTGAGTGAAGAGGAATAAAATTAAACATATTTTTCTATTCATATCATTTGTTGCAATATGTGTGATGCAGTGGTGGTATGTAACATAGTGCCTATACGTAAGTGTGTACGGCCAAATCACGTTTGATACACCGGTTCTCGTGAGATCACCGAAGTTAAGCAACTTTGAGCTTGGCCATTACCCAGATAAGTGACCGTCTGTTAATATCAGGTGTCGTACGCAACAATAAGATTCCTCTGCGTCCTTCTTAGCCTCTATTCTGTTGTCGACTAACAGAACACCTTGCCAAGCTGGGACCGGACTTTGCACCCTGCATTTTCTCATGCACCAGCTACCCCATAGAGAACACGCATGCTCTCTTGGGAACTCCTATGATCGAAGGGCGACGGAGTTATAAGTATACTGACGAAAAAGAAGCGTCTCGGGGTGTCAAAATAATAATTTTTAGGGAAAAACAGCCTTTAGTATATACATCTTAATTAGATGGGTCAAAACAACAGACACAAGGGGATAAAATAGCGGCGATTTAAACAGCCTAATTGATCCGTTGGCAAGATTTCAGTAGACCAAACTCGACTTTCGAGAACAAGGAAATCCAAAGAGTCCTAAAAAGAAGGGTTTACAGCCAATACATCGTCCTGAAAGTCACGTATGGAGCTGAAACATGGAACCTAACCAAAATACTGACCCTCAAACTGAGAACCATTCAACGTGTGCATCAGAGAATCATGCTCAACACCACACAGATACCACAAGACATCACATATTATCAAAGAAAAGACATTTCCGAAATATCAATAGCAATAATTAGAAAATCAAAATGGCAATAGGCTTGATATGTTGCAAGAATGTCAGACAACTTCAAGACATCACAATTCACAACATAGATCCCCAGATAACAAATGTGAAACAGAGGCCAACAGAAAGTAAGATAGCATGACGAACTAGACAAATTCAGAAAGTACTGGCTACGTGATACCTGAATGAATGGTCTCTGTCCTATATCTACAGACAACAGGACTTCCCTTCCAGGGCACATGTCTGGGTGAAGTAGGTAGAGGTTCTCAATCGTCGGAATCCCTTTCTCAGCCTTGCTGATGTGGACCAGAGAGAAGCAGGGCGTGATACGTCTGGAATCAGTTTAGTTGCCAAGAGGGCATCAAATAGCCTTGAGGACGCTCATCTTTTTGATTGGAATCAGAGCTGTCCGTCTCCAAGACTGGTTGCTTCCTCAAGGCATAGCCGAGAAAGAGTTGGATTCTTGCCTTTTCCAAGGGCATTAGTGCGTCATGAACATAAACAGTCCTGATTAAAGATTGAACTCGGATCGCCGATTCCATTATTAGGAGCCGTTACCGTCTACGCACCTCAATACTAGTCGACAGAAATATAAATACAAAAACTCAGAGCAGGGAAACAAAAGGCAGAGGAGTGGATTAGAAAAGTAATGTGGAAGTCAACCTTGTCTAAAAAAAGACTCAACTCCAGTTTTTTTCTACTGCAAGCAGTCGTTACAGATTCAGTATTTTATTGTACGGGAAAGAGCTAGGTAAATAAACAGACGGTTTATTATTTCTAAAGAAAGACTATTTTGCTCCAACACACCTACACACACACACACGCACACACACACACACGCACACACACACACACACACACACACACACACATATATATATATATATATATATATATATAGCGAAGGTTTCAATCCTGCCTCGTGGTACTGGATGGGATAATGGATAGTCTATAGCCACATTGAAGAGTTGTAATACAACAAAACAGCTGTCTGTGGATGACACAATGATACATATATATATATATATATATATATATATATATATATATATATATATATATTCAAAAATATTTTCGAGCAAAACAGAATGTACAATCTGTAATGAACCATTGAAAAAAAATTTTATCCATTACAAACACCCCCATATATATATATATATATATATATATATATATATATAAAGAGGGACGAAGAGAGATAATAAATCCTTCTTGAGGTTTATGTAAACGATATTTTCCATAAATAGTGTAATTTAGCTCATCTGTGTTGTGATCAGGTTCTAAAAAAATCGAATATTAAAAAAACATTTTTCCTCATTGAATCAAAGGGAAGTTGCAGTTACCTCGTTGTAGAAATGTCACGAAAAAAAAAATGTAACATCTTCCAATCCCAATGTGTTTCCTCTTATTAAAGTAACCAGAGACTCCATTATCTGCTAATTACGATTTGTTACCCATGCCCAAGTTGCAACGGTTTTGTAGATGAAGATGGAAATCAACAGATGGTGAGAAAAATACGTTTTTGCTTCTTCTATGTTTTATTGCAATTTTTCACATGTAAAAAATGATTTTGGAATTATAAGCTGTTAAGAAACCAGATAAAAAAGATTAATCACTCGATCGATAAGAAAAAAGATCATGTGTATTTCCTCGTTGTAGTTCCGTAACTTTCCTCATGACGAGGCTGCCAGAAGTTAATGTTCGTATTTCAATGTCAGAAATTCTTCCCACCCTGAATATAGGCCCCTTACAGACTTCCAATACTCTAACAATCAATTTATTGTATACAGTCATTACGTTGGTGCAAATATAATTGCGGTTTTTTCCTATTTCAATCTTTAATGCTCATTTTTTTGATCAACTGTTATCATGGAACATACCATTTCAAAATGGGGAACGTTTTCTTTTCACTATTCATACTGGTTTGTTTGAGGCTGTCAAATCGAAGATAGAAAAGAGCAAATTCGAGCAATTCTGTTGTATGAGTTCAAAACGGGACGTAAAGCAGCGGAAACTGCTTGCAATGTCAACCAAATATTTGGCTAAGAGAACGTCAACGAACGTACAACTCCACATTGGTTCAAAGGAATTCAAAAAGGAGACAAGAGCTTTGAAGATGCAGAAGCTCTTGTATGATTGACGATATATAATGGAAGGCCATTATTCAAACGGACTCACGTAAGACAAATCGAGAAGTAGCAGAGGAACTAAACATTGACCATTCAATAGTTGTTCGACATTAGCTCCAAATTGATAAATCAAACATCTCAACATGTCGCTCAAATGACCCTGAATGAGAAGCATAAAAGCTGGCATTTCGTGTGAATGACTTGGCAGGACTAGGATACAAAATTGTACCTCTTCCATATTGGCCATCAAGCCTCTCTCAGATCGAGTACCACGTTTTCAAGCATTTCAGCTAATTCCTATAAGTGAAACTTTCAACAACTAAGTAACAGCTCAAAAGCCCTTTGAAGAATTCATTGATTCCAGGACCAGATAATTCTATGCTTCCGGAATAAATGGACCGGTTCCTAGTTGACAAAAATTTGTAGATTCTGAAGGTTCTTATTTCGATTAATAACTTTTATTCTAAGCTGAGATATACTGCTTTAGATAGGATACTAAAAAAATGCAATTATTTTTGTGCAACGTAATATATACTTCTTTTTCGCAGATATTAACTAGTATCTAACACCTCGGCTATTTCAATCAATTGAAATTTCTGTCAGATCTGCTTGGTTGAAGGGAGAGTTGCAGATTTATTTTCAGTGTCTGGAGTCGATTTTTGACCTTAAATTTCGATTACCGGTTTTCAAGACAATGTGACACCATAACTGGTGTCGATTTTACAAGCATGTTGAATTTCAAATTGCTGTCAGTGCAGTGGAATTTTGAACGGTAGTGTAGAATTGAATCTTCCATAAAATCAGTTTAAAATGAATTGTTATCAACTGTTGGGACGGATGATCCCGGGTTCAACTACCAGACATAACAAAGTTGGGTAATGCAGGTGTTTATTGGTTCATCGCAGAATCATATTGATACAACCTAGAGTACCGGATGTTAGCCTAACCTTAAATTACTGAAGTCCTTGACTGGTGATGGGTTAACCTTTGATCAAAATGGATTTTTACATCAAAACGTTGGAAAATGATGAGAATAAAAATTCCATAACTTAATTTAGATTATGAAAGAAATTTTCCACTGCGGAGAAATCTTATTTATTGGTTATTCAAATTAATCTCGACGCTCCTTTGAAATCAGTATGGTGTGTGAGACCCATTTGATACATTGGCTGTATGACGTAAGCCAATAAAACGTGCCTCTTGGTGAGAGAAGATAATTATAATTATTAAAAAAAAAAAAATTCTTGACATCCCCAATCACTCATCTTACCAGGAGACTTTAGCCAGCTGGTTCGGAGAGTCGCAGTAAATGGACCGGATAATTGTTCAGGATCGGTTAAGGGGGCGGGAGTTGCTGAATGCTACCCGAGAGAGGCTGTTTCTGAGACGACGACACATGGAACGGGGCATAGTGTTTTACTCGTGGCCCAAAATAATATTTAGTGTTACTCACTCTAAACTACATATCGATAAAAAAAAACCGTCACGTGACTAAAGCAGCATGACGTGTGGGAATTAACAGCTAAAAAATCGGAGTGTAGACTTTTGTGTGATGTCTTAAAAAGACCTAATTTTCAAAAAAAGAAATTGTAAGGTTGAGATTCAAACATAATGAGAAGGACCAGAAGTAACCCTTGGCTCTAAAAAAGCATACCATAAAATGATGATTTCGTGACCATAAATCAAAAGTCGAATTATACTCGAAGTCGACTAATACATGAGTATATACGGATCGAGAGCTCAGTTCGGCGATTTTAATCAGTTTCGCAGACCATTAGTGTGTTGAGAAACATCTGTAGAGTTTTGAGTAGAGTCGATAATCCCTCAAACAAGGGTTGCAGGACAATGTTTCCACTATGAATACAAAAATGATATTTGAATATGTTTCGACATCAATGGTTCGTTTATGAAGCGTATAAAATTCTTAATTCATCAATGATGCGATAAATGAGTAAATGTATTCTTCATTAAAAGCCCAAATGGCACTTCGAAATTCTCTTCTGAATTCCGCTGTATAGAACCGCCAATCTCGTATTTTTTTTTATTAATGGCATCTTTTTCAATGATACCTTGTTTCAATGTGTTATAATAACAAATAAGCACAAAACTTTCAAAATCTTTCGAAAATCATGATCAACAAAATACTTTTGGCAATGAAATTAATAAATAACTATTATCATTAGTTTTCTTAAATGATCAAATCTAGGTGTTCCTTGACTATTTTAGTGCCCGGCTCACAGTACCGTGAAATGAAAAAGGTTGAGAATCATTGGCTTAATCACATTTATGAAATATTTGATGAAAAAGTTTTTGCAGAGGCTGGAATACGTTTTTATCTGTTTATTCCTGAATAACTATTTAAACTAAAAACTAACCAGAGTGTGCATAACTATCAACGCCATTGACAGGGGGGGATAGTACATGGATCCGCTCCAAAATTCAATCTTTTCTCTCGTAGTCTATTTTTCGCCCTTCAACAAAATATTATTGGAGTTCATTGAAAATGTTTGGAGAGATCATGTGGAGAGAAAAATTATGTTTCGGCGACATTAGGTGGTTTGGACATATAACTACGAGATAGGGGATGTAACTGTAGATGGATCTTCTTGAAAATTTAATCACCCTTCTGTTAACCTATTTTCCAATCTTCCACATCATGTCATAGAACTTTTTGGAATATTGTGTTGTCAGTCATGAGCGTATAAATAAATGTATGAAGAAAAACGGATAATAGCTCTCAATCAAAAATCCACCCATTCTTCCACAAAATTTCATTAAAATTCATTGTGCACTTTCGGAGATATCGTGTGGACAGACAAATAGACGCATGAAAAATAAACAGATGGACAGAAAGACGAAATCCATATTTCTCTCCAACTTAGTTGCTAAGGATAAACTATCAATGTCTTTATAAAAATGAGAGACCAGAAACTCTTCTTATTTAATACGTCTACTTGTAAAATCCGAAGACGTATACCGAACGACCGAGCTTTGTCCTTAATGCCCTCCATTGACACACCGAAGCCATCTTTTCTGTGCTGGGTCATTAACCTCGCAACCAATCACTGTCATTGAGTCCTCGACACACTTGACTAGACAATTCGTTTTAATGCCATTTTATTTAGTTTTTTTTTTAAGCTAATTTGCACGGAATATTTTCAAAGCATGCCTCTGGGTTGACCGATTTGTGCTCTGAAGCGTCCAATCTTAGGCAGGTTAAAGAAAAATTAAGAAAAAAAAAGGACCTTACGAGCCAACCATATTTATCGTTTTCACTTCGTTCGTATACAGTACTGCTCATAAGTATATGAACAAACAGGAATTTTGCATGAATGCCTCTGGTTTAAGAGCTAAAATATGAACATTACACAAAAAGAACCTCATTTTTATTGCCATCAGTCTAAGCTAAGCTCAGGTTGCACCACGATCCGATCTAATTATTGCCGATTGAACGGTAAGTTAACTAAGGTCGCTGATCAGTATTCCCAATTGTGGATCGAAACATTTAATACTCGTGTCTACGACTCGAATCTCAATAGCTCTAAAATTCCTACCGTCACATGACCATTATATATAAATATAGAAAGAAAGATAGTTATAATGTAATCGAGATGTATTGGATGACGTTATCAAAACGTTTATCTCACAAAAAAAGTACTTAAAAAGTCAAATACTCGAAAGTAGAAAAAAAACATTTTCTCTACTAATTTTTGGTACTTTCAACCAATAATATATTCTTTACACCCCTGGTGAAACTTATTTTTCGAACCAACAAAAAAGTTTTCTACCCGAGTACACATTCGTCAAATTATAGTTTAGGTATACTGGACATATATTCAATTTCTGACAAAACTACAAATCATACAAAAATTTATTTCAATAAATCTATTTATTAATACTTTTCTAATTCAATGTTTACTTTTATTGTAACTTTCATGATCGAAAAGACATCAGTATGTCATAATTTCACATCCAAAAATGAGTCAGAAATTATGTGAAAACATCCAAATTTTCCTGAAAATAATGTAAAAATGTCAAAATGGGCATTAATAATCATGAAGGGTTTTCGTGCTGATACAAAAAGACTTTTTTTAAAAATTTTTTCATTTAGTTGAAATGGACATTAAATTCCTCTTACTTTCGATTGGCCACGACGCCTGAGTAAATTGTAGAAAATGGTAGAAAAAACCATTTCCATTGCCACGATTCGATCCCAGACATTTATGAAAGTCGTAAGAACAATCATGTCTTGTACGCATGAAACATACATAGATACCCAGTCAGCCAGCCAAATTCACTTGAAAACTGAAGAAATCTATGTTGATAGTTTGGGTGCAAGATCTCTATCTATCTTCAGTCCGTTCATATCTACCTTCGAGCTTGTCTTTGGGGATATACCAGAGTTTGAACGCAAAAAGATTGAATGAATAAGAAGGAATAAGGATTTTCTTTCAACATAGACTATTTTACGAGTATAGATCCGAGAAAACTTCAGAAATTGTTATTCGATCAATGCCTTTACCATTTGAGCTAAGTTCCAACTTTAGAAGCCAGACAAAGTTTCTCTCGCAAGATGCAATCTTTATTCACAACTGGTTGCATCTGCAGTCCGACCGCTGAACTTTGAGTGCTGAGAACCTCGGAGAACTTCTTTTTCGTCAGAAATGAATTTGTTTGATGTGAGAAAACAACACTGACGAACAACTTTGCTCCCTTTGAACCTTCGTCTGCCAACCCCACCAGAACAAGGATTATCGTTGCTTTGAACAAAATTTGATGCTTTGTTTTTATCAGCTACAAGCAAAAAGCATTTCGGATTTCATAATGAATGCTTTGCAAGATTTAGAAATATCAATAGGATAGTTAATGAAAATGGTAGATTCGATCAAGGACATCATCTGGAAAGGGTTACGTTCGATTTTCTTTGTTTTCTCAGGAACAACTATTGAGTGCATCTACTTCATGTGCAGAAAGTTTCCGGTTCGATTCCCGATATGAGTGGAGACTGTAGAAAACTATTTATTTGGACGAATTTCCGTATGCACTCAGCTGCTAATTGAGTACACTTTAAGCTGTGTGATTAGGGTGGCGATTTCCCATTCAGTGGACTCAATAAGTCCTGAAAATTCTTAGGTATAAAGTCCTGGTCTCGACCAGTCTTGAGACTTGAAAAGATCCTGACGCATACAACAAAAACTGGTATTCCATCACCGTTGGGAGTTCTCCATTGGAAGTTGTTTCTTAAGAGATGGACGATTTACTTATTATCGGGCAGCTGTGAAGTATGTTATTTAACCCATTGACTGCAAGTGATGGAAATTTCTGCCATTGCAGTTTCATGGCTGATAATGTTTTCAAATGCGACAAAAGTTGACAGTACGGGGAAAATTTAATGTTAAGACCGATTTCCGGTTAACAGTGTTTGTAAGATTAAGTGACCTGAAGAGATTGGCGTTAAAGAGGGATAGACAGCATTTTCTCATCGGTTCATAGATTTGGTAAAAGTAGAAAGATACAATATAGAGAGTGGGCAGAGAAAGAGATATATCTTTTGCGTCACACTGCGTCATTACTTCTTTTTAAATCAATTCTCGAGATAAAAAAATGGGAAGTGAAAAAAAGAAAGAAAGAAAGAAAAGACAGAGAGAGGCTGAGATAAAGAAAGAAAATGTAAAATGTATAATGAATAAGAAATATTTCTAATACATACACCCCATATATATTGATAACTTTTTCATTTTCCAGTGAATCATAGTTTGCATTTTGGGCGATATTTTTCATTTCACCTTTATGGAATCATTTTTATTTTGGACATTTTAACGGCGATTAACAAGAAAACAGCTGAAAACAAATAGTTTTATAAGAGAAACAGTTAATTTAGATGTTTTTTCTTCAATTTTTCAATCTGGATATAAATCGTAAATATGAAAAATGAAAATAAAACAGGAAAGAATACTCATTCAATAGAGATTGCCACTTGACCAATGTCTTTTGGCAGCATACCGTGTTGGGGTGAATTATTGAATTGTTTTGTTTGTTTTTCAAAGTGATCATTGAATAAGTTACTTCTCACATCTTTCGTTGGGCGGTGATCACTGAAAAAGATTGAATTTTCGAGACAAGCATGAACGCTTGCCAACTAGGAATCGGTTCAACTTCCATTGCAAACAGCCCTCCCCCCCTTAAGAACTGTTATGGGTGGAGGGGTTTCAAAAAACCTCTCTAGACGGAATAGGGAGTACGTGTTTAAACTTTGACCCCTTTAGCTCAATTGGTGCTGCCTATACGTGTGATACGTACATTCATACATGGCCAGCCAGACCCACTTAAAAACTGAAGAAACCTGTTGACAGTTTTGGTAAGAGTTTTGGTTGACAGTATCAAACATCTGTTTTATTGTGATTTATGGTAACTCGATTTGCCAGGGCTTTCATCTTACAACGGATTACAATTACTATTCACGGCCGTTCGTAGTTATTGGGTTAATGAGCGTGTTGTTTTAATTAGCATCAATTAGGGAAACAGAAGAGTGAGACTGGAACCACTAACAGACAAAGGTTGTATGTCTATTCAATGCGTGAATTGACACAGGGGGAAATGTTACATAAGGATCGAAAAGTAGAATCATTTAGAATATTGGACGGATAATTTGCGTCCGTGTGTGTATGTGTATGTGTACCTTTATGTATATGAGCGTATATGTGCAAGTGCGTATGTTTGTGTGGGCAGGAGTTAATGTATTTGTGTTTGTAAGTGCGCGTCTATCTGTATGTTTGCATGTGACGAAATTATGTGCACCTGCATTTTGACTGCACTGATGGTGTATGCACGACTAATGCGTACGTACGTATACGTTACATTGAGAATGTGTAAATATGACTGCGTGTGTGTGTTGATGTGAGGGTTTGTGTGTGCGTATGAAATAATTCAATCCTCACAGATTCACCAGGAGAATGAATGTATGTTTGAGTTAATGCATGTGTGCGTGCGTACGCAGATCCTGAAATCTAACCTTTTCAAGATATTCGAGGGAGGATGACTATCTTTAATTAGATATACCACACACACACACACACACACACACACACACACACACACACACACATATATATATATATATATATATGTTGCAAGACATATAAAGGGTCTACGCCTTGTTGTATGATAGCATCGGTGTTCTCAGGGATTTCTTCTGAGTCAAAGGCCTTCTTGAAGTCGGCAAATGCTACAGCGAGTGGATTTCGCCGTGTTCTCTTCTAGTTGATTTACTGAATGAGGATGGTCAAAAGCTGAATAGCTTTTTCAGTATCCAGTCTGTTTTCGTGGTTAGTTTTCATCTAGCGCTTTGGTAATTCGGTTGGTGATCACTGTGGTAAAAAGTTTGTTAATGCACTTAAGTAGACTTTTTGGCCTGTAGTTGTTTACATCTATTGGGTCCCCTTTCTCATGTGATAACATTATGATTGCAGTTTTCCAATCGTCTAGGACTTCACACTTGGACATTAGTTTAATAGGATGGCTATTTTCGTGGTGATTACTTCACCAATACCGACACCGAGCAGTTCATTTATAAGGCTACATAAAAACTCTGAGCCCTTTCAGCTCAAGAAAGAAACAAGAAAGGATGATACTAGCTCACCCAAACTCTTAACAACATGCCTCGAGATCTTCTGAAACCTAGGATGGCAAAATAAAGGAATCATGATAGGCGAGAAATACCTGAATAACCTCAGATTTGCTGATGACATCATTCTTTTTGCAAAAAAAAAAACCTCCACGATATTCAAATAATGCTAGACGAAATGAACGGAGAGAGCAAGAAAGTTGGTCTTCACAAGAACTTCAGTAAAACAAATGTCATATACAACGAGTATTTTAAGGACAAAGACACAAAAATCTTAATCGAAAATGTAGACCTGAAAAAAGAAGACCGCTACATCTACATGGGACTGGGACCCCCAGTAGGTCCCTGTAATAAAATCAAGCGAAGAAATACTCTAGGGTGGATGGCTTTTGATTGAGCATTCTCGAACCTTAAGAACAAGAAAATCCTCATAGTCTTAAAAAGAACGGTCTACAAGCAATGCATCCGACTGATAGTCACCTATGGAGCTGAAACATGGAACCTAATCAAAAGATTCATCCTCAAATCGAGGACCATGCAACGTTTACGGGAGAGAATCATACCTAACATCAAATGGAGAGATAACAAAATAGCACAGTATATTAAAAAAAAAGGTATCAGGGATATCATAGAATCCATGAGAAAACTCTAATGACAATGGGCTGGACATGTTGCAAGAATAACAGACAACTGATGATTTCGCAATTCACAACACGGATCCCAGGGGATCATATGCGAAATTGTGGCCGAAAAAAATGCGATGTTTTATTAAAATATCAAAGACAGCCTGTCCGTCGAATATAAAATCCATCTAAAATGTTTTAGTGACATTCATTTTCCCGACTGATTTGCCGGACGTCAATCAGTGTATTCCTTTTATGAAGGGAAAATTTAATCGTAAATAATAATCTATTAACAAACGATCGTATGTGTCAGTATATTAATGATCGAACATAAAATCAAATAAGAAAAAATTAGTGAATTAATCAAATACAAGAGAATATGTAAATTACACTGTTATTGCTTCACTTCATAAATTTTCGCCACTTATACGAGGTTAAATCATTCAATTACCCATTTATGTTGATCCTAATACCTGAAATAGAGTGAAAAAAAATTCAAAATTAAAATGGAAATAATTATCAATTTGAATTAACAATTGGCCGTATGTGTATTTTTTCTTCGTGGATCTTATATACGATTTATATTGTATTAAGAAATGGATAATGTGATCCGACGGAATGAATAATGAATTGTTCTATTTCATATAGAAACCTATTTGAAATGATCTCTCGTCATTACATGGTTCATGCATCACTCAAACAAGACAACGTAAATAGAATAAACAATCGAAAAAAATGGGGCTGCTGTAGGAATCGAACCTGCCACCGATGGGGTAACCTTTTTAGCGTAGCGATGATCTTAGTACATATAATACACATATCCCCAATAAGCGTCTTTTTTCATTAACATAGCCCTAAATCGTGCTTTTGTAGAAAAAAAGTATTTAAGAATACTTTAAATTGTATGTCTTTGTTTTTTCGGGGATCTCGGAGCCGGTAACGTGATGAGTCAGCAAAATGTTAATTCGAAGAATCGGCGTCCAACGAATCAGTCGGCGGGGAAATGAGCGTCGGGAAAAAGACGGTCGGAAAAATGATACAGACCCCAAATTTTGATAGAAATTTGATCAGCAATTGAAGAGATCCGGGATGAAGTGTCATTGCATGATTTCGGACATGTTCTGAATCATGTCACAAAACAGTGCAAATAAATAAAAGTTTGAATAGATATCAAGAAAAATCGGCAGTGACACTGGTGGCCCATGTTATTGGCTAGCCCCCCCTCCCACACACACATGGAGCCATGTGCTACGGGGAGTCGATGAACGGGACAAATGCAACGTGGAAAGCTTCAAAGTGAAACGACCCAGTTTTTCGTTATTAGTATCTGGTTGGTCTATCAGTACATTTGTGGCATGTTTCCTTTCTGTAAGTATTTTATTCTCTCTTAAATCTGTTTCCCAATGTTAGAGTTCACTTTTATAGGAACTTAATTGTTAATTTGATTATATTGGGTTTGGTCTGCTTCCCCATGTCTGAGATGATTATGGTGATTTGATTTTCCTTTGTGGTGGCTAATCGAATAAGATATCTATGTTGTTTATTCTTAGTACATCTATACAAGGGTTATTGAGTTATGCATGTAAATAGGAATTGGGAGCAGTGCGAGCATTTTAACGCTATTTTTTCTGTCTAATAATCTTGTTTTTAGTATTTTTATTCTATTGACAAAAATGGGGATTTCAAATTTCTTTTAGGCGTAGGTTGCATGGGGTTTCAATGATTTGACATACGTACGTTTCTTTGGATATTTTCCATTTTACTGTAGGTTTGACATTGCTATCACTCAGTGATATCTTACTCAGTGGGTTGCTAGGGGAGGGGGAAATTTTTTTCTATTAATTGGATAAATGTTCTTCCTGAGTTAGTTTTTGATTGTAGATTGAATGGTGGTGTATACCAATGATTTTTCTACCTATATCTTTATTGTTGTTGATATGTTTTTCTCTATTGGATTTCGCTTTTTATCATATTTAAAGTTTGTTTCGGTAAAACCGCTAATCAAATTTGAAATCCTCATTTTTACCAGTAGAACAAAAAATACTAAAAACAGAATTATCAGACAGAAAAAATAGCATTAATGCTGGCACCGCCCAAAATTCATATATTCATTTCTAACATTGTTGAATACTGTTTCATTTGAGGAATTATATAATAGTCTAGTTTCTATTGATTTGAGTATCTTTTTAATGATTTCGTTTGGGTGGTTAGAACTTATATCAATATATTTAATGACAGAAATTCATTTTTTATACGGTTTATAGGTATTATTACTTAAACTAAAAGTGACATCTGAAAATGTAGAATTTTAACATTGGTCTTGATTTAGACTTCAAAGTTCATTTTTTATTTCTTTTATGATATAATTTTAAATTCTTTTTACATTTTTGTGCATTGCTATTTTCTATGATTCATAGGGCGTCGTTCCAGTATAGTCCTTTGTTTTTAGAATCTAGTTTTCTGGTGAGGTTAAATGAAATATGCAAACCAATGAAGTCCGACATCCCGGCTGAATTGAAACCGTTCATAAAAACATCAAAACTGCAGACGTCGTTTTTTTTAGTCCATTGTTCTTGATTGCAAAATAGTAGCGTCCGCCTTTGATTATTTCTATATCTCTGTTGTTAATATTTGTATATATTTTTACAAATTTCATGGCTTCCTCAGAGATTCTTTTGGATATGGAGGGACAGAAGTCTGTAATGTCGAATTGTACAAAAGCAAAAAAGTGTTTTTCTTCTTGATGTTGCTAAACCAGGTAATGACTTCATTGGTATTTATCCATTGGTTCAGTTGTAATTCATTCGCCTGAAGAAGCCCGAACGGCAGAAATATAAACATATTCGTGGAACAAATCCTTACTCTATATTTCAAGCCCTACTCTAAATCAACCTAATGTTCCATGTTGAATTTATCGAACACTTTATGAAATAAACCCATCATACATCGGATATTGTATTATATCATATGTCATATTTCATCCCTGATTTGTATTGTGATATATATATATATATATATATATATATATATATATATGATCTTTAATATATCTTTAATATCAAGTAAGTGCATGTTACCATCAGCCAGCAAGATAAAAAAAGAAATAATCGTAAAATATTGGATCATTTTCAAACGTTCATACCTGATTGGTCTGTGAGCTGAATCTATCGTGCCTTGATAAAATTATGCATGAGGTGCATAGAACTATCAAATGGACTATCGAAAGAAAAAAAGAGTCTGGAATTGAAAAGAGCAGGTGATCCTTTGGGTTGTGACGTCATAACATCGATGGATGACCATCACGATGGTCACTTGACTAGTCTCCTTTTTGTTTTTCTCTTAATTATCGGAGCGAAGCGAAGATTTACTCACAAAACCGTGGGGGTCTGCACCATTTGCAGTTCCTTCAAATGGAGTTACCTTATAGATGTCTGATTAAGCTGAAATTTGATGCTGGAGACTTTTGTATACATCAAACTATAAAAAGCACCCTCGCGCTGACTATGGCTCCAGTTGTTTCTGCTTAAAAAATGATCTCCATCCTTTTAAGAGCAGAGACTCTAAAACACTTTAAACCGCTAGGGTATTTGAATGTACGGAGATAATTTAAAATATTCCCTTTAAAATTTATTATAGGTGCTAGATATTAAATTTAATTGAATTAATTCATGCAAAACATTTGATTCTGCCTCTTTGATATACCTTGAACTGTATAATGAAGTTTCTTATTGAGTTTATTATTTGTGTCGTTCACATGACCATTTCAGACCGGACGGGCTATTGGGGCTTTGTCTCGTAAGTTCAGGAACTGCTCTGTCCAAGGTGCTCAGGATTCGGCCCGAGATCTAAAGACCGGCACCCTTATGAGGACTGACGGGAATTCTCAAGTCATCCAACCCACTCGTTTACGTGTGTGGTGTCTCCACCTATTTTCGTGGGGACTCGGGCAGATGGGAATACCAGGCGGGTAAGGGATCCAACAAATAGACCATTAATGATATGAATGAAACCTGATCGAAGGAGAGTACGTGGCGAAACAAAGATCTGCTTCTATGCCCTATTTGACAAAGGGGTCTGCACCTTAACTGGCGCTAATTTTTAGGAGCCTTAAACCTCAGGTGGCAGTTTTTGGTATTTGATGTTACTGTTTCCTGTCTTTCATTATCAGAGGTTCCCATATGGTATCCATTTCAATGCTAGGATTACTGAGGCAGCTTTCTTGCCTAGCATATGGGCCGACTCTTTCAATTTTCGAATCTTCCAATGTTCTTCCCAATCAATTATTTCAACCTCGTTCCACGGGGTTGGTGGTTTCAGAGAAACACTAAGGTTGTGGGTGCTTGATCTATTAAAAAGATGTTTCTGGCGGAGAGCAGTTTAAGGAGGAGCCGAAATTAATGTGGGTGTTGTATGTATGTGCCATCGTTCTCTGTTTCTTCCCACCCCCATCGTGGATGTCACGGGGGAAATTGTTAGTGAGACCCACTTCCGACTTGCCCAAGATGTAAAAGCATAGTTCTGCAAGCGGCACCTAGTTTTCTCAAATGGTTACCCATCTATGTACTGATCAGGCTCAGCGTTGCTTAACTTTGCTGATTACACGAGAGCCGGTTCATTCAACATTATTTGGCCGATATTCGTTAGACTCAATGAGAAGTTCATCAATCCTAGTCCTTGTGCTGAGTGCTTAGTGAAGAAACATTGAGTACCATTTTGAAAGACTTCGTTATAACTCAGTGGTGGATTGAACAATAGCCTACTGAACTGGAGGCGAGCATTTAACACGGAGTTTGTTTTATGACTGGATCAAAATTCGACTTTAAGTTAATAGATCTGGTCGGCTGTTCAACAGAGACCATCACTTGATCAATGTTTTCTCGTAGCATGACATGTTAAGGGTGATCAATTAAAGAAAATGAAATAGGAGTGAATAGTGGACAAATCTTGAAAACTGAAGAGTTCTCTTGGTTTGATTGTTTTATTCCAAATATAAGCTTCGAAATCAACCATAAGGTGTCATGGTTTATCACATCTGCCTGGCACACAGAAGATGGTGGGTTCAATTCCAAGTGTGAGCGAAGCGTGTGGAAAACTCTTCATAAGGGAAAATTTCTCTGAGGTAATTGGGTACAGTTTAAGCTGTGAGTAAGGAGGGGTTATTCCCTCGGTCGGCCTGCACCACCCTTATCAAAGAGATGATATTAAAGACTTGTGGGTATAAAGTCCTGGTCTCGACCAGACTTGCAAGGATCGCGAAGCTGTCACCTGCAACAGAGACGTCGTCAACAGCAACGGTACTCAATTGGGGGTGGTCTCTTAAAAGCCGTGACGCTTTTCGCTTGGGGGATTCAAAATGCCCAGATTCTGAACGAAAAAGGTGTGGTTGCATAATTTTCGCTATATGCTCTAAGCGGCCTCAGTAAACATTTACACAATTTTTGCTATGTATGAATATCTTACAACTTTACAAATTTCTTTTTACATTTTTTTTATAAATAGAAAAATTTGACATTTAATAAAGTAGCTTTCTAAAGCAATATAATATTGCATTTCATTTGAAAAAAATCTACTTGAATTGACCCACTATCAAGTATTTTTGACGTGGAATTATTTATTTTTTTTTACTGTTTCCTCATCAAAAGCGAAAGATCTTGACATCCATGACGTGATTAACCCTTTCTTACAGATTTGTGATCGTGAATCTTCTATTGAATTTTAGCAAATAATTACTCAGCTGTATCATTGACGTAAAATAAAATTAAAGAATAAAATAAAGATAAAATAATATTTGACACAAAATAATGAGGCCAATGATTTCCCTTGGAAGATGCTTCTTGTGGCAACTGGCTAGTGATGTTGTAAGAATACCTGACAACCGCTGGACGTATCGTCTCAGAACTTGAATCTCCAGAGATCATATACAAGATGGTGGCCAACATAAAATAAGATGGTGAGACGAACTAGACAAATTCAGAAAATACTGGCTCCGCGACGCCCATCAGAGAAACGTTTGGTGAATGTTAGGAAAGGTTCTATGTCCAACCAAGGACGCTAAAAGGCTGATGATGCTAATGATGATGAAGAGGAAGTTCCCTCCAGTCATTAGTTTTACCTTCCAGTTAACCATCGCTCGTTGTATTTATCTCTCTCCTTGTTTCGTTTTTTTAGCAACCCAGGCATTTTTCAATCCAGGGTTGCAGGATCAGGCCGTCCATCCGTGCTATGGCCAGTTTTTTCTTCATTACTTTCGTTTCGTTTAGCATCTTCTGGTCAATGAATAGGAAGTCACCCGGACCTCTGATTCTCTTGCAGCATTGATTTTGTTCCTTGGGAAAGAGTCCTCGGCTTTCGAACGCGTAGTGCATTTCATCAGCTATCTGTGCAGTTGAGGTTCTTCACTTGATAGGTAGTCAATGCTGACGACCAAGTGACAGCAAGTCTCCTTTGGTCTCCTTTGGTCACCTTTTTCCTCTCGGCGTCTTCGCAGATAACAGCAATTCTGTGGTTTATACAAGCCCAACCTTTTCCCAGTTTTCTATCTCGTCCAACATGTCCATTCTAGTTATCTGTAATCGCTGAAGTCTTAGAAGTTGTTAATCTCAAATTGCCAGGACCCTTCTCTGTATTCTCGCAGGTATTATTATTATTATTATTATTATTATTATTATTATTATTTGGAATCTCACACCAGTTGCCTGGTGGTAACCGCTGGAGTTTGAGTGACAGCAAGTCTCCTCAAGTCTCCAGCCCTCCTCTCCTACTACTCATAGGTCGCAGTAATTCTACGATTTACAGTTTCACACCGGTTGCCCAGTGGTTATCGCTGAAGGCTGAGTGACAATAAGTCTCCTCAGGTCTTCAGCTAACGTCTCCTCCCTCTTTCGCATATCATGACAGAGCTACTATTTGTTGCAGTCCTTATATCTCGAGCACCTTCCTCAGTATCCGTGCAGTTCCAAGTAGCGCTGTGGTTTGTACGGTCTCTATCCTTCTCCTAATCCCGATCTCCTCCAGTCTCTCCCTCAGCGTTTTGGGGACAGTTCCTAGTGCGCCCACTATGACCGGTACTACCCTGGTTTTCATGTTCCACATTTTCCTTACCTCCCTTGCTAGGTCCTGGTATTTTTCCCTTTTTTCACCCTCCTTCTTTTTTACTCTATGGTCTGCAGGTACAGCAACGTCTACTATTTGGCAGGCCTTCCTTTTTTTGTCTACTATTACTAAGTCCGGCCTTCTTGCCTGGATGAGGTGGTCAGTTTGGATGTCAAAGTCCCACAGTAGTTTGTGGTTGTCATTCTCCAAAACTGCCTCTGGCTTGTGCTGATACCACTTTTCCCCATGGTTGAATCCCATTTGTTTACTTAGTTCCCAGTGTATCATCGTTGCTACTCTATCGTGTCTATGCTTGTACTCCTTCTGGGCGAGCTGACTACATTCACTAGTTATGTGGTTTACTGTCTCATCTCTTTCACCGCACATGCGGCATTTGCTGTTTGTCTGTGTTCTGTCGATTTTTGCTTTTATGTAGTTTGTCCTTATGCTTTTGTTTTGGGCTGCCATGATGAGCGATTCTGTTTCTCTCTTAAGGTTTCCCTTTCGTAACCATGTCCATGATTTCTCGTCTGCTATATCTTTTATCTGTCTTTTAAACTCGCCGTACAATTTTTTCCCTTCCCACTTTTCTTTTCTAGTTTGCTGTACTGTTCCATTGTTTTCTACTTTATTGTTTGTTGCACTATCCCTCGCACTCTTTATGATTTCTTCACTATTTGTTTGCACATATCTATCTAGGACTACTTTAGCTCTCTGGACACAATCTTCTATGCTGATGAGCCCCCTACCACCTTCTTTTCTCTTAACGTATAGTCTATCTGTATCATCCCTAGGGTGCAATGCTTTATGCATCGTCATAAGTTTCCTTGTTCGCCTATCCATTGATTGGAGCTCTTCCTTTGTCCATCCTAGAAATGGTCCTGTATACCTAACTACTGACACAGCCCAGGTGTTCATTCCTTTTATTAGATTTCTGCTATTTAATTTGGTTTCTAATATTTTCCTTATCCTTCTGAGGTATTCTCTCTTAATTTTCTCCTTCATCTCTTCCCGTTTTATCGTGTCACATTCAAGGACACCTAGGTACTTGTATCGGTCTTGTGCAGTCAATGCCCTAATCTTGTTGTTGTCCGGAAGTTCAATTCCCTCAGTCATTGAAAGCCTTCCTTTGTGCATCACCATGATTGCACATTTTTCTATCCCAAACTCCATTCCTATGTCCTCACTATATTCCCTTACTTCGTTGAACAGAGTCTCAAGCTCTCCCCTGTTTTTTGCAAACAATTTAATATCGTCCATGTACATTAAGTGGTTGACCTTTCCTTTTGTTTTAGAGAAGTGGTATCCTTTGCTGTTTTTCAGGATTCTGTTAAGCGGTATCATTGTTAGAACAAATAATAGAGGGGACAATGAGTCTCCTTGGAAGATTCCCCTTTTTATCCCTACCTCGGCTAGTTTGTCCCCTCCGGCTGTCAAATCTACTTTCCAGTCTTCCATCGAATTACCAATGAATTTAACCACCAGTTCGCTAATTTTGAACATTCTAAGGCATTCGAGTATCCAGCTATGTGGAATCATATCGTATGCTTTTTTGTAATCTATCCATCCCATTGCAATATTCTTTCTCCTTTTCCTTACTTCTTTTAAGATCATCTGGTCTATGTAGAGTAAATCGTTTGCCCCTTTGGTTCCTATCCTACACCCTTTCTGTTCTTCTGGTAGTAGTCCCCTTCTATCCATTGACATGTATATTCTCTCTGCTATTTGCCCGGTCAGGATTTTCCACATAAGTGGTAGGCACGTGATTGGTCTATAGTTGCTTGCTATGTTCAATTATTATTATTATTATCATTATCATTATTAATAATAATAATAATAATAATAATAATAATAATAATAATAATAGGAGACTTGAGGAGACTTGTCGTCACTCAAATTCCAGCGGTTACCACCAGGCAACTGATGTGAGATTCCAAATAATAATAATAATAAATGTTAGCAGTGGCCTAACAGAGGAAGGAAAATGGAAGCGGAGATGTAAACCACAGCACTGGCATGATAGGCGAGGGAGAGAAGAGATGTTGGCTAAAGATCTGAGGAGACTTATTGTCACTCAGCCTTCAGCAATGACCACCGGGCAACCGTTGTGAAACTGTAAACCACAGTATTGCTGTGGTCTATGAGAACGAGGAGAGGAGGGCTGAAAACTTGAGGAGACTTTCTGTCACACAACCTCCAGCAGTAACCACCAGCTAACTGTTGTGAGATTTCGATTGCAAATAATAATAATAATTGCCTGAAGACCTGAGGAGACTTATTGTCACTCAGCCTTCAGCGATGACCACTGGGCAACCGGTGTGAAACTGTAAATCGCAGTATTACTGCGACCTATGAATACTAGGAGAGGAGGGCTGGAGACTTGAGCAGACTTGCTGTCACTCAAACCTCAGCGGTTACCACCAGGTAACTGGTGTGAGATTGCAAATAATAATAATAATAATAATAATAATAATAATAATAATAATAATAATAATAATAAGCTTTATGACTTTATATAACTGTTGTAAAAAGAATTACAGCTCGAAGGCCAGGCACTCATTATTAATAATAAAAAAGACAATCAGGCTATATTGATCTATGCCTTATGCCCACCAGACAGAAATATTGAACGGAAAGAAAAAGAAAAAATAGAAAAATACTAAGACTTGAAGATAGAACGGCTCTTCGAATTAAAAAGTATGGAAAATAACGATTAAGATTGTACCGATAGTTTTTGGAGTATTGGGAGCTGCAACAACAAATTAGAAAAAGCATCCCCTAAAATAGAGTACCGAAGACATTAGCATCATTAGCAGAAGACAGTACTCTAAAATCATCAAATATAATCAGGAGACTTTGAACTCCTATGATCCAGCCGATCTTGAGTTTGGGATGAAAGACGAGACAACCCCGCGTTAAAGCAAAGATATCTTGGAATAATCAGCGTAGAAGACTGTGTTCAAAAGGGCAAAACTGGATTGGAAAAGTATGAGAAAGCAAGTAGAGGATACATTATAAAAAAGCGCCCGAAGCAGTGCATCAAACAAAAAACTGGTGAACCAGGGAGCAGCACAGTAGACAACAAGGAAAGAAAAATGGTAACAGTAAAGACTATGTAGGGAATTCAAGACAGGTACAAAATATCACAGACGAGAGTTCATAGACTTGGCTACGCAAAAGAAACCTGAAGAGAGAAACGGGGCCAGCTTAAAACAACTGCATCAGGATCAACTATGCTAGGGCAAAACTCGACGGAACCCAAACAAACAACAAATGCCGCTCAGGTGGAAAAAGGGACGAAACTGTTAACCACACAACCAGTGAATGTAGTCAACTAGCCCAGAGGGAGTATGAAAACAGATATTACTGGATAGCAACAATGATCTACTGGGAACTAAGCAAAAAACTAGGAATCGACCATCCGGACAAACATCAGCACCAACCGGAAACAATCCGGGAAAATAAGACCCACAAATTACTCTGGGACTTCAACATCCAAACTAACCACCCTATCCAAACTAGAAGACCACACTTCGTAGTCGTGGATAAGGGAAGAATAACCCGACAAATAATAGGTGTGACTGCACCTGAGGATCACAGAGTAAATACAGAAGAGAGTGAAAAGTTTGGGGGAATACCAGGACCCGGCAAGGGAGCTGAAGACGGTGTGAAACATGAAAGCCAAGGAAGTACCAATAATAGTAGGTTCGCTCCGAACTGCACCAAAAACAGTAAAACGAGATTAGTGGGAGTGGAGATAAGAGGAAGGATTGAAATGCAATACAAGCCACAGCACCACTGGGGTCTGCGTGAATAGTGAGAGGAGTATTGGAAATGGGAGATTTACGACCACTGGCTGTTAGCAATGGCCTCAGAGCTTAAAAACAGAAGGCATGGTAGAGACAGTACAAACCACAGCGTTGCTGTGATATGTGATGATATTAGAAGAGGACTGGGGACCTGGGGAGGTTTACTGTCACTCAGCCTTAAGCAATAACTACCACGCAATTGGTGTGAAACTTTCAAACCACAACATTGCTACAGACTGTGATAGTGCGAAGAGGGGAGGGGGTGCTGTGGACTTGAGGGGACTTGCTGTCACTCAATTTCCAGTAGTGACTACCACTGGTGTGAGAATGCTGCTGTTACTGAAAAGAAGAAGAAGAAGAAGAAGAAGAAGAAGAAGAAGAAGAAGAAGAAATACCAATATCAATTTTTCGGACTAGCCTCATAAAAATGTAGAATTTATTTTAGGGACATCGTATTGTGATTATTATAGCAGAGATGATATCAATGCCAACAAGGTTGAAAGTACGGTCATTACATAAAAACGACAGATAATCCAAACACTATTTGACGTGATGATGTTTCAATCTCGCTACTCAAACCAGGGTTACCTAACCTTTTTTTTTTTTTGAACTGTGAACTGATCAACTATTGACGATATCCTTGCAAGCCAGCCAATGAATAACGATCGGTATCTAGTGGCTAATAGAATCTATTTCTTCCCTAAAAGTGTTCATCTAACGAATTTTATATTAAGATCCAAGGAATTGAATTTTTATTTTTTATTTTTTGGTGCTACAGACAGATTATATTGTTTTGATGATTTTACCCATCCTGTTTGGTATTACGATATTTTTGACGTGATTTAAAAGAGTATTATTCTCGTTGCGTGACTTGAATTGCATCGCTAGGTTTACGTCCTATGCCTACAGACATGAAAATTTGCATCTCTAATCATCAATTGAAAATTTAAAAAGAAAAAGGAAAAGAAAAAGGAGCCTTTGGACCTATTTTAAGGCCTTACTTTGACAACTTTATTAATAATATCCTGATTCTCCAGAGTATACACTTTTCTAGATTTTTTTCTCTATTTTAGATGTTTTCCAATGGAAAACACCAGTGATGTCATATAGAGAATTTATTATGAACATATTTATTCTTTGATCGAATTTATTTTACATGAATTCAAAGTTTCACGCTTCAGTTGTCCAATTGTTGACTGTGATGGCGGGTTTTATTCGATCCTGTTTTCATTTTACAAAGAAAATAAAAGAATATTGATATTTTCTTTGCAGGCCAGTAACACATGTTTTACGGCCCCAGCTCCGGTCGGGGGCCTATCGGTTGGGGACCACTGTTGAGGACACATCGCCGAGCAAGAAACAGAGGCAGACGAAAATGTCAAACGGAGCGCAATGTGTCATTGCCCATCCCCCGGGTGTAACAGGATGCAATAAACGTTTTATCAGCACTACCTTCGTTTTTTGGGCGTGTGAAGAAAAGAAATAAGTCTGGTTAGTCCTTTTGAAGTAGCCGTCACGTGATCGAAATTCGAAGAAAGGGGTGATCAACGAATGAGTCGATTCTCTCGCCTTTCGTTGGGCAGTGATCACTAAAATTGTTTGAACTTTCAAAAACTATAACCACGGATTCTGCTGGACCTAAAATAAGGAGCCAGTCATCCAGAAACGTATATTGCTAAGTGAACCCCTTACTAAAGACCTATTTATTTAAAAAAAATAAATAAAACATAAGTTTTTTGTAAACATAATGAGACTTGAAATTTTCAGCCCTTTAGATCCATCAGTGCAGCCTGTATGCAGGGTTATCTACACAAAAACATTTTTCCAGGCTAATTCGACCTTAAAATGATTTTAAAAAAACGGTAAAACGTGTTAAAATCACTTTTAGCCCCTTTTGTGGCTGTTGATAGCTAGAATTGCCAGAAAGTAGTTATACATTACATGAAAAAAATTGGCTAAAAATAGCACTAGATGTAGAATTTTTGCGTTGCCCAAACGATATACCTTTTAAATTTATCACTAAAAGCACTAAATTTGCAAAACACTCATTAAAGAGACTAACTTGAAAACTGAAGAGACCTATGATGACAGTTTTAGTTGACAGTCTCTAACATATGTTTTTTTTCCACATAAATCTCAACTTAACAAGCCAGACGTTTGTACTGAGTTTTATGTTTTTCGTTCAGCTTGAATAGTTTTTGACAAAAGGCTCAAGGCTGATTTCTCACATGAACATTGATCGAGCGTCGTGAAATTTATGTCGTAAAGTTTCAATTTACTAAATGTGCCATCATTTGGTGGCATGCAGAGGTACTTCAACACCCATGCGTCAGGTTTGCAGCCAATTTAAAGATCATCGCCTGCACAGAAAGAGAGAGAGAGAAAGAGAGAGAGAGAATATGCTTCCCCGAGAAGAGGAATTTTCGCCATTTTTCAGTTTCTTGTTGAATATGCTTCTCGATGACATTCTAACTCTCCTTGCAATTTCATCACAACCTTCTTCCAGATAAAGTTTCACTTGAACACTTTTACTAGCGGCTAAATCCTTTACCCATGATGACAGCATTTTACAAGCGCACGTGATAACAACAACTACAAAAGCGATATCTTTGAATTGAGACCTGTTGTTTTAACCTGTTACTATAAATGAGGTTAAATGGATACACGGTAGGAGACAAGGATTCTCAAAAAGGTATGCTGGTTCACCTGAGATCAGCTACAATCTTAGTTTAGGATGTGGTCATGTCTTTTTGATGTCAACCAAAGTTAACATGATGTCGACAATGGTTTCACCTTTCCTTTTAAAGAATGCTAGAATGAATGCAGAATCCAAAATGCATAAGAACATGTATTACTGTTTACATCTTTGTAGTTTAAATAAGGTTATAAAATGAAATGTTTCAATTCTTAAAAAAGTGCACAATAATTTTGACAGTACTATACATAGCTAAACAGACAGACAGACAGATCAACTTGAAAACTGTAGAAACCTATGTTGACAGTTTTGGTTGACAGTCTCTTACATGCTTTTTTTTGCACATAAATCTCAACCTAACAAGCCAGACGTTTGTACTGAGTTTTATGTTTTTCGTTCAGCTTGAATAGTTTTTGACAAAAGGCCCAGGACTGATTTCTCTCATAAACATTGATCAAGTGTCGTGAAATTCATGTCGTAAACTTTCAATTTACTTAATGTACCATCATCTGATGACATGCAGAGGTATTTCAACCAGGGCCGGGTTAGTCTATATGCAGTCTACGCCACGGCGTAGGGCCCAAAACATGGAGGGGCCCACGAATAAAAAGCAGGTTAGAATTTTATCAGTATTTCCTAGTGAAAAAAACGCCAGTCAGAAATAAAACTAACATTCTAAGAGATGTTATAAAAAACAGCATATACGGGTATAGACCCCGCTTTTTACTTCGTAAATCAAGCAATAATGGTTGTAAGATTATCTTTAAAAATATCACCAGTATGGCTTGAATCAAAAGTTTATGATTAGAAAAAATACGTCTAGTTTGCCTCTCAATTATAATCAATTGAAAAAAATGGGGCAAAGAGTGATCGTTGAATAAGTTAATTTTTCTTGCTTTTGTGGGCTTTCATCGCCAAAAACAAACGTAGATGCAGCTGGTCACGAACTAAGGTACCAATTAGGTACTACCCTTCATAGCATATTGAACCCCCTAATAGGTTTTTATTGGGGAGTTCAATTTACTATGATTATTATACAAATTCAGAAAAAAAAATATTACCCCTTCTCGTTGCAGGTAAAGTGAGTTCAAAATTTAAAGTTTATACAAGTTTAGGGTTTTGTGATATCTGCATAGATAGATAAATAGATAGATAGATAGATAGATAAGTCGGATCACATGAGTATCCTCAACCCAGCAACAGTGATTAAACTGGGCTGTTTTATTTTGATTCTCGACTGATATTTATTTGATACTTTTAGCACATGTAATCAGAGATATTGCTTTATTTTCAAATTGGTACTATAAGACATCTTATTTTAACATTTGCATATAGCTATTATAACTATCTTTAGAGACCTTATACATTCTTTAATTATGAACATTTGAAAGGTTAAAAATACCTCATTTTTTCTTTCTTTTACATTTGAAAAAGTATGTATTATTTTTCGATAAGAATTTCACTAATAGTAAACAATTTTTGCTATGTTCTAATATAAACTTACTGCTTAGATCCCATATGATTTTGATATGGTCAGCCCCCAAATTATAGGTAGCGTAAGGCCCGTTTTCGTCCTAATCCAGCCAAAAGTTCAACTCCCGTACGTCGAGCATACCTACAAAGTCTTTTGCATTTTGTGGGAGTCTCTAGCATAATGTAGCCAAACACTGCTCCCCTGCTTCATGTTATGAATTTATTCACAGTTTAAAATCAGTGTTGCCAAATCAGCTCTTTTCGTGCTACATTCAGCGCGTTGTTTGTTTTGGCAATGGGAAAAGGTGTTAAACTAGCACAGGCATGCTTAAGCATTTTGGACATTTTCAGCATCACTTTTATGCTTTTCAGTCATTTATGGCAGTTTGGGGGGAGGCTATCTAAAGAATTAGTGTTCTTTGCAGTCAAACGAACGCGATATTTTTTTTCTTTTTTTAAATCCCCGCCTGAGAATTTCTTGACCTTGACAAGTATGATTGAGGTTGCAGCCAATTTGAAGATCGACGCCTACACACATACACGCAGAGAGAGAGAGATAGGGAGAGAGAGAGAGAGAGAGTGAGTGAGTTCGAAAGGCATGCCTGGAGGAAAGAGAGAGAGCAGTGCGAACCCTGATAGTCTGTCTTTTCCAGAGTTTGAACTCGGGTATCATTTTCAAGCTCCACTCTTACTTAATTTAAGGTTTAATGCTGAATGTATCCAACATTTTATGGAAGAAACCAATCACACATCGGATATTACATCACATTTCATTATATTGTATTTATGTTTTGTATATATATATATATATATATATATATATATATATATATATATATATATATATATATATATACAACTTTAAACACATACTCACACAGCACACATCACTGAAGATGGGAAAAATCCCGAAACATGTCTCGACCATTTACATCTAAGGATTAATAAACCTTACCTTTAAACACTTTACTCCCGAGTCTGTCTCACTCTTTACAGTACACATTATATTTATATTTATATATATATATATATATATATATATATATATATATATATATATATATATATATATATATATATATATATATATGTATGTGTGTGTGTGTGTGTGTGCGTGTGGCGTACTGTGCTTTGTATCACGGCTGCACAAAAACGCACATTTATTTTAGTGCCTTTAAACAGCAATGGACATTAAAACCTTCTTAGTACAATACCCTTGCTCGAACGATGTTACAAGCAGCGACAAATAAAAAGAAATAAGATAATTAATGAAAAGTGTTTTAGCGGTAAAACATTTTTAAATCCCTGTAATTAGCGAAGGTATTATAAAAAAGGCTGAGAAATAGTTTTGAATTTCTTTTCAAAATAAATCCTCAGAAGTTTCTTCCAACTGACACTTACCAGAGGATGACTCGTCGTGGGGTATAAGTGTAAAATAGGATTCTGGATCCATTCTCAAATTCAATCAATTATGTACGAAAATCTGTGGTCCAAATCCTGTCAATTTTTAAGGTGCATGATAATGTTGAAAAAATTTTCTTGAAATGTATCGGATACTTTCCGCATCCAGTGTATATAGATTCGCAGTCTTTAGATACACGACATGGCGTCCCACGCACTCCACGCACTTGCAAAAAAAGAAGCATCCAAAATAACACAGAAACATTCAGTTGCTATACAATACGATCGTCCTGTAAATCAAGTTTCCTGAAACATGCTTAAAAACAAACCGAAATTCCTTAAATATATCAAGTAATGACCGAACATGTCCGGCCAGCCTACACAAAATCCTTTTTTCCACTATTTCAAGTTTGCTAATATATATATATATATATATATATATATATATGTATATATATATATATATATATATATATATATATATATATATATATATATACATATACATACACATATATATATATATGTATATATATATAATGTGTACTTTATATATATATATATATATATATATATATATACACACACATATATATATATATATATATATATATATATATATATATATATATATATATATATATATATATATATACGCAATGAATAACTAAGTGAACTGGTATCAAATTCTAATCTGATCACGACAATTCATACACCGACAACGTTTTGAACCTTTTTTCTGCTGTCCGTAACTATTTTCGTCTCGAAGCAGTTATTGTCTTTATTTATTTTTATAGAGTGTTAGTCTAAAGTGAAGGAAAAAGAAATTGTACGCCTTTTTTTTTTTATAGTTCTACTTTTTATCTAAAAAAAATGTTACTTTCTCTTTTACCTCGTTCGTTATAAGACTTTTGAGTTCTTTTTAGATTCGCTAACATCTCTAGTATTAATTGCTATCACTGACTGATAGACATACCGAAATACTAATTACATCCCTTGATCAATAATTCCAATTTAGATGTTACCAAGTTACGTCTCTTGCTCAGTGTTATGAATTTAGATTCTTTCCATCTTGATCTAAATATTCTGTTTGTGTCTAAAGGACGGAAATTTCTAATTTGATGATTTTCAATAAAAATGATAATCTTATTCACTTTTTTGTAATAAGTTGAATAATATTTAGATAAAATGAATGATATTTTGATTGAGCGAATGTTGAAGATTAACGTCACATTTAGATTCTAGATATATATTTAGATCAGAGCTTCCCAAATTGTATGTCACGACACTTACCGTTGCTGATATTCGATAGATGTGCCGCGAAATTGAGTTGTATAGATACTTTTCCAAAGCCAGTTAAACTGCTTGGATGACGTTATATATTAGCTTGGCTCAGGGTTAATTTTATGGAAATTTTAAATGCACACAAATCTTTGGGACAGGTGTCATGACCGGAGTGTCTCTGAGTGTGAGAAGCATTTGTAATGACTATTTATAACGTTTCATAAATTTTAAGTGTTGTCCATCATTTTGATTTTGTTTTATATTCATTGAGCACGATAGCGGTCCATCAAGTTGTCTGTTTCACGTTTTACTTCACCTGTAATTCATTGACACCTATCAATGGTTCGGCAAGTTCTTAAAAAAATACTAATGTACTTATAAATTTGCTATATTATATGTAATTTAGTAAATGGATCGCTTTTATCCCAGTGTTCCATAATTCCATTGTGTTGATGAAACTCATACTGCATTATTTCGCGCCTTTGAAATTTGTGTACGATAAAACCTGTTAAGTTAGAGGTTGTTGAGGGATTTCAAATAACATTAATTTGCATTGACATTCCTAGGGTCGGTGTCACCCGGGGCGGTACCTCAGGATGCCAACCCCAGTGTTGCCAACTCAACATATTTTTTCGCACTAAATCGACCTAAAAAATGTCAAATAACGCCGAAACACGTTGAAAACAGTTATTTTTATGCCATTTTTTTATAGTTGAAAATGGCTAGATTCGTCTTAAGTGGCTAGAAATGAGTTAAACGCTGATATGATTGAATTTTCGCGCTACCAAAACATGTGTCATCACAATGATGGTGTCACCCGGGGTGCCACTTCCCCTGTCGGTAATCTAGGGGTACATTTGTTAATTTCATCATCATCATTATCATCAGTCTCTTAACATCCTCATTATGTCTAGAAAAAAACAGTTTTTGTTTTCGTTGCTTTTTAGTTAGAGGGTTCAATTTATAATGTAAGCTTCTGGTAAATTTTTTGTCGTCCAGATTGTTTTTTGAAAATTCAGATTATTTCAGTGATTACTGCCCAACAAAATGCACCAATACCCCAAAGTCTTAGTTGATCACCGTTGGTCACATGGATGTTTTTATTTAGTTACTAACCAGACCTATTTTTCTATTATTCATCTATATATATATATATATATATATATATAAAAATTCTTCTGGTCTTTCTGTCATGGATTCATCAACCGTCAATCAAAACTGCCAACATAGGTTTCTCCAGTTTTTTAGTGATTCTACCTCTCTAGTCACAAGACTTACAGGATTTATTTCTATGCTTTATCCCCAACTTCCACTGTTTGCCGTATGTGAGTTGGCGTTATTCGGATCAGCTTCCATGAAGTCTTGCCTGGACAAGTTGACTTTGACTTGACCGATCTGTATAGCATTTCATGGAACATACGTCACTTCCGACACTTGCTCAACCGGAAGCCAGTCCCTGTTTAGCCTCCTCACTATGGCACGCCATTAACGGATCTAATGAGGAACGGAAGTACCAGTTCAACGCTCCGACTGTCGGGCTTGAGACAGGGATGCCAATTTGGCCATTTTTAAGCTACATCGGGCTGATTTTTCTCCCAATTCAACCGGTAATAATTTATAATAGCCGATTTAATCTGGTAACTTTATAAAAAATGAATGTTCGTTATTTTAATCATTAATTTGTTCTTGAGTCTCAGTATATAGTTATCTGTCTTTATAAATGGCCTAGAAATCGTACATACATATACAACATTTAGAATATATGAAATATATCAAGTTTAGCCAAATTCAGCCATTTTAAAAACATTTTCAGCTATAAATAACAAAACATAGTTGGTAAGACTGAACCTCATTTTAAATTTATAACTGTGAGGGAGACAGTCAAATATGCTGTATTGTCCAGAGAATAGTTTCACCATTAGCGGCCATTATGAGTCCATTACTGGAGAAAGGCATTTCCCATATACTTACATAACAACCACGACTGCGCTAACCTTTGCCATGTCTCACTAGCAAATGCTTCCACCGCATCCCACCATCTTATGTCTGAGCTTTTTTCTGCTGTGTTTACTGTCAATGGGCACTAATCGGTTTGTCTATTGCTTCATCTGTTGTCATCCCGCTTGCAAAGAGTCCAGTCCATCTCTATTTTGTTTACTAATTTGTATAATATACTCCCATCTATGTCTCTCTCTGGCCTATGTTGATATTTTCTCATCTCTCAGAGGTATCCCAAACATTGTTCTTTCCATGGCTCTCTGTGCAATTATAAGTTGGTTCTCAATTCGTTTTGCTAATTTCTATATTTGACAACTGTAAGTCGTAGCTGGTATTATGCATTCATTGTATATTTTACGTTTTAGTCTCTGTATAAAGAGAATGTTAACACTGAATCTGTTGGTGTATACAAACAATATCCTTGAATGCCAGGTAAAGTGACCTGTATGGCTCTAGGAAGTCATGAAAAGAATTCAAAATTGAAAAGTAAGGATGACAGGTCTGTTTAGTCACTCAATAGAAACCACCAAGTGACCAACAACTTTTAGCAGCATGTTGGTGATGATCAATTAAAAAATTGAAAAGAGGGTTGATCATTGATTCATTAACTTCTCTCACCTTATGCTGGGCAGTGATCACTAAAAAAGCTCGATTTGTCAAAAACAAACAAGAATCCTACTGAAAAATAAACTAAGGGACCCATTTAGCATACGCTTACATTGTAAATTGACTATCAAACTAAAACATTTTTTCGAGACATAATACTGAGTAGATGTTTGAATTTTCAGACCTTTTTCCCGATTGGTGCAGTCTGTACACCTGACTCATACTTACATAGCAAGCCAGTCGGCCAGCAAGCCAGTCGGCCAGTAAGCCAGTCGGCCAGCAAGCCCGTCACTGAGCCTGTCTGGCAGAATCACCTAAAGATTGAAGAGACCAATCTTGACAGTCTCAAATGACGGTTTCTAAAGGGATGAATGTATAAATGAAGAGATAAATGAACGAAAGTATCCTTACTTCACGTAAGGTGTACTACAATTAATCATCTACAGAGATTATCTGAAATTATTTTAAAAAACAATGGATCTTCTATCCAAAACTATTTTCAAAACGATATCTTTTATCTAAAATCTTCTAAAATACCAGAACAAAATTGGGGCAGAATTGGTCCCGAATAATCATAGAAATCAATACACATGTTTTGGTGCCTACTCATGCAGATTTTCAAAGTTGTAGCCCCCAAATGTGACCACGGGCACCTGGAGACACCCCCCACACACACACACACACATATATGGGAACATATTAAACCCAGACACTCAAAGATAGAAAAATCTGTGGCCGTCTTGGCTGGTTGGTCGGGCCATTTCTACAGTTACGGTTATTCGGAAAGAAGTATTAATAATAGAAAAGCTTCTTAATAAAACTGATTTTTTGAACGTCAGCATCTCATCATGGAGTTGTGTGGTCATAACATTGATGTCAGCTGCCCAGTAATGTAGAATTCTGACATTTTCATTTCAGCTTTCAACCTTGCCGATTCCTACTGTTACTGTTGGAGAAAGTGTTGTCTCGGATGACCGCCATTGAGACACGCTGGAAGAACGAGGCGGTGTCATGCAGTTCGTCGCCATGTTGGGCGGCTTTTGAACCTATTCGGTGGGTGAGCTTCAAAGCTCTTGGGCCAATCACACCAGACGTCTCAACCACGGTTGGTTCGAAATCGTACCTGTCGGTCAGTGTCCGAAACTTTGCCATCTTCCACTCCTCGGCTCGCCGGACAACAATACCTGATAAAATGGTCGACGAACTCAAGAAATCAGCTTCGAATGGGGAAACGGGGATCTCAGATTTAACATAATCATTATTGAAAAAATAAGGAAGTGTATCATCACCATCATCATCATCATCATCATCATCACCACCACCATCATCATCATCATCATCATCTACAAGAGTAACCTTTCGTTCAACATATAAATGGGAAGATTTTCCTGCTATGTCCTGGAACTCGAGAAGTCTGTCCTACAGCATACGAATGAATTCCAACGTCCATTTATTACATAACCCTGACAATATCTTGAACATCTCTATCATATCGCTTCTGATAGCTTCGTGGCTTGGAGCCTCCCTGGGTTTGCTAAATAATCCATGTTTGGCAGATGCTTAGTAGCCCTCCTCTGAACAGACTGCAGTTATTCTACATGTTTCATCTTATAAGGAAAATACACGGAACTTCCATAGTCTAGATGCGTTCAAACTAGAGACTTGTGTAAAGATAGAAATGTCCTTGCATCCATAGATTAAAATGAATGATGTAAAATGGACAATATGGAGTTTGCTTTTTTGTATTTGTCACTAATGCGGCGATCAGAACTTATAGGGAAAGATAATTTTAGTTTATGTTCTTTTGTTTACGTGTTCCAGCGCTCCTGGCCATGCTGTTTTGTCATCAGTCTTGAAAAATGGCATCAGTACTGTACCAGAACCCTTCTAATTTTTTTTCTGTTTTTGAAAGAAAAAAAGTTTTAGGGCCTTTTTCTGACGGGTTTATTATTTTCCATGATTTGAATGTTTCTATACATTTTTATTTTCCCTCTATTCTAGATGTTTTCCAGTGAGAATAACATCCACATTCTCTGAAATCTAGAAACTCCAGAATCTACACGTTTCTAGATGTTTCTTTTTACTTTATTTTAGACGTTTTCCTACAGAGAACGCAAGTAATGTTATGAATAGAATTTATTCCGACCATATTTATTCTTCAATGGAATTCTTAAACGATTCTGGATTTTGATGCTACGGTTGATCAGTTATTGACTTTGATGGCGAGTTTCTATCTATATTTCTCGTGATTGTCGCTAATTGGGGTTAATTGAAAAAGATTACTCGATATTCTGTTTTAAATATCTGAATGCATATCCTTTGATTCACAAAGGCTGAGCTAAATCTGTTTGAAGGACACCAAAGAATATCTGAAAAATCATGCTTTTCTTTTGTGTGTTGCTCGTGATCAAATTGTCCCATCCGACCAGTCTGCTTGAAACGAGGGCAATAGATCACACATATTTATTTCTATCATTCATAAGAGAATTTCATTCAGATTTAAGGGAGCGTTCAGAACCCGTAAACCAAAACTGTCACCAAAACACTTAACACAGGTTTCTTCAGTTTTCAAGTTGGTCCGGCTGACTGGTTATGTATGTATGCGTCACAATCACAAGGTGCATCATTGGAGCTAAAGGGCTGAACATTTAAACATTTACTCCTTATTATGTCTACAAAAAAAAAATTTTTGCTTTTTGGAAATTCCTCTCCAGAATACATTTTTTTAGTTGGGGGGTTCAATCTGCAATGTAAGTTTATGCTAAATTGATTACTTAGTCTGTGTCATGCTTGTTTTTTGGAAAATGCAAACTCTTCTTAGCGATCACTGTCCAGCAAAATGAGAGAGAAGTTACTTATCCATTGATCGCCTTTTTTTCTTATCAAAAAACTTTTTGGTCACCCCCATGCTGCCAAAAGACATTGGCCTGTGAGGGTTTCTATTGAGTGTTTAACCAGACCTGTTCATTATTAAAACTGAATCTGTCGTCTGGACGATGATATCGATTTCGATTGCACTCATTAACCTCTACGATGCCGTTGATAAGACAAGGTTGATTTGGATGCTGATCGGATAAAATTCACAAGGATTGCCCTCAACACAACTATTACTCTTGTTGGCTTCCAGATTAGAGGACTTGTTAAAGTTAACTTTAAAGAGAACGTTTGCTTCTTTGAGACTTATTGTCTCGGCGACGGGAAATGAAACTCAATAAAATTATTAGTCACTCAATAGATTCGACTCGTGACCAAGGTCTTTTCGTAGAATGCCTTGTTAGGGGATGATAAAATGAGGAATCAGAAGGGGTGATCAATAAATAAGTTACTTCTCTCATTTTTTGATTGGCTGTGATCATTAAAAAATTCTTATTTTTCATCAACCAAAAAAGCAAACGTAAATGGTGCTAGACACAAGGTACTGATCAATTTAGCATAACATTACATTGCAATTTGAAACCCCACTAAAAAAAAACAAAACATGGGGGAGGGTTCAAAAGTTCAAAAACAAAAAAAAGTTTCTTATTCGGACATATGGAGTAAATGTGGAAATCTTCTGTGACAGATTAACTATGTAGCAAGAGTTGCATATGATACGGGTCCCGCAATTTCAAGGGCCCCGCGCTAAATACTTGCAAGCTATCATTTCCGATTCAGAGATTCTACTCTTGCTCTATTATATCAGTGTTATACAGACTTCAACTTTCATGAACGACTGGGTGTTTAGAGTTATCGGTTTATTGGCGAAATTTTAACTTTTTTTCAAGAAAAAATGAATAAATGCGTCGTTTTGATTTGATCAGAAGTTTATTTAATCAAAACATATCATGGAGGAAAAGTCAAAGAAAGTTGATAGTTTGACTAGGTAATAAACATAATGTCCGATATAATAGTTTTGTTTCGTGTGATTTATGTCGGAACTTAGTCACTCAAACAAAACAAAACATTCTGAAATAAACTGAAAACAAAAAAATTATACCCCAACTAAAAATGAATAATATTCCTACGTGAGATAATGAATAAAAAAAAGTAATGTTAAGCAAGTCCAAATAATTACATTGCTTTGAATTTTTTTCAAATGTCTCTTGTAATCTTGTAAGTTGGACCTTACAATGAATAAAACATGAAAAAATTAATTCATATATTAAATAATCATACCGTACTTATGAAATATTTTCTCTGTATGAAATTTGAAAATTGATGTTCCAATACGACAAAACTTCTTGAAAATCACAGCAAATGTGATTTTTGACACTGGACTTCATTGACCGATGTCTCATTAGAGAGCTGAATGATGTTGCTGTTCGTGAACAATCATCGGTGACACGAGATCTGTATTTTGATTTTATCTTATGCATCGTCATAAACAATGATAGGTGGATCTGAAAAGCAATTTTATCTTATACGTTTCACTTTTTAGGACAGGGAGTATTTCTTTTACGACTAAGCTTCATTCTGCAGTTCTAGAATCTCTAGTTTTCGATCGTCTGGTACTTGATTGAGTCTTCCAATGGCTGTATCTATATATGTTATATTTACTAAGCAACTACAAATTGACATTTTTTTTCGAAATGCCCCTAGAGCAAATAAAAGTCGATTTGCAAATGATGGGTTTGTTAAAGTCACAGTCACGGTATTAAGTTTAGCAATTAGATTATCGCAAAACCAAACCCTTATCTATCAATTTGCGTGAAAATGAAAATCAGAACAAACATATATTTCTGGAAGTGTTGATCACTTTTTTCAAACGTCTAGTCTTGGAACACTGACCAAAGATGCAGTCGTAGTTCTGTGAGGACACATTTGAATGTCGCTTCTTTACTTCTTGGGAGAAGGAGCGGCGTTCCTTCACTATCGATATAGTATCAAATTTCACTACTTGAATGATTCACTAAGACAAATTAGCCAGTATATACCCAAATACTTGTCCAACATGGCCTAAACGGAAACACTAAACTGATGAACGACCAGAAATTTTATCATTTAACGAAATCAAAGATAAAAGGTTTTTGATATATGAATTTGGCTTGGATTTGTTTTTTTGGATCTAATCCTTAAAACTGACTTAGAGAGCTGAAATTTTGATTGACTGTAGCTTACACAGGCTTCAAATAAATTGTATGTTGAATGTAAAGAAATGTTTCATTCAATAATTTATATACACCTTGATGATCATCAGATACCGGCATGCTATACTTTTTTGGAAAACTCTAGGTGTTGGGGAGTCTGAAGCAAAAACAAACTAAATTCAAAAGTTAGCAGTTAGCTGTTATCTTCACTTCTGCTGAATCTTTTGTGGTTTATCAGTCAAGCGTTTACATTAACTTAGCCCATCATTGTCAAAAGGTCTGTGAAATTGGTTGAATTGCTCAAAACGATTCCTCAGGAAGAGGCCGACCCTCGTCCCCAAAGCAGACAGACTTGGGTTTCCCTCTCTTTTTTTAGCTGTGCATCACCGGCTAGAAAGACTCGTGAAAAGCCATTTAGAGCAATGGCAACGTAGACAGATAATCGAAGAATCCGGAGAAGCAGACCCATAAATCCCAATGAGTGAAGACACTTGCAGCCATAATTGATAATGACGGCTCCGATTGAGAGTCTGATCATGTGCCGTCAACAAGAGTATTGGGGTCGTTGTTTGACTTGGTACAGAATTAATCTGTTTTTAAAAGTTTTATTTAGCATGAAGCAACACCCTGCACTCTAACCATTCATTGCACTAACTACAATCTAGATTACAGACAGAATATTATAACACGTTGTTAAATCGTCAACTACGACAGCTGCTGTTGATCTCTAGCTAACACGTTTTGGTACGAACATTTAAATTGTCTACTACGACAGCTGCTGATCTCAAGCTGAAAAAAGTGAATAGTTTTCAAGCGTAGTCTTTTCAAGTTCATCTGTAGATCATCATTAGTCAACCTCTGGACAAATACCTTTCCAGCACCTTCCAAGTCTACTGTAATTGTGCTGACTTCAACCATGTCTTACCGGCCAGACGTTCTGAATCATATCTCCATCTTATTTCATGCTACTTATCCAGCCCATCTCCATTTTGGTCCTATGACTATTTTATGATATATTTTACTTTTCTCGGGTCCATGTTGATCGTTTTCTATCACTTATGTTATGTGATTGTTTTCCTGAGAATCAATGTGACTCAACAATTAAGTAAGAACAGATGTCAATTCTGTCTACGTACCAATGAAATAGAAACCGCCGTTACCAGGGCCTCTGAAAGAGAAACCGTGGATAATGAGGACCATTAGAAAGAAAAGTATAAACAATATCCAAATTAAACAATCTTATTCTAAAATCCCATGTTTGTGTACGCTGATGACGTAATCATATTCCATCACGAGAATTGATTTAAAAAAAGAATGAAAAGCATCAGTTAACCGAACACAGATTAAGTGATTTGAAGGAATGTGTGGTTTCGTCCATTGCAAGAAAATGAGGCTTAATTCTGAATTTCATGGCAAGTATATTTCTCTTTTGAAAAATCAATGGTAATCTCGAATTGTCTCACTCTAGTCCCGAGTCTAGGGTTGTCTTTGTTTACTTACTATACAATAATAACAAAAATATAAAAAACAATCCTAACTAAAATGAGGGGTGTAAGCCGACATGTAAAACCCACATTCCTTCACTGATGATTTTAACTCACAACCAATTGATTGCCAGAAGGTTGTTTAACTGACTGAGCTAAATTGACAAGTCTTAGCCACGGATGTAAATTTAACATACAGTTGCACATTGGCTTATTTCTTCAAATATATAAATACAATTTTACAAAAAAATATATTTTTTTAATTTTGATTTATCATATATATACATAATTAAAAAAAATTGTACCAACTATCTTCAGTCAGAATAGAAGTAGGAGCAGAGTTTGCTCCTGCAGTAGCTAGGCTTGTTCTCCATGTAACTTCTTGGTATAATCAGTGTGCAAGTGGGATTGAGTGTCTCATTGATGTTGCTTAATTGATTACTGGAAAAGTTCACTGGTAGCTACTCAATGATTCAGCAGTACACTGCTTGGTGCTCAGTTAGCATGGATTGTTGGTTAGTACATCAGCGTTCTATGCAGTAAAACGTTCATAAGAAAAACAATCCAAAGTTAAAACTGTAACAAGGAGCTTTCCGAAATGTGTATCGCGACACTTTCTTTCCACACTGTGTCGTGACTCCTTCTCTGCTGATCCGTTGCGAAATTAGATACAATTTTATATATCTTTCAAAAGATATTTTTCCAAGGTCAGTTGAACTGCTGGAATAACATTGTATGTATTTGGCTTGTTCAACAAAACCTCACAAAAGTTTTATGTGTCTCAAAAAATTCTGCTGCTCAACTTGTGTCATAGACACTCCACAGAACATCGTACGAGTGATAAGTTCCCTTCAAGATAAAATGCAATATGGCTTGGAAAGTCAAGATGGCCGTAAAACCGGCACCACTCAAACCAAAAAGAATTTGTTTTGACTTTGAAATTTTATTTTTGATTCAACCTCATTTTAAGCCCGTTTTGATGTTGCATCAAATGCCTGTGATTCTTCGTGTTTATCTTCAATGTGTTTGTTTGCAGCCTCAAACGACATATTTCGATTTTGTCCAAATTATCTCCACACGGAACATTTCCTGGTAGCTCATCCTCTGATGAGTGTCAATCGGGAGAAGCTTTTATGGATTTATTTAAAAACTAATTGAAAACCTTGTTTAGAGTTCAATTATTCATCTCCTAATTACGACAATCACAAAATTATTGTTTGATCCATAGAGTACTTTAATATCAAATTTTAAAGCTGTCACTTATATCCGCTCTACCCTGTGCATATCGTTTCATTGACTGCAAATATTTATGATCGATTTCGCAAAGAATTTATGTAAAATTTCCGTGATTTTGTCTTTTCTCTCGCGATGTCTTG